>JARQOC010000003.1:596184714-596602214 GCA_033576535.1 Allobates femoralis | reverse complement strand
ATTAAATTTTGGTCTGAAATTATGCCAGTGCCTCAATATTTAATGTATATAAGCTTTGTAAAAAACATTAGTCATCTATATGTAAATAATGTTCCTTACTTCATTAACTTCTTTGGTGACTTATTTTGATTATAATTTTATTCTTGCCTTTGAGACCTTTCACAATACCTTTTTATCAGGAATTTGTGGGAAAAATAATCGCTTCTGCACGTTCCGCATAATGGCTCACGTGTGGCATAAATGCGCCATTCAAATGTATTTTTCCTTTTAATTTGCAGTAATTTGTGGAACTTGCAGAACTTGCGGCGCGGTGGCGGTTTGTGCCATGCAAAGTATAGGTGCAGTTGCGCCAAATGCAGTTTTGAACTTATGGTAGGTGTGGCCGCAAAAAAAAAACCCGGTCAGCTGAGTTTTTTTTCACAGCCGCACCTGCTGCAAGTGCAAAATTGCAATTGCTGCACCTGCTGCAAGTAAGTCTATACTTTGCATGGCAAAAAACGCAAGCGCACCATAAGTGTAACGGTAATGCGGCTAACGCGGCAGATGTGGTTCTTTTACTGCATCTCCTGCAAATTACGAAAAATGCTGATGTTATTTTTTTGGATATATTTTTATGATATAATTTATATATAAAAATATATTGGATATAATAACAATTATCAATATAAATATTACTACTTTGACTATATTGCTATGCAGAATGTATATTGATTGCTTCCTTAAATAATATACTGTAGCTATTATTGCATACATTTTGCTGTAGTGTGCTCAATATGAGCTCTGACAAACCAAAAAGCTCTGTTAGAGCTAAGAATGCTGCACGCCAGCGCAAGAAGCGTGAGCAGGAAGATCCGGAAAAAAGATGTCTCCGTTTGGTTAAGCTCAAGGAGGATATGAATAAAAGAATTGCAAAGGAGTCTGCTGAAAAAAGAAGCAGTCGGTTGGCCAAAAAAGCTGAGGTGGAACGAAAAAGACGCAAAAAACAACAGGTGAAGGTGCAAGGAGAAGCATCTACCTCTGATATGGCGTCTATATCTGTGTCTCCAACACCTTTGGAAACTCAACTGCCTACAACATCTGGCCGCAAAAAAAAAAAGGTGAAGGTGCAAGGAAAACCATCTACCTCTGATATGGCGTCTATATCTGTGTCTCCAACACTTTTGGAAACTCAACTGCCTACAACATCTGGCACGGGTAAAGTGAAGTGCAAAGGTTCTTCTAAAACAAGAACAGACAAGACTGCTTCTGCCATCACAAGACACAAATTGGCTAAAGTCAAGCGTTTACAAATTATGTCACCTACCTCAAAACAACGCCGTTTGGCCCATTTGGCTGCCTCACAGCGTCAATTACGCCAAAAAAAAACCCTCAGGAATAAGTCTTCAGTCACTACTTCTTTTCTTGAATGTGTTGAAACTTCTACACAGCTACGCCTTATTTTTGTAGGCATCTACAAAAAACGTCATCGGTTGCTCACTTCACCAACGTCATTAATCCCTATTGGCTTTACTGATGATGATAGCAGTATTTTAGAACATACCTGTGGGCCCATGAATGTGTTATGTGAACATTGTGAAGCACAACATTTTGAGGCTGAAAGGCCATCTGATGGACAGTTCTCCCTTTGTTGTCACAAGGGTAAAGTTAAGGTACCATTACCTCAGTACCCTGAGCTCTTCACTACTTTACTAAAAGGAGACAGCCCATATAGTAAAAATCTCATGGAGAATATCAGGAGCATTAATAGTTCCTTTGCATTTGCTTCGATGGGTGCAAGTGTTTCGCAACCACCTGGACACGGTCCTTATTGTTTCCGGATTCACGGCCAAATTTACCATAGAACTGGAACTCTCCACCCCGCTGAAGGTCAAGTTCCAGCATATGCACAGCTCTATATTTTGGATAGTGCTACTGCTACTGAACAACGCCTACAGTCTCCAGAAAATCTCAAGTGTAATCCAGCCTTGATGAGAATTATTGCTGAGCAATTGGAAGGTATTAATCCCTTTGTTTCAGCCTACAAAATGTTACGGCAAGTGGAGGAAGAGGAAGAACAGAAGCATTTGAACATGGCACAAAAATGCCTAATATCATCATGGCAATTAAACAAGACAGAGAGCAAGACCCAAGACGGTATAACAACCCTACTGTCCATGAAGTTGCAGTCATCTTTGAAAATGCTGATGGAGAGCCACCATTTAATAGAGACATTTTAATACATCTAAAACCAGACACAAATAATCCGTTGGCCCCCAAAACACAGCAAATAAGTATTTTACACAGTAATTTGGATGCATTACTGTATCCATTGTTTTTCCCTCATGGAGAGCAAGGGTGGCATGAATCACTCATACACCAAGGCCAAAATCCTCGCAGGGTAACACAGCTGCAGTATTACTGTTATTTGCTGTCAGTACGGGCAGAATTCAATCCTGTCCTTAATGGAGGAAAACTGACACAGCAGTACTTGGTGGATGCCTATGTTAAGATCGAGGCCAATCGTTTAAATTTTATACGACAACACCAGAAAGATTTGAAGGTGGAAGATTATTGTCTCCTTCAAGAACATTTGCTGAGAAAATCCGTAGAAAAAGGAATCCCCATTGGCAAAACCGTAATTTTACCATCTTCCTTTGAGGGAAGTCCCCGAAACATGCAGCAGAGGTATCAAGATGCCATGGCGATTGTAACTAAATTTGGAAGACCAGATCTTTTTATAACGATGACCTGCAATCCAAAATGGAGTGAAATTGTAACCAATTTACAGCCATGGCAGCGTGCTGAACATCGCCCGGATTTAGTGGCACGTGTATTCAGGATTAAACTTGAAGCCCTTTTGAAAGATATTAATTCTGGATTATTTGGCAAGGTTTGTGCTATGGTTCATGTGATAGAATTTCAAAAGCGAGGCCTACCACATGCTCACATTCTAATTATTCTGGATGCCAACTCAAAACTAAGAACTGAGGTGGAAGTGGACAATACTGTTTGGGCTGAAATTCCTGATCCATCACATTACCCTCTGCTCCATCAAATTGTCATGCAACACATGATCCATGGCCCCTGTGGACAACACAATCCCAATTCTCCATGTATGGAGAATGGAAAGTGTAAAAAAAATTTTCCAAAACAGTTTCAAACAAAAACTGTTATACCTGAGGATGCATATCCAAGTTATCAAAGAAACGAAGGACCTTCTTTTCCACACCATTCCAAGATGATTGATAATTCTTGGGTGGTTCCATATAACCCTTTCCTTCTATTAAAATATAAGTGCCATATCAATGTGGAAGTATGTGCTTCCATTCAGAGCGTAAAATACCTCTTCAAATATGTGTACAAAGGTCATGACAAAGCCAATGTGGAAATTTGTGAAACCAACATCAGACACGATGAAACTCATAAATTCATGGATTCCAGATATGTCAGTGCACCAGAGGCAGCTTGGCGAATCTTTGCTTTTCAAATGCATAGACAATCTCACAGCATTAGTCGTCTTGCAGTACATCTGCCTCATTCACAATCACTTTTTTTTCACGAGGGTGATTCTGCGGACAACATCAGTTATTCAATGGACAGACAATCAACACTCATGGCCTACTTTACCCTCAATGAGAATGATCCCAAAGCTCGGGAGTACTTATATCGTCAAATTCCTGAGCATTATGTTTGGAAAGAAGGTGCATGGGAAGTTAGAAGGAGAAGAGGTGCTTCAGTCATTGGTAGGCTCTACACTGTTAGTATTCAAGAACAAGAACGTTATTTTTTAAGGCTGTTGTTACTCCATGTTAAAGGAGCTACAAGTTTTGATAACCTTAAGACTGTTAAGGAAGTCACATACCCAACGTTTAAAGAGGCGGCATTAGCCCTTGGATTGCTCTTCGATGACAGTGTTTGGAGAAAAACTTTATTGGATGCCTGTGTTCTCAATATGCCTGCACAGCTCCGTGAAATGTTTGCGTATATATGTGTCTTTGGTCCTCCTAATCATCCTCTGGAGTTGTGGCAAGAATTTAAACAACACTTCGTTCAAGATTACTGCCATGCCTACCACCCTGACACTGATGATTGTGAACATTGTGAAGGATACGCCATGACTGATGTTGAACATGTTTTAAAATTTCATGCTAAACATTTCATTGATTTTAATCTGCCACGCCCAAAAAGAAAACCACACATTCGTCCTCAATACAACAAAGAAGAAGAGTTAGTAAGAGCACATGAAATGAAAGCCACCTTAAATGATCAACAACGTTTGGCCTATACTGCAATCCATAAAGCTTTAGAGGATACAAGTGATAAGCCAAAGTGCTTTTTCCTTGACGGTCCCGGTGGAAGTGGGAAAACATATCTGTATCATCTATTGATTCATGAACTGAGAGGAGAAGGAGAAGTTGTCTCACCTGCAGCCAGTACAGGGATTGCTGCTAATCTATTGCAAGGAGGAAGAACTATCCATTCACTGTATGGCATACCAATACCAATTAATGAGACATCCGTTTCAAGAATCAAAAATGATACTGATGCGGCCCAACATTTGAAGACTACCAAACTCTTCATCATCGATGAGTCTACTATGTTGTCAAAATACGCTTTGCATGTAATTGATCAATTATTACGGGATGTCATGACAACTGATGTCTCCAAGAAAAATAAATTACCCTTTGGAGGAAAAGTCATTGTTCTGGGAGGAGACTTTCGGCAGTGTCTTCCTATCATCTCCCACGGAACAAGGACAGACATTGTAGAGAGCTGCATTAAATATTCACGACAATGGCAGCTTTTCAATCAATTGCCGCTCATTAACAACATGCGCTCCATTGATTCTGAATATAGCAATTGGTTAATTCAATTGGGAAATGGAGAATTGTCCAATGATTACAACCTTGGTGATGATGTCATTGAGATCCCGCAAGACATGATCTGCACTGGCTCTTTAATCTTGGACATATTTGGTGAAAACATTGTCATTGATGTGAATAATGATGAAAGTATTCAGAATGCTGCATCACATGCCATTCTTTGTCCCAAAAATGACGCTGTGGATTTGATCAATTCAAAAGTGATGGATTGTATTCCTGGAGAATACATGGAATATATGAGCCATGATTCCATTGATCCAGATGAGACGGAAAATCCTGAACAATATCCTGTGGAATTTCTAAATTCTCTAACACCAACAGGAATGCCTTCTCATCTCCTGAAATTAAAAGTTGGTACAATTATAATGCTTTTGCGTAATTTTAACAGCAGAAAAGGACTTTGCAACGGGACTCGGATGATTATTATTGCTTTGTTTGACAACTTGATACAAGCAAAAGTAATTTCTGGCTCGGATGAAGGAAATGTAGTCTTCATTCCAAGAATTGATCTCTGTCCATCAGAGACTGGATTGCCTTTCAAACTAAGACGTCGGCAATTTCCCGTGAAGCCTGCCTTTGCCATGACCATAAATAAATCTCAAGGACAAACTTTGGAGAAAGTGGGGATTTATTTGCCAGAACCTGTTTTTGGCCATGGACAATTATATGTGGCTTTCTCACGTGTGAAGAGACGATGCAATGTGAAGGTGAAAGTGGTGGATTCATGCATTCAAGGGAAATTGGTGCCTAACTGTGAGAAAGTCTTCACCAAAAATATTGTCTATCGGAATATTTTGGGATGAACTTTTGCATATTTTATATTTTTACCTTTTCTATTTAAAAAAAAAACAAAAAAAAAAAAAAAAAAAAAATTAGTTTAGTCTTTTCAATTTCAGTTTTTTATGTGCATAGTTTATACAATGTTTGTGGAAAAACACATTTTAGATTTCATTGGAGATGTGTATCATTCTGATTTTATCACAGGGTGATAGAAACCACTATTTAAAGCTCCAGTACACTACGTGCTGAGAGATTTGATTCTTATTCTTTAAAGGGAGAGGTTTTTGTGAACAGCTAAGAGACGGGTGGGACGGCTGTTCACACACATCTCATTACCAAGGTGTGTTCCACATGTTTAGATAGATAGGGACAAACATAAATTATTAATTAGATTCTACCACGACATTTTTCTTAGATTTTTTCACTTTGTTGAGGAATATACTAAATGATAATAATTGTACATGAAGGACTTATCAAGAACATACTTGCTGTAATTTTCATAATTGCATATATGTAATTTGTACTTAATTTGCTGTTTGTGCAGACAACATAGTTGTGGCAGTGTCATCCACATCAACTGCAGTCACCTGTGGTTAGTTAGTGGATGCATCTTATGCACCTGCTGAAGCTATGTTAACTCCATTTACTGTAGGTTAATTACAAGTTTTTTTGTTATTGCACGGATATTGCTGCAAGTCTGTAGTTGGTAACTCCTTCTGTATCAATTTACAAAATTTTATTATTTACATCACAATCCTCAAAAAATCTAAGAAAAATCCAGCAATTAAAAATATCTAAATTATATCAATTCGGATTTAGTTAGAGTAGGTCCCACCAGGCGTAAGGGCATCTTGACGCGATTGGTGGGCTGACACAAAGTGGCTGATACATATATTAGTACTGTTAATTCATCAATTCAAAAAATTGACATATTAAGAAGTATTGCTACTTTGTGTTCTAAGACCCTTACAACATAATAGTTCAATTTTCCTTAAATGATATCAACCATACTAATATATGTAGTTGGTGTAAAGATGTCATTGGAATAATTGGATTATTATTTGAAAATCTAAAAAAAACATTAAAAATATTCTAGACACCCGATGCATTTGCATCGGGCTCACAGCTAGTACTCTATATATACGTGATTACTTAACAGGGTGTTTCAACCTTGAGTTTTGTTTCTCTTGCTATATAGTGGTAGATCCATGTAAGAGGTTTTGTGAACTATTGTTGATGGTTTTGGTTTTGATAATGGTATATTCTTTGTAAAGCAGAGAGACTATACTCCCACCTGGAGTGACACACTTCCACTTCCAGATTGATTGATCCCCTGACCTAGGAGTGACCTCCTACTGTTTCCTATACATTAAACTCTGAGCCCCGCCGGGTTCTGATTTATTTTTGACTGTCTATGCTGATATATAAATTGCTGCAATCAACTTGTTTGATCTGACATTTGTCATATATAATGGTGCCCTTGTTTGGTCCAATTACCAATTTTAAATGGTTTTAACTTCCTTTTGTCTGTACACTGTTCTAATAACATTTTGTATATATTTTGTAATATCAAGGGTGTGCTCCCATACTTTCTAATATGTCATGTCTGTTTCTGCTATTACCACCTGTGGTTTCTGGTGATTGCACCAGCGCTGCTTTGGGACTCCAGGGATGATTTACAGGCAGCTAAGTATTGAAGCTCCCAGAGGTGGAGGTGGAGCTGGATCCCCGGGGCTGTAGTGCGATGGGGAGAAGAAGCAGGGATAGGCTCTACGAAGGCCAGTGTCAGGGGTTGAAGAACCGACACACACACCGTAGATTGTCTCTTTACCTTTTACAGATGGTAAGGCAGGTAAAAGTCCGGTACAATGTCAGGTGACCAGGAAACGCTTCTGGATGTCCACAGCTTGTGGGTATAAGGCCTTCTTGTCTCTTTTCACTTGTCCTGTGTGAAACTTGGCTGGCTTCCTCTGCTCTCCTATCACCTGTACTGAATTGGGATAACCCGCGTTGGCCTGCCGCTATCTCTCTTCTGGCGGTGCCTGGCTCCCTTGCTGGTGACTGCACAGATGCCTGGGAGACTGAAGTCTCCACGGTAAACCGATATTCTCTGCTGGGCTAGGTGCTCTCCTGCAGACGCGGACTCAGGTGTCAGGGATTCTTTCTGGGGTAAACCAAGATGGCCCATTGGTACCCAAACTGCTCTTTCTCTGATACTCTTTCTCCTTGCCTTCAACCCCACTCTTGAGTCCTGCAAAGACTAGGTTGGAGGCTATTCAGTGTCACTGGCTCGGGCCTACCGCGGCTCCAACTGCCAGGACGTCTTCACAGCTCTTCTAGCGTCTGCACACTCTAACTAACTCCGCCCCCGCACCAGTATTTATAGGGGATCTTGCCTAAGGGCAGCAAGTTGAGCTCCCCCTACTGTGCTGGGGTGGAAGGTGTTGGTTGCATCTTGTACCCACTGTGGAAATCCATCCATGCTCTAGGTGAGTCTGTTGTTACCTGTGTGAGCAGGGTGCCACAATTGTTACCCTGTTGATCATCACTGTACACGACAGTGGGCACAAATATTCTTAAACGTTTCGTTATCACCACAGAGTTTTTGCAACCATATTTCCTCAGCAAGATCCATTTCACATGTTCCTTCTTCCCATAGTCCTGTATGATTCACCACCACCTAGCTCAGGGGTCTCAAACACTAGGCCTCGAGGGCCGCACGCAGTCCAGGTTTTCAGGATTTCTTTACTGTGACAGTTGGTCATTTGATTACTAACTGTCAAATACTAAGGAAATCCTGAAAACCTGCACTGTGTGCGGCCCTAGAAGCCTGGAGTTTGAGACCCCTGACCTAGCTCAACACAACAGCACAGCCCAAGAAAGTCATCTTGTCCTCCCTGCCATGCCCCATCTTCTCCCTTTTCAAGGGATTGTGTAGCGCCCTGCTCACGCAGGTAACCACAGACTTCTCTAATGCACAGCTGTGTTTCCACAGTAGGTACCAACTACATACAACACCTTCCATCCCGGAACAGTAGGGGGAGCACCACTTGCTGCCTTAGGCAAGATCCCCTATAAATACTGCTGCTGGGGGCAGAGTTAGTCAGAGTGTGCAGACGCTAGGAGAGCTGCGAAGACGTCCTGGTGGTCAGTGCAGCGATTAGGCCCGAGCCAGTGTCCCGGAGTGGCCCTTCAGCGTCCCGCCAGCCTAAGTGGGATTGAAGGCAAGGAGCTTTGGACAGAAAAGGGAGTAAGGAACTTGAGGAGTTTGTCCCAGGAGAGACACCGGATACTGGGGATCCGCACATGTGGGACACTATAGGACCACAGAAAACCCCGTTGCACAGTGGAGACTTCGGCTATCCGGTTTCCTATGTGGATCAAGAGAGGGAGCCAGACACAGCAGGGCAAAGCCGCAGTGTTCAGAGACTTTCCTGCGTGTGTGTATCCTTCTTCTCCACTCCCAGTATCTTCCATAGACTGTACCAACTCTCCCTATACAATCCCAGCTCTACTCCAACCTGTCCCTCCTCAGTACGCTGCCCCGGAGGTTCAGTTCTACCAGCGGGGGACTTCACCATCTCAGTCGCAATCCCATCTACCTCCGGCGGACTTTGGAGGCGCTGGTGCTACTTCACCAGAAACTGCAGGTGGCGTCACGACAACTAACTTTGTAAATAATCTCTTGTATATAAATCCCGATTTTCAAAAGAATAATCCCCCAGGACATCGGGATCAGGAGCGGCCGGCATTCTCCATGATACTGTTAACCCTCTGCCGCCTGATACCCGAGTACCCCACACCCTGGGCTCAACATATCTTTCCTGGCGTCACGAACAGGATCCCGTGCCCAGTATTACCGGGTACTGTGTGCCGTGATATTGAATGTATTGAGTGACTGTTTAAACTACGCCGCCATTACTGCGCCGAAGAGCGGGAAGAAAAGGGGCGTTCCAGCCTATTGAGCGTGAAACTGAAGCCCACTCCTCGCTCAGCCGAGCATTCCCGATCGCCGTGGCCTAGTCCGGAAACTCCCAAACTGTTTAACTCTTTAAGGACTGGCTGTAATCCACTAGGGGGTCCTCCAACATGTCGGCCTCATCCAGCGATGACGACTGTGCGTACGCTGAGTCCCGGAATTATGCCGAAAGATCTATGGCTGCCGCCGGTAGCACTGCCAGCACCTCCGGCCCCGAGTACATTCGCCCCAATAATGCTGATGTCACTCCCATACATCCCGGGGGCCAAGTGGTTCCCCCAGTATGACGGATGCCCTGATACCTTGGATGAGTTTAAACGAAAAATTAACAGTGTCCTAGATCTGTATGCGATGACCGGCCAACAACGCGCTGCTGTGGTACTTGGACAGTTAAGTGGTGCAGCAGAGAAAGAAAGTGCGTCTTGGACTGTCGCGAATCGCAAATCCGCCTTTGCTACATTCAATAAACTAAGAGCTACCTTCGAGGAGTGCAATGAGGCTGATATACGCATGTGATTCCATCACTGCTACCAGAGGCCGGGAGATGACATAAGAGCTTATGCCTGGCGTCTAGAAGAAGCATTGCGATCTTGTCAGCCCTATCAGTGCAGCTGATGAAAGTAAACTCCTCATTGAACAATTCACTCGGGGACTGCTATCCCCTGAGGACAGTAAAAATGTACGTTGGTGGTCATTGAGCAATTCCAAAGCTGATTTTAACGCCCTGAAAGAGATGGCCATCAAAGGGTTAAAGCCAGTTGAGACCCATGAAGCTGCAATTAAACAGTGGTGCAGTGGTGAGGTGCAGGCTACTCCAAAACCATTACCCGCACAATGTACAATCTGCTCAGCCTGACAAATATGATTCCCTGCGGGCTGAGATGCATGCTGAGATGCGCCAGATGAATAAAAACATCGCTAAACTAATGGACGCTATGCAGTTACAGCAAAGCAGCCAACAGCCAGCGCAAGATCCCAGCCCAAGCCTCAGCCGCTGATTCAACTTGCCAACAGCCCGGAGGATGTACCCTGGATGCGAGGGAAGCAAGCTGCAGCTTACAGAGGGAGAACCACCGACCGCTACAGCTCCACTGGGGAGCCCATCTGCCGCCGCTGTACCCGCACCAGACACCTCCCCAGAAGCTAAACGGGCAGTCCCTGGGGGCCGGGGCCAAACTCAGGACTAGATCAACAGGGCCCAGCCACCTGGTACAAGACCTTCATCGGACAGAGGCCGTTTCTTTCCATTGTACTGGATGGCAACCGACACCTGCTCTACTGGACACCGGGTCACAGGTGACCACCATTCCCTATATCCTTTATAAAAAGTATTGGGCTGATGCAGAACTGAAACAGCCTGAAATAGACCTTATCCTTGCATCTAATGGTGAACCTCTCACTTTGATGTGGTTAGAGAGGTGCCCATAAATGTGGGGAGGGTGGAATTACAGAACCAAGGGGTCCTTGTAGTAGCAGAAGCCAGTAATGCAAATGATCCTTATATTATACTTGGTACAAATATTGTTAGCAATTGCATGGAGGAAGTTTTGTCTTTGCTTCAACAGATTGCCGACACTGCCAGGTGTGGTCAGAGGAAGGTTCTCCAGCGTGCGATCAGAGCCATCCTGCACCAACAACAGGTAACAATTACAGGTGGTGAAATTGGTACTGCACGGGTAAAAGACCCGTTGCCTATTGTGATTCCCCCAATGAGTGAAATGATGATTTGGTTTCGAGCAGCTACAGGTCTGAAAGGGCAGGACTATCAAGCGTTAGTGGAGCCCGTCAGCACAGAGCACAGACCTACACTGTTGACAGCCAGGGGGGTGGTTGGCGTACACAAAGGGAGAGTACCTGTTCGCATCTTAAATTGTGGCAGTGAGGAAGTGAAATTACCCAGGTATACCACCGTTGCTAAATTGTACACAGTCAGCAACAACGAGATCCAAAGAGTGCAACCCGAACCCCACAAAAATGGGGCAAAACCTGATCAAACCATTGGGCCACTGGAGGACTGTGCCAGCAGCTCCATGGTGGAAGTGACACCACTCCTGTGTATGAAAAGCAAGGTGTGTACCGGGTAGTTCAAGATTTCGAACAAGTCTTTAGTAAGCATCCACTTGACTTTGGTAGGGTGAAAGGGGTACAACATCACATCCCCACAGGTACACATCCACCAAAGAGCGGTACAGGTCTATTCCACCTGCACATTATCAAAAAGCCAAGGAAATGTTACAGGACATGAAGGACACAGAGGTTATGCGAGAGCTGCAGTCCCTGGGCAGCTCCATTAGTCCTAGCCAGGAAAAAGGATGGCAGTATGCGAATGTGTATAGACTATAGGCAAATAAACCGCATAACACACAAAGATGCTTACCCGTTTCTTCGTATAGAGGAATCCTTAGCTGCGTTAAAGTCTGCCAACTACTTCTCTACCTTAGATCTCACTAGTGGGTATTGGCAGGAGTCCGTAGCTAAGGAAGACCGCGAGAAGACAGCATTTGCAACACCTATGGGCCTATGTGAATTCAACAGCATGCCCTTCAGACTATGTAATGCACCCGGAACCTTCCAAGACTTAATGGAGAGTTGCCTGAGGCATAAGAACTCTGAGACGGTACTGCTCTACCTGGATGACATGATTGTGTACTCCAAGACCTATGAAGAACATGTCGCGCATCTAAGAGAGGTGTTTGAATCTTTGGCCAAATACGGGATGAAGCTAAAACCATCCAAATGCCACCTGTTAAAGCCAAGATTACATTACCTGGGACACGTAGTCAGTCTTGAAGGCGTGGCCCGCCAATCAAGACAAGGTGACAGCAATCAAAGAGTGGCCAGAACCGAAGACCATCAAAGAAGTACGTCAATTCCTGGGTTTGGTGGGCTACTATAGGAGTTTCATCAAGGAGTACACCAAGAAGGCTGCTACCCTGCAATACCTCCTAGTAGGTCAACCCACGATGGGAAAGTCAAAGGATTCTCCGTGGAGATGGAGTAAGGAACAAGAGGAAGCGTTCCAGACAATGAAAGAAGCCCTGACAGGAGAAGAAATCCTTGCTTACCCAGACTACAACCTGCCATTCCTGCTGTATACGAATGCCAGCAATGTGGGACTCTGAGCCGTCCTCTCCCAGAAGCAAGACGGCAAGGAAAGGGTAATTGCTTACGCCAGCCGGAAGCTGCGACCCACAGAGAGGAACCCAGAAAACTACAGTTCCTTCAAGCTGGAATTCCTGGCCTTGGTCTGGGCTGTCACAGAGAGGTTTAAACACTATCTAGCCTCTAGCAAATTTACAGCTTACATGGATAACAATCCACTAACCCACCTGGAAACTGCGAAGTTGGGAGCCATGGAGCAGAGATGGATGGCCAGACTCTCTAACTACCAATTCACCATCAAGTACCGGGCTGGACATCAGAATGGAAATGCGGACGCTTTATCCAGGATGCCACACTTATCAGAAGAGGGTGTAGACGAAGATGAGCTGGAAGAAGTAGAGTTACCTGCCTTCCATCATGTAAGAGTAACCCAATGCCAGCAGACCCGTCAAGATCCCTCTTCAAGAACAGTAAACCCATTGCCCCACTTCGACTGGAGGGAGGCGCAAGACTATGACCCGGCCATCAGTCTAATCAAACAAATGATAACCCAAGAGTCGGCAAAGCTGCCTGCAAATCCCCCATCTGATGCCAAACATCTGTGGAACGAACAAGGTAAACTGTTCCAAGATAAGTTGTGTCGGCGGTATGTAAATCCAAGAACTCATGAGATGGCTTGGCATTGTGCCAAAATCAGAAGTCCCAGTGGTCCTGAACGCTTACCACAACCAAACTGGTCACTTCGGATGGAAGAAGCTGGAGATGCTGCTGAAGGATAGGTTCTTTTATGTCGGCATGCAAACATCCATTGAAAAGTGGTGTAGTTGTAAAGCCTGTAGCCTGAGAAGAAAGGACGCACAGAGCTAGAAAACCCCCCTTCATCAAATTGTAACCAAACAGCCCTTGGAACTAGTTGCTTTGGATCATGTAAAACTGACTCCGAGTAGATCCGGTTTTACCTACACGTTAACTATGGTAGACCATTACCCAAAATTCTTAATGGTTGCCCCTGTGAAAGACTTGACAGCTGCAACAGCTGCAAAAACCTTCCAAAAAATCTTCTGCAGACCGTTGGGATATCCAGAGCGTATCTTAACAGATCAAGGACCAGCATTCGAAGCAGAGATCTTTCAAGAGTTTTGCCAGATATATGGGTGCAAAAAGATCAGGACCACCCCGTATCATCCTCAAACCAAAGGACTCTGTGAGAAAATGAACAACATCGTCATCGACATGCAGAAAATCTTACCGTTAGAAGAGAAAAAACAATGGCCGGAAACGCATAGAATTAAAGTAATTTATTAATACTATCAGAGTGGATCATTCCTGACAGCGCTGCTTTTACACCATCTCGTCCTATCAAATACTTTATGAAATAAGAATTCTAGAATGCTTCAATGGATCCCAGTGACTTTGAGATTGCTTTTTGTGATATATTAGACTTCATGTTAGTGGTAAAATTTGTTCAATAATTTTTGCGTTTCTTTTTAAAAAAAAAAAAAAAATTTGATGAAAATGTAGCAATTTTTAAACTTTTAATTTCTATACTGTTAAACTTGAGAGTAGTGTCACACAATATATTGTTGTTCATTAATAACATTTCTCACGTGTCAACTTTACATCAGCACAATTTTGGAAACAAATTTATTTTTGTTAGGAAATTGGAAGGGTTCAAATTTCATCACCAATTTCAAATTTTTCCAACAAAATTCTCAAAGCCACTTTTTGTTAGTGACCACATCACATTTGAAGTGACTTTGAGAGGCCTACATGACAGAAAATATCCAAAGGCAACATCATTCCAAAAACTGCACCCCTCAAGCTACTCAAAACCACACTGAAGACATTCAGGTGCATAATAGAAACTAAAGCAATGTGGAAGGATTTTGCTTTTTCCAATAAGGATTTTAATTTAGCCTCAAATATTGCATTTTTACAGCCTAAGGCTGGGGTCACAGTTGACATGAGTTTTTTTAGTGATTTAACAAAACTCATGCGTTTTTCATGTCAGCATGAGTTTTTTAAGGTGTGTGATGGCTCCCTGCGTTTTTGGGTGCGTTTTTAAATCTGCACCAAAAAATAGTGCATGTACTATTTTTTGGTGCGTTTTGAAAAACGCAAGCGTTTTTGTAGAAAACGCATGCGTTTTTATAACATGGGCCCCTATGGAAAACGCATGCAAAAACGCATGTACAATTAGTACCTTTTAGTGCCATTCAAAAACGCATGCGTTTTCCATAGGAGCCCATGTTAAAAAAACGCATGCGTTTTTATAACAAGGGCTCCTATGGAACTCATGATGACATGAAAAACGCATGTAAAAACGCATGCCAACTGTGACCCCAGCCTAAGGCTGGGGTCACAGTTGACATGAGTTTTTTTAGTGATTTAACAAAACTCATGCGTTTTTCATGTCAGCATGAGTTTTTTAAGGTGTGTGATGGCTCCCTGCGTTTTTGGGTGCGTTTTTAAATCTGCACCAAAAAATAGTGCATGTACTATTTTTTGGTGCGTTTTGAAAAACGCAAGCGTTTTTGTAGAAAACGCATGCGTTTTTATAACATGGGCCCCTATGGAAAACGCATGCAAAAACGCATGTACAATTAGTACCTTTTAGTGCCATTCAAAAACGCAGGCGTTTTCCATAGGAGCCTATGTTAAAAAAACACATGCGTTTTCTAAAACGCTTGCGTTTTTATAACAAGGGCTCCTATGGAAAACGCATGCGTTTTTGAATGGCACTAATTGTACATGCGTTTTTGCATGCGTTTCCCATAAGGCCCCATATTAAAAAACGCATGCGTTTTTGGAAATGCACCAAAAACGCATGGTACAGTCACACATGCGTTTTTGCTATTAGGGCATGCGTTTTTTAACATGGGGGCCTATGGGTGTGTTTTTACATGCGTTTTTTAAAACGCCAGTCAGATAGAAGTTCAAAGTTACCCCCTCTGCCTCATTACAGTGAATTTTCCATTGAGAATTTTGTCTGAATTATAGTTTTCAGAGATTTACACGTAAACTCTGATGTGAATGCTCAGCGTACAGCACATGATCAATGTGACCTGCACCGTACTGCGATCCTTGGAAGACAGAATAAACTAATCAGCAATAGCTGCAGAATTGTTTTTGTTACTATATTTCACATTGTGGTATAAGGGATTGAGTTTATTTCTCAAGTCAGTACAATCACAACAATACCAGATTCATATAGAGTTTTATTTAGGTTTGTCTACTATTGTTCTAAAAATGTGTTTTACAAAATAAAGGATATACAAAACTGCCATGATAACGGTATAACAATAAATAAATAATAATAATAAAAAAATTATGTAGGGCTTAGCTGTATTTTTGATTCTCAGCGTAGATAAAGCGGACAGCTACGGGCTGCCACCCCGAGCTGCCAGGCTTTACTTTGACTGGCAATCAAAAATGCAGAGTAGTCAATTATTTATTTATTTTTTTTTTAAATGTCAATAAATAATTTAAAAAAATGTGTTTGGTTTCACCCTATTTTTGATTGCCAGCCAAACTAAAGTCAAGCAGCTTGTAGGCTGGTATTCTCAGTGTTGTGAGGTCTATATTTATTGGCCCCCCAGGCAAAATAATAGTTTTTCTGACCCCCAGCCCTACCCACTGACATATTGGGTGACATAATTTAGCCTTGGCTCTGATTTAATCATCCCTTATTTCACACAGGATGCCTGTACTGGGAAAACATTCATGCATGCATACTTTATATACTCTCTTTATTCATCTTTGATGACAGTTGTTATATACTAACACTGTATTCATTTATTTACTAGGTGAGAGGTATGCATGCATGATTTGACATTTAATATCAGAATTTCATGTGTTGAATCTGCTGCATACTGGTGGGCTCATTATATGCCCTCTGTATAATATCTTGGGTTGCTTTTTCATCCTCCTAGTTTTCCCTACTGGGACTTTTGCATATTGAATTCTTCCTGTGTCATATTCTGTAAATCCGAACATATTGGTACTTTATTGATTATCTACTATTTGACATAGGTTCATATGCTTTTCTGAACCATACTCCAGGTGCATTACAGAATACACACCAGCACTGCATCTTTTCTCTTACCAAATGAGATGTTCATATGTCCGATTTGATATCAGTTACTGAAATATTCTATATTGACATTGCTGTACATTACTGAACATTCTATTTGCAATACCACCTGGGTTCCTTACTTTATTATGATATATCTCTATTGTGAGTCTTACTCTATCATGTATATACATATTGGATCGCCTCTGTGCTATATTCCTTAACAAGGGTATATTGATATTCATTCAGCACCATTGTATTATTACTGGTTGGCATAGGCGCTTCACATGCTTCATTAAATCAGGTTCCAGGTGTTTTGCAATATATGTACATATCAGCTGTTTGTTGAACTTTCCAGTTCTATTCCATTGTAATATAACCCATTCTGTTAAAACATCCTCATACTGATAGTGTGAATTTGGGATTTTTACATTCCTCGATTGAATATTGACATTCATGCTTTTGGTTTTTCATACATTGGGTAATTTAATTGATACCTTTACGTCACGAGCTAGGCTATTTATTAACTGTATGCAGGGCCGTATTTGGAGTTTCTGCTGCCCTAGGCACTGTCAGCGGCCGCCCCCCCCCGTCACGGCTCCTCCCCCCATTGTGGCCCCTCCCCCATCGTGGCTCCTCCCCCTGTTGCAGCCCCTCCCCCCATCACGGACAATCTCCCCCCCCAGTCGCAGCCTTCCCCCCCCCCCCAAACTTCATGTAGCTTCTCCCCCCACATTTCATCATGTAGTGCATATAAAAGGTTTGTCCAACCACACTACAGAGAGACATTCTGGTAGAATGTTTACATTGTGAGCCCAATGGGGACAGTGTTGATGATGTATGTAAAATGCTGTGGAGTTCATAGTGTAATATAAGTGCAAAGGATATTATTCTTAATATTATGTCACAATACCGGGATCTGAGGATCTTCTATTTCGAGGTTAGGGGCTCTCTGATGCCATGTTGCTGCCTGTCTCTCTGTCTTCCTCTTTTGACACTGCAGTGCGGTGGACAAGAGAGCATTAAAGTGATCCTAAACCCAGAAACTGACCCCCAGTATCTTTAGACCTGTCCCTGCACCCCCCTCTTATCATTTCTAGCCATCCCTTTTGCAGAAAAAATCGCTTTTGTAAAGTAAGAGAAAAAGTTATATTACTTTGTCCTGTGTGAGTTCTCTCTTTCTGAGGAAGCCGCAATAGCCCCGCCTGTCTGCTGCTGCCTTGTAATTATGCACGCCCCTCTCTGCTTCTAAGAGCCTGGCTGCGTCATGAAAGGGGGCAGGGCTCCGGTGTGATGCGATTTAGCCCCACCCCTTTCATGATGCGGCCAGGCTCTTAGAAGCAGAGAGGGGCGTGCATAATTACAAGGCAGGAGCACACAGGCCCCGCCCATTGCGGCTTAGTCAGGAACAGAGAACTCACACAGGACAAAGTAATATAACTTTTTCTCTTACTTTACAAAAGCGATTTTTTTCTGCAAAAGGGATGGCTAGAAATGATAAGAGGGGGTGCAGGGACAGGCCTAAAGATGTGGGGGGGTCAGTTTCTGGGTTTAGGATCACTTTAACTGGTTAATAACAAGAAGTATGGAGTGTGTACTGAGCCATAAACCCTCCCCATACCATGTCCAGCAGACATTGTAGGATTACTATATGGATTTTATTAGGGTACGGACACATTGGCGTGAAACTCGGATGAGTGCAATGTGTGATTTCATCGCATTGCACTCGGACCAATGTTAATCAATCTCTGAGAGCACACTGGCGAGTGTGCAGTGTACCACCATTTCCCCAGCTCCGTGCTGTACACAGTGTACCTCCATGTCCTCAGCTCCATGCTGTGCACAGACAGTGTAGCATCATGTCCTCAGCTCCGTGCTGTGCACAGTGTAACACCATGTCCTCAGCTCCATGCTGTGCACAGACAGTGTAGCATCATGTCCTCAGCTCCGTGCTGTGCACAGTGTATCATCATGTCCCCAGCTCCGTGCTGTGCACAGTGTACCACAATGTCCTCAGCTCCGTGCTGTGCACAGTGCATCATCATGTCCCCAGCTCCGTGCTGTACACAGTGTACCACCATGTCCTCAGCTCCGTGCTGTGCACAGTGTAACACCATGTCCTCAGCTCCATGCTGTGCACAGACAGTGTAGCATCATGTCCTCAGCTCCGTGCTGTGCACAGTGTATCATCATGTCCCCAGCTCCGTGCTGTGCACAGTGTACCACAATGTCCCCAGCTCCGTGCTGTGCAGTGTACCACCATGTCCGCAGCTCCGTGCTGTGTATAGACAGTGTACCACCACATCCTCAGCTCCGTGCTGTGCACAGACAGTGTAGCATCATGTCCTCAGCTCAGTGCTGTGCACAGACAGTGCACCACCATGTCCCCAGCTCCGTGCTGTGCATACAGTGTACCACCATGTCCTTGGCTCCCTGCTGTGCACAGACAGTGTACCACCATGTCCTTAGCTCCCTGCTGTGCACAGACAGTGTACCACCATGTCCTCAGCTCCGTGCTGTGCACAGACAGTGTACCACCATGTCCTCAGCTCTATGCTGGTGCTGTGCACAGTGTACCACCATGTCCTCAGCTCCGTGCTGTGCACAGTGTACGGTACACTGTCTGTGCACAGCACGAAGCTGAGGACATGGTGGTACACTGTGCACAGCACGGAGCTGGTGGTACACTGTCTGTGCACTGCACAGAGCTTAGGACATCCCAGAAGAGACAGACAGGCCACAGACGGGCGGCGGGACAACACTGAGCCAACCTGGAAGAACAACAACTCCCAGCACCCAACACACTGCCCAGAAATCATATAGGACAGGTAGGAGAACTACAACTCCCAGCATGCCACACCCTGCCAACACAGGAAGGTGGTGGCAGCTGCATGGAGGCAGACACACGGTACAGCCGCCATTATCACCACACACAGTGCCAGCCACAGCCCCAGTCCTCCTGCATCCCCGTTCTTCTCTCCTCTGTTCCTCCTGCTGCTCCTGTCCTCCTACACCCCGTCCTCCTCGCCTCTGTCCCTCCTGCTGCTCCTCTGTCCTCCTGCACCCCTGTACTCCTCTCCGCTGTCCCTCCTACTGCTCCTCTGTCCTCCTGCACCGCCGTCCTGTTGCTCCTCTGTCCTCCTGCACCCCCGTCCTGTTGCTCCTTTGTCCTCCTGCACCCCTGTCCTGCTCTCCACTGTCCCTCCTGCTGCTCCTCTTGCACCCCCGTCCTCCTCTCCTTTGTCCCTCTGTCCTCCTGCACCCCTGTCCTCCTCTCCACTGTCCCTCCTGCTGCTCCTCTGTCCTCCTGCACCCACGTCCTCCTCTCCTCTGTTCTCCTGCACCCCCGTCCTCCTCTCCTCTGTCCTTCTGCACCCCCGTCCTCCTCTCCTCTGTCCTCCTGCACCCCCATCTTGCTCTCCCTCCTGCTGCTCCTCTTGCACCCCCGTCCTCCTCTTCCCTGTCCCTCCTGCTGCTCGGCTGTCCTCCTGCACCCCGTCCTCCTCTCCTGTCCCTCCTGCTGCTCCTCTTGCACCCCCGTCCTCCTCTCCTTTTTCCCTCCTGCTGCTCCTCTGTCCTCCTGCACCCCTATCCTCCTCTCCGCTGTCCCTCCTGCTGCTCCTCTGTCCTCCTGCACCCCGTCCTGTTGCTCCTCTGTCCTCCTGCACCCCCGTCCTCCTCTCCTCTGTCCTCCTGCACCCCCGTCCTCCTCTCCTCTATCCTCCTGCACCCCCGTCCTCCTCTCCTCTGTCCTTCTGCACCCCTGTCCTCCTTTCCTCTGTCCCTTCTGCTGTTCCTCTTGCACCCCCGTCCTCCTCCCCTTTGTCCCTCCTGCTGCTCCTCTGTCCTCCTGCACCCTGTCCTCCTCTCCTTTGTCCCTCCTGCTGCTCCTCTGTCCTCCTGCACCCGTCCTCCACTCCGCTGTCCCTCTGCACCCCACAACTCACACACAGAGACATTACACACAGATACAACTCGCACACAGAGACACAACTCATAGAGACACAACTCACACACAGACACATTACACACAGACACAACTCACACAGAAGACACACACAACTCACACAGAAGACACACACAACTCACACAGAAGACACACACAACTCACACAGAAGACACATACAACTCACACACAGAAGACACAACTCACACACAGAAGACACAACTCACACACAGAAGACACAACTCACACAGACACACAACTCACACAGAAGACACATACAACTCACAAAGAAGACACATACAACTCACACACAGAAGACACAGAAGACACAGACACAACTCACACAAAAGACACAGACACAACTCACACAGAAGACACATACAACTCACACAGAAGACACAGACACAACTCACACAGAAGACACAGACACAACTCACACAGAAGACACACAACTCACTCAAACACAGATAAAGACACACAACTCACACACACATTTTACAGATACCTCACACATACACTTCTTTCTGCTGCAGGAAGGGGCTACATATCCAGCTTCCCCTGCTCCCAGCAGCTGTCCCCAGGCAGCCTCTCCCCCACTCCCTCCTTCTCTCTGCCTGGACTGTGCACAGCACAGGCACAGCAGGAGGTCTGTCACCTTTTTACTCGGAGGTTGGAGCTGCTTCTCCTCATCCTCCAGGCTCCAGCACGTCGCGCCTCTAATCCTCTTCGTTCGTTGGCTCTCACTTCTTCCCGCACAGTGCAGGAGGATAAGAGCACGGGCCAATGAGAGGGCCTGATGACGACGAGGGAGGGGGGGGGGGCCGGGGGGGTGTATGAGGGGGCGGGGCTTACAACCCGGCCAACACAGGCATGAGCGGGCCTGATGACGATCGGGGGGGATGGGGGGGCGGGCATGTATGAGGGGGTGGGGCTTACGATCTAGCCAACACAGGCAGGAAACAAAAAAAGAAAAAAAAAAAAAGGAAAAGACGCTGAGACGCAGCCCCCTTTGAATGGTGCCTACTAGTGCCTAATGGTAAATACGGCCCTGACTGTATGTACTGATATGTACAATTATTATTGGGATTTTTGTTGAATTATATGGTGATATCATATTCCCTTCCGGGTATACATAATCTTGACCATCTGTGATTTATCCCATATTATATTATTACTCTATGTCAGTTGTTGGTCCCCTTTTCACTTGCGTGTATTTTAATTGATTTTATTATTGTGTGTTCACAATTTTGTAAATAAAGTTTTTTTGAAGTATATTTAAAATCTCTCTTATATTGGTGTGCTCCCTATTCACTAAGTCACTCAGAGCTTCCTGCGGCAGTGAACTCAAGTAACCCTGGGGTCACCTAAGTTCGCTGCCGTGGGGTGCCCAAGTGACTCAGTGAGTGACGTCAGCACTCCCTGTGGCAGTCAGTCTGATCACTGGAAACAGAGGGGAAAGGGTGCCGAATCCCTCTCCCAGTACCCTAACTATTGTGATCGATATCAATTGCCACAGTTAGGGGGTGATACAGCTAGGCATGCTCAGTGATTGTGTCCCTGGCTGTGTCACATCGCTCCCCTTCAGCCTGCAATCTCTTCATGCAGGGATGAAGCTGAGGAGGAGCAATCATAGGCTGCTAAGGCTGCTACTCTTCTGCACGCTGATGGAATGATCGTGACAGCATGATCACTCTATTAGGGCTGGAGGCGTGACACCAATTCCTCTAGAGCTCCAGCCTATGGAAGGGGCTATTGCAGCCTCTTCCATAGCTGGTTTGTAATAATTTAGATAATGTCATTGCCTGATCATTACAGTCACTCTGATTGGCTGTTCAGAATTGAACAGGCAATCACAGCAATTGAATAAAGGCGTAGAATCCAGTGCTCAAAATTTCTTTTTATTTTCAAAGGTTAAAAATCACATATCCTCCAGAGGAGCTTCTGGACGCGTTTCGTGGGTCTAGCCCACTTAATCGTCTAACGATTAAGTGGGCTAGACCCACGAAACGCGTCCAGAAGCTCCTCTGGAGGATGTGTGATTTTTAATCGTTGAAAATAAAAAGAAATTTTGTGGAACCGGATTCTACACCTTTATTCTATTGCTACTGGTGGTTGCCAAGCCACCTTCCGGTTTGCCTGGGAGTCCTGGGAATATTAGGTGGTGGAGCTAATCCTTTTCTTGAACTTTCAATCACAGCAATTGCAGTTATGGATTGGGGAATCCACGCCACGAAAAGTCGAGCTCCGGTATCCTGGGAAAAAAAATCACAGGGTACTGGAGCACGATCACTGTTACTGCAGGTACGATGCTGTGATTCCGCCATGACGTACCTTTACATTATAGGTCAATAAGTACTATCGACCTATGATGTAGCAATATGTCAAAGGTCGTGAAAGGGTTAATATTTTCAAGGGAATTTTTTAAAATAATTTTTTTATTATTATTATTTTGAATTTTTAAATTTTTGGGGGGGCACAGCAAACCATTATTATTGAAGAGGGTCATCAGAATGCAAGGTCATCTC
Organism: Allobates femoralis; assembly: GCA_033576535.1. Taxonomy (NCBI): domain Eukaryota; kingdom Metazoa; phylum Chordata; class Amphibia; order Anura; family Aromobatidae; genus Allobates; species Allobates femoralis. The sequence continues at coordinate 596,578,948 of JARQOC010000003.1, read as the reverse complement.
TGCTGCAGTAATGTGATAGCAATTCATATAGAAATAGCATATGGTCATTAACTGCTTCACATATATGGTCTTAAAGGTCTTCACACACTCATGAAACACTATACCATGGGAAAAATGTGCAATCACTTTATTTAATTTTAATCCATACTTTTACAATACAGATTTTTGTAATGTGCACAAGTGTGTTATATGTATAATTAATAGTGATGAGCGAGTATGCTCTGTGCTGCTCGTTACTCGCACGAGTATCACTGTACTCGGGCTACTCGGTGAGCACCGAGTAATCTCCCGATACTCGTGCTGTGCTCGTAGTCCTCATCCCTGCATGTTGGCGCTCTTTAGAGAGCCAGCCCACATGCAGGGATTGGCTGGCAGACCACTGCAATGCCACAGCCCTGTTAGTTGTGGCATTGCAGTGATTGGCCGGCCTGCACAGCGTGACCGAGCCTTTATAAGACCCGGCCGCGCTGTGCTCTGCACACAGCCATCCAGACAGTGAGTGTAGGGAGAGTGTCTGCTGCTGCTTAGGGACAGATTTGCGGCCCTCATAGGTAGATCCGAAGCAGGGCTGCAAACTGCTGCTGACCACAACAGTCCTTCTCGGGACTAATCTAGGAGGATATAGGCAGGGTGATCCAGATCGGAATCCAAGCTTTTCTGTGACCATAACAGTCACCAGACTGTTGTACTTACTACCTTGATACAGGTTAGGGACTAAAATCCTTCTCTCCTGTGACCATTACAGTCACCAGACTGTTGTACTTACTACCTTGATACAGGTTAGGGACTAAAATCCTACTCTCCTGTGACCATTACAGTCACCAGACTGTTGTACTTACTACCTTGATTCAGGTTAGGGACTAAAATCCTTCTCTCCTGTGACCATTACAGTCACCAGACTGTTGTACTTACTACCTTAATACAGGTTAGGGACTAAAATCCTACTCTCCTGTGACCATAACAGTCACCAGACTGTTGTACTTACTACCTTGATACAGGTTAGGGACTTAAATCCTTCTCTCCTGTGACCATAACAGTCACCAGACTGTTGTACTTACTACCTTGATACAGGTTAGGGACTAAAATCCTACTCTCCTGTGACCATTACAGTCACCAGACTGTTGTACTTACTACCTTGATACAGGTTAGGGACTAAAATCCTTCTCTCCAGTGACCATTACAGTCACCAGACTGTTGTACTTACTACCTTGATACAGGTTAGGGACTAAAATCCTACTCTCCTGTGACCATAACAGTCACCAGACTGTTGTACTTACTACCTTGATACAGGTTAGGGACTAAAATCTTTCTCTCCTGTGACCATAACAGTCACCAGACTGTTGTACTTACTACCTTGATATAGGTTAGGGACTAAAATCCTACTCTCCTGTGATCTGAACAGTCACCAGACTGTTGTACTTACTATCTTTATACAGGTTAGGGTCTAAAATCCAAATCTCCTGCACCCGAACAGTCACCAGACTGTTGTCGCTGTATACAGGCAAAATGCGCAAGGGCGTTGGCAAGGGCGTTGGCAAGGAACAAGGAAGTGAACGTGATGGTGGTGCAGGCAGAGGCCGAGGTCGTGTGCAAGCACTAATTTCGCAACAACAAAGGGGCACATCTACTCGCTCACACATCCTGTCCCAAATTCTTGGGGCCCGCTGCAGTACACCGCTCTTGAACCAAGACCAGTGTCAACAGGTTGTTACTTGGATAGCGGATAATGCTTCAAGTCAGATTGGCACCTCCACAAACACCCTGTCTTCCACACGGTCAAGTGTCAGTAGCCGTGATACTGCACCGCACATTTCCCAACCTGATCCTCCTTCCTACCACCAGGCCAAGTACACGTCCACGGACATTACTGATCCCACACTTGGACACTCGGAAGTCCAGAAGTGTGTACCCATGGGTGAGTGGAGGTATATGGCAAATTGCCATAACAAAATATTAAATTCCGCTGTCATTTGTGTGTGGTGTGGTCTGGCCCAATCCAACCCTTCTTTATCTTGATCAGAGTCAGCCTGTCAGCATTTTCAGTTGACAGGCGGGTGCGTTTATCAGTAATGAGTCCACCTGCGGCACTGAAAACACGCTCTGACAAAACGCTAGCGGCAGGGCAGGCCAGGACTTCCAAGGCATAGAGAGCCAATTCATGCCACGTGTCCAGCTTGGAGACCCAATAATTGTAAGGCACAGAGGAATCTCGCAGTACAGTTGTTCGATCTGCAAGGTACTCCTTCAGCATCTGGCCAAACTTAGCATTTCTTGTGGCACTACCCCGCACCTCACGGGCTGTGAGGTAGTTGGGGCCCCTGAGACGGAGGTAGAAGTGCACCGGACCCCTATATTTACACCCATGGGTAAGTGTCAGTCGGTTTGCCTGTAGTTTTGACCGCATAGATAAGGTGACAGCTTCCTACAGTGCCCGCGCTGCCTTTCTGTTGTCCCTCAATGAGCACAGGCACTTTATCCTCTGCAACCAGGGTGAGGGTACCTCCGTCCTTTGCATTTCCTGCCTTCATCTCCCACCTCCCTTTCTCCACACTGTCCTATGTTCACTTTATGACTGTTGCCTGTTTTGTACCACCAGTTACTAAATAAATTATTTGTACTGCAAATGCTTAGTGTGGACATTCGGGTGATTTAATCTGGGTCACAAAAACATCTTTGGTCTCTTTCTTTTTATGCTTCATTTGATGTGTGCCCAGTACTATGACCGTTCCTGGTCCTTTATATATTTATATTTAAAGTCGGGTGCTTGGCTGACATGTGCCTGATCATGCTGGTGGTGGTCAGGCTGCTAGTTTTCGTACCCCTGCTGATGCTGGCATGGCAGGTGTTGCAAATGGCCTTTTTAGAGTCATCTGGAGCCAACTTAAAAAACTGCCAGACTCGGGAAGACCTAACATTTGCACAGGCACCTTGTGTCGGGTTGTTGTTCCGGGGAACGGTTGCCTGCCTTCTGCCTGCGGACACGACCCTGCTTCGTACTGCCTGTTGGGATGCTACGCCTCCCTCCCCCTGTGAACTGCTGTCCTCGCTCTGCATATCCTCCTGCCAGGTTGGGTCAGCTACTGGATCATCCACCACGTCGTCTTCCTCTTCCTTGGCTAATCGCTGGACTGCTCCTCCTTCTCCTCATGTGCCACCATGATGACCGTTACAATAGTTAGGCTGTTGTTTCAGGTATACCCCCAGTGGTAAATTTTTACGCCCATTCTTATAGAATGGGCATTACAACGGCAGGATACCCGCTCCTTTTCAATGGGAAAAATGTTTTGAGGCCCTCCTGCACGTCTCTACCCAGGGACAATGTGGAGCTTCCCAATTTTTGGCTGCCCTGCCAAAGGGCTATACTACAATACACCAACTTCAGGTTTACAGGCCCTCCTGCACGTCTCTATCCAAGGACAATGTGGAGCCTCCCAATTTTTGGCTGCCCTGCCAAAGGGCTATACTACAATACACCCACTTCAGGCTTACAGGCCCTCCTGCACGTCTCTATCCTGGGACAATGTGGAGCCTCCCAATTTTTGGCTGCCCTGCCAAAGGGCTATACTACAATACACCCACTTCAGGTTTAAATGCCCTCATGCACGTCTCTATCCAGGGGCATTGGTGAACCTCCCAATTTTGGACTGCCCTGGCAAAGGAAAATACTACAATAGACCCAGTTCCTCAAAATGGGCACATTATGTCAAGACAGGGCTTCATGTACGTCTCTTCTCAGGGTCATCGGAGTGCCGCACAATGTTTTCACGTAAAATCTTTCATGTAATCACAAAAAGTAACATACACCAGCTGTATCTCACTATTGGGTATGTGCCCTTAACATTTCCACCCTAAATATTAATTTTGGTGTCATTTTGGAAGGTTTTCTGGTGACTCCGTAAAATTGGCGTGAAACTCGGACAACATTGTTCACAGCTGTGACTTTTGAGTGAGAAATGCTTCCAGGGGTCTTCCCCATGGTGTTGCCATGTCATTTGAGCACTCTTCTGAGACTTTTGTGACATTTTTAGGGTTTCTACATGCTGCTGGCAGTCATTTCATAAAAATACTCGGGTCTCCCATAGGATAACATTGGGCTCAGTACTCGGGACGAGTACACGAGTATCTCGGGATGCTCGGCCCGAGCTTTGAGCACACGAGCATTTTAGTACTCGCTCATCACTAATAATTAATATTGAACTTGTCCTTGCATTACTTTCCACTAGCCTTATTCAGCATTACAGATAAATTAATGTCCTGAATAAACTTATTTGTTTTCACCATTATTTCGCCTCCAAATATGTCCGGGTCTAATAATCACTTCACCCAACTACAAGCTCAGGTGTTACCTTGTGGCATGGGAAATGAGATTTGTAAGTGATGTGACTTCTGCAACCCACTCCATGGAGAGGTTAATGAGGAGCTAGGCAACAAGACCTTCCAAACAGTAATATCCTGTAAGTGATTATTTGTATCTGACTCCTGGCACTGGAAGTGGCGGGCGCCTAGGTAAAGAAAAGAGGCATAACTGCGGAGCTCGAAGCCATCTTAGCAGTGCAGGGCAGTACAATGCTGGTACACTTTGCTACAGCTACTTTTGTGTTGGCTAATGTGTGTCTGCAGTATACAGTTTGGCTATGGATCCCCCGCAAGATATGCCTGCTCTGGAGGAGGTCATCTTCCTCACCACCCCAGGGACAGAGAGTGCTTCAGTAGCATCAGAACTGGAGCAGCCTGCACAAAACAACATGGACACATCTGTGACCTGGAGCTCCACCGCACTACCCACATTGGGCCTCATATGCAGTGAGGCCTAGATCCAATGTTAGGTTTGGATTGCAGAGGAGGACTTGAGGAACTCACAGCCAAGATCTGATCCTTTCCCCATGCCATCCAGGAGCACGAGATGTCAGGCTCCAGAGGATCTTGCAGCATGTCTGGCTGTATTACACCTGCAGCTGGTGCCATAGCTACTGGATCAACAAATTCACCAAGACCAGAAGCATGATGAGGACGATGTGTAGGATGAGGAGGATGCGGAAGAAGAAGAGGTAGAAGATGCAGAAGGCCCTGTTACCCAGTTGTGAGATGCAGAAGGCTTTGTTTCCCAGTTGTGTGTAGTGCCACCGCCAGAGGTCTTCAACTGGGAAAATTCCACGTGGTAACCATTACCACCTCCAAGCAACTGTTATGACATGAAGCACCTCACCTAGTCTCATTTGTTGAAGAGATTCTGCTCATGGATGCCACTGCCCAAGAGCAGTTGCATGGGCCTAAGGCCAATCACTTTAACAACCAATGTACCTGAGGTAAGGTGGTGACATTGTTCCAGCACAGGGGATTTGGCTTTCAGCCGGTCCACTGCATGACCATTTTCCCAAAAGACTCCACACAATCTTTGTCGGGGAGGAGCTCACCTTCAGGAAGATGATAGGCCACCACTGACCACTTTGAGAAGTGGCAGTAGGAGGCCGACCGGGATAAAATGTGGTGTCAGGTATAACCAGGCCTCTCATGGTTAGCCAGCCAGCTGCACTCAAACCGAACGTTCCTGTTGGTGTTGTCTAAGTTGCTCCCGTCTCACCTAGAGGGGTGGTCATCTTCTAATTCCTCCATCGCCTTCTCCAGTGGTTGCAATGATGGAGTTTGCTGGGGAACAGGTGGTGGCAGAGAATGCCTCTGCAGGAGTAGCCCCTGCAACACCCTGAGCCCAGTCAGCACTCAGAAAGCTGGAATAGTGTTTATACGCCAAGTACAGTGCACATTTCTAAAAAAAAAAAAAAAAAAGGCATGTTGTTGTGTTGCTGACCGTCCCTTAGTTGGCATTTTGTCTGGAGAAGGATATTTTTTAATTGTTTTTCAGTTCTTCGAACAACAAGGCCTGTTTTTTGTTAAAGGGATCCTGTCACCTCCAAAACGCCTCCTAAGCTACCAAAACATGTCCCTGCAGCATCCAATCACTAATCTCACACTCCTTTTGTCACCTAAAAGCATCCTGGGAAAGTGCATAAAAACATTTTAATACTCACTCATTAGTGATTATAATTAGCAGGGGCTATATTCTTTAGTCACTTAGGGCTTGTTGTTTTGCAGCCTGAATGATCCACTCTCCTCTGTCTGTGCTGCTGTGATGTGGAGCTGTAGGCAGGACTAATGATTTGCATTCTGTGAGTGATAGAGAGGGGGGATGGTAAAGCCTGCACAAGCAGAGCAAACAGACAGAGAGAGGGTGGATTATTCAGGCTGCAAAACAACATGCCCTGGTGACTAAAGAATATAGCCCCTGCTAATTATAATCACTAATGAGTAAGTATTAAAACGTTTTTATGCACTTTTACAGGATGTATTTGGGAGACAAAAGGAGTGTGAGATTAGTGATACTATGCTGCAGGGACATGTTTTGGTAGTTTATGAGGCATTCTGGAGGTGACAGGATCCCTTTAATTTTGTTTTCCCTGTTCTCAAGTTTAGCGCTGTTTGCATCTCCCCCTACTGGGTTAGCAGGCATGCAAGAAGTCTTAGGGCTACTACTGAAAGTCATCAATGGACTCAGTCTTTCATGGACTTTCCACCATTTTAACAAAGTCTGCTGGTCGCTGTGGGACTTTTGTTATATATTGTGTATATTCATATATGTGTGTTTGTGACTTATAGTCTGTGCTACAGTAAAGTTTTTTTACTCCCTTTTACTTCTGCCTGTGTGCTGGACTGTTTCTGCAAATATGTGCTTGGATACTGCCCTACAGAGACTGGTGAGCGATCCCAACTCCTTTAGCTTGACAGTATCAGGTATGGAAATGCAAGACACTACACAGACGTCTGTAGAACAGGGCTGACCAAGTGCAGTCCTCAAGGGCTGCAAACAGTGCATGTTTTCAGGATTTACCTGGCATTGCACAAGGTGCTAGAATCATCACCTGGTAGCTGATTAAATTAGCACCTATACAATGCTAAGGAAATCATGAAAACCTGCACTATTTTCAGGCCTTAAGGATTGTAGTTGGCCACCCCTGCCCCAGAAGTCTTTGTGGAGGTTGCAAGGGTGCGAGAAAAATCCTCAAGCTCTTTCACCACAACTGCGGCTCTCCCTGGACCCTCTTAGGACCTGTGTCCATGGTGCGTTGTTAGATTATGAGAATTTGCATCAAAACTTGCATGTCTATCCTGAGGCCAGGAAATACTATGACAGATCTGATGTGCTGTGCCCAGATTGATTTTTTTTTTCCTTGGACATGTGGCTCAGATTTCTTTTTTCTGCCCCAAAATCTGCACCAAATCTGAAAGAAAAAAACACATTGGCACAGCACGTGTGAACTCTCAAAGACTTTGCTGGCTTCAAGATAGACATGCAGATTTTGATTCAGGTTCTCAAAATCTGCTTCAAAAGAAACATCAAACAGCGTAGTGTTGGCACAGAGCCTTAGAACAATATGGTGGGGTCACGTTCACAGAAAGCATCCTCCATATGTTATGAGAGGAGGCACGCAGGCACTGGTGAGAGTGTGACAAGGGGTGTCATCACTAACATTACTACAGTTCAGACTCGAGGAGTTACATAGATCCTATCCTGCAAGTTTGAACTGCACTGCACTCCCTGATGTCACCACTCCCCACATGCGCTGTCTCACAAAATCGTCGAGATATATCCGATATGTCTTGCATGATATTGTGGCTCTCATGAGACAGCTAGTATTACGAGCGCTAATGCCACTGAGGTTATCTCAGGGCACACAGCGGAATTCCCTGCTGTGTGACACCCGCTGTGCAACCTGAGGCAACCTCAGAAAAGTCATGACAGTGTCTGGGATTCATGAGCAGGCCTGGAAGCATGGTGACAGCAGCGCTGAAGCTTGCTAACAGTGCTGGAAGATAATGTCTGTGCCAAAAGAATGTGGCTCCACTGTAAAACAGTTTGAGCTGTGTTTGGCAGCTTTTGGCCCCTTTGCAGGTGTTTTCTAGGCCTGTGATTTTTCGTCCCATTGATTTGAATGGTGTTCAGAAGTTCGGTGAACTGTTCGCCTATCTGTTCGTTGACCATATGCCTTTTTGGCAAACCAAACTGAATCCAAACTTCAAAAGGTTCGCACATCTCTAATCACAGGCCCTAGTAATGAAAAGATGCACCAGGGATGCCACAGGTAGTAGAATTTTCTCAGTGTTTTGTTACAGTTTTTGCAGCTTTTTATTGAATGCACAATTTTAGACTAGATTGCTGTAAAATAGAAATTTAGTCATTAATGGATGATTTAAAATGTACTATTCCTATTAACTTAGTTGCTTTTTAATACTCTTTTTAACACCAAATAAATAAAACCCTTACATGGATGGTAAGACAAAGTTGTCAAATAGAAAATGTACAATTAAACTTTGGGAAAATGTGTGTATGAGCTCATTCAGATGTCAATGATTTGGCTTCTATGTGAAAAACACACCAATATTTACCAGTGGTTTGGATCACATTTTCACCAGTCCTTGACCAGTGCTGTCTGTTTTTACCTTCAGAGCTCCAACAGTATTTTTTTTTTTGCATACAAGAAAGTTTATCCAGCTTGTATCAAACATGAAAATTGGACTGTACTAGGAGGTAGTATGATGGCAACTGAATGTTGTCTGATGTTTTCACAGACTTAAAGTGTAAATGTCATTTAATTGAAGAAAAAAAAACAAGAAATCCAAAACTGCACTGGTTGTTAATGATGGTTCACAAAGCAGCTAAGATAATGATTATTTATGACATATCACTGATTTTCACACATTTTCAGTGGTCTTTTAAAAGCTGCATTTTCTGTCTGTGTGGGAGTGGCCAGAGTCAGTCAGCTCTGTGGGTGAGAGGAGGCTGGTAGTGAGCTGTTAGGGAGCCAGCAGACAAGGTGTTAACAGAGATTTCAGTGTGGAGACAGAGGACTTTACAGAGAGCTTGTATGGAGGAGTTTACATCCAGCTCTGTGCTGTAATGTGATACCTTGTCTCCCTTGGCACGGTAGGCCATGCCCCCTCTCCATTATCTCCTCACATGTCCGTGTTCACTGTGAAGACGTCTCTGACATAGGATCAGCTTCACACACAGTGCACTGAGGACACCTTGTGGAAGGATAATGAATGGTAACCAGACAGAATTTTCTAATGAAGTATATTATGAAGTTTATTAAAATCATTTGCTCTACATTATTATTAAATAAAAATTTAAATGACAGTTACACTTTAAAGGGATCCTGTCACCTCCAAAACGCCTCCTAAGCTACCAAAACATGTCCCTGCAGCATCATATCACTAATCTCACACTTCTTTTGTCTCCTAAAAGCATCCTGTGAAAGTGGAGAAAAACGTTTTAATACTTACTCATTAGTGATTATAATTAGCAGGGGCCATATTCTTTAGTCACCAGGGGGTGTTGTTTAGCAGCTCCAGGATCCAGCCCTCTCTCTGTCTGTGCTGCTGTGAAACTGAAACTGAAGGCAGGACTAATGATTTGCATTCTGTGAGTGATAGAGAGAGGGGAGGGCAATGCCTGCACATCACAGCAGAACACACAGAGACAGGGTGGATCCCTGGAGCTGCAAAACAGCCCGCCTTGGTGACTAAAGAATATAGTCACTGCTAATTATAACCACTAATGATTATTAAAACGTTTTATGCACTTTCACAGGATGCTTTTAGGAGACAAAAGAAGTATGAGATTAGTGATGGGATGCTGCAGGGACATGTTTTGCTAGCTTAGGAGGCGTTTTGGAGGTGACTGGATCCCTTTAACCTTGCATTAGTGAGTTTGATCTGTGACTTGGATCAAGATCGGACATTTCTCCAACATTTGGTTTGGATCACTCAATCTACAAAAATACACGGACATCTGAACATTCACATAGATAATAGGTACATGCTGTATCTGAAAAACACATATAGAATTTCTATGTGAAAGTTGATCTAAATATTCACAAGGACCAATAGAAACTGTATGTGGCAGAGCTATGATTAATATGACTTCTTATGCCCCAGCACAGTGTGTATATTGTAGATAGAATATTGCATGTGTACATGGTTTAATCTGCTGCTTGCAAGGATTTTCATGTAATCATAAAAGATCCAATAACACAGGTATGCAAAATTTAGGTTTATGAAGATTTTTTTTAAGTCCAATGACTTATTCTTATGTTTGCTTATACCTTGGTTTAAAAAAAAAACAAACCCCTTCTATTTTAAAGCATTCACATGGATTTTGCACAAAATGCATTTAAAATTATGTACAGGTGAGATCAACAAGAAAAATCTTTACTCTACCCCAAAATGTACACGGTATTATATAATCTTCTATATAATTGTCTAAGGGTTTTTTGAGTCTGTCTGTAACCGAAATCGTGCACCACACAGAGGCAGCTCATTGGCCAATGAGCTCGGAGTATGCAAATAGCGCGTGCTGAGCATTCGAATTTCGCGCCAATTTGCAGCCCGGCGGAAGCGTCGCGTGAGCGCCGCTTCTGCAGGTATGCACGGTCCGGCAAACGGCGGACCCAGCGCGCGCGAGCCAGCCGGGAGACGACCGTCGTTAGCCGGTCGTCTCCCGGCTGGTGAGCCACTAACCGGACCTCAGCCGCGGCTACCTGCGGCACGGAGGTCCGCGGCAAGCCAGCCGGGACATTTCCCAGCTGGCGAGCTGCTGACCTCTGTGCTGCAGTAGCCGCGGCTCAGCTCTGGTGTAAACTCTGGTCAGCGGCGAGCTAGCCGGGAGATGACCGGCGTTAGCCGATCATCTCCAGGCTGCTCACAGCGGTGGTGCACTTCGCGGCATTCAAAACGCGTGCCAAACCGCAGTACTCTTCTGATTGGTCGCCGCAACAAATCAGAGAAGTAGCACGGTTTGAATGCCGCTCCTCTGATTGGTCGCCGCGTTCACCGCCGACCAATCAGAGGACCGGCTCACGCCATGGCTCCATATTGTATTTGAAATATGGCACCATAGCGCGCGACGCTATTCTGATTGGTCGGCGGTGAACGCGGCGACCAATGAGAGAAGTGGCGCGCGGTTTGAATGCCGCTCCTCTGATTGGTCGCCGCGTTCAGCACCGACCAATCAGAGAGGCGGCGCGCCATGGCGCCATATTTCAAATACAATATGGCGCCATGGCGTGAGCCGCTCCTCTGATTGGTCGGCGGTGAACTCGGCGACCAATCAGAGGAGCGGCATTCAAACCGTGCGCCAAGCCATGCTACTTCTCTGATTGGTCGCGGCGACCAATCAGAAGTACTGCGGCTTGGCGCGCGTTTTGAATGCCGCAAAGTGCACCACCACTGCGAGCAGCCTCACGCCGGTCATCTCCCGGCTAGCTTGCCACTGACCAGAGTTTACACCGGAGCTCAGCCGTGGCTACTGCGGCACAGAGGTCAGTGGCTCGCCAGCCGGGAAATGACTGGCTGATGCTGGTCATCTCCCGGCTAGCTCGCCGCGGACCTCCACAGGTAGCCATGGCTGAGCTCCGGTTAGTGGCTCGCCAGCTGGGAGATGACCAGCTAACGTCGGTCGTCTCCCGGCTTGCTCGCGCGCGCTGGGTCCACCGGTTGCCTGACCGTGCATACCTGCGGAAGCGGCGCCTGAACGCCGCTTCCGCAGGGCTGCAAATTGGCACAAAATTCGAATATTCAATAGCCAATGAGCTGCCTCTGTGTGGCGCGCAATTTCGGTTACAGACAGACTCAAGAAACCCTTAGACAATTATATAGTAGATGACTTGAATTATTGTTAAATCTTCATAAATTAACTATATACGTATTCTAGACTCCCCGATGCTTTAGAAACGGGCCACCATCTAGTATTATATATACATATATTTTTACTGAACTTTCTATTACTTTGTTAGAAGCTAATTCTTGCACCTTTTCTCTTCAAAGCTTCACTTGATAACGTTTCTCTTATAGAAGGCCTGTGGACTTTCTCTGAGAAGCATCCAGTTGTAGTCCCCTATCATGTTCTCGTTCCATCTTCCTTACTATCGTCGTTCTTTCTCCTTGATATCTTGATAAAATCTTTCTCCTTGTTCTTCACTAAAAGCACCAAAGTTTTCAGTAAAGTAGTGCAAATAGAAATTTAAAAATGTTTACTTCAAATTTATCAGAAAACCCAAAGCTATGAAACATTTCCACATGTTCTTCAGTTCTCCAGAACTTCAGTGGGATCAACTAAACTTTTTGCAACTATGTTCTTGAGCCCATGTTTCCACAATGTTCTTGTTTGGCAACTTTTTTGGCTTCGATAATGAGTCCTAGTCACATAAAAAGCATGTGTACTTCATTTATCCTCCTTGCTGCCCAAGGAGCAAAATGAGAACTTGGAGATCAGCACATATGTTGACCATCCTTAATCGTCGTAGCTAAGTACCTTGAGAATTAGATCTAACTTCTCATAGCTATCCTTCAAGGGCACAGAATGCCTTTACAGGCACTGAAGCATACTTGCTGCCATTGTGAAGTAGGACAGCATTCAGACTTTTTTTTTGGGGGTGAATCTTGCTCACATTGTACTCAATTATACATTTTTCCATCAACCCAGGAACATCACTGCAATACACTGAAGCGCCGTCTTGAGAAAAGTATAGAATGAATTCCTTTTGAAAACTTATAGAATTCTATTCTTTTAAAAGCCTATGGAGTTAGTGTTTGTGAAAAAAAACTGCACATGATGGAGTTTTTCTTTCTTAGTTTAGTGATCGAAAGTATATAAAAATCCCCTCTTTTCAAAGAATTTTACCCTTGCAAACAAGTGTAATCAAATGAGGGTTGTTTGCAGACTTGTGTACTTGGGTCGACGGTCAGGACTGCCTTCGCCCATAATTAAGCTAAAAGGAAGACAAGCTCCAAAAGGGTCTTATCCAATATTACTTAGGTGAGAAGTGGCGTCAGCACCACTCACCTTATATGGTTGTGTGAAACACAACCACTGTCAGAGCATGTACGGCTGCAGCAAACCACCCATGTAGAGTAGAAGTCACATCTGGAGGAGAGTAGCTAATGTTTGTGTATAACCTCATTGAAATTTCCCTGTATGGCTGGGGTCACAGTGGACATGAGTTTTTTTTAGTGATTTAACAAAACTCATGCGTTTTTTCATGTCAGCATGCGTTTTTTAATATGGGGCCTTATGGGAATGATGAGTGTGTGGGGGCAGCTCTCATGGGACCACCCCTCCCCAAGGATGAGTGTGGGGGCAGCTCTCAGGGGCCCCCAAGGCTGAAGTGTGTGGGCGCAGCTCTCAGGGGCCCCTGAGGGTGAGGATGGTGAAGGGCAGCGCTCAGGGTCCCCTGAGGATGAGGTGGGGTGGGAAGGCAGCGCTCAGGGGCCCCCAGGAGTGGGGTGGGGGGCAGCGCTCAGGGAGCCCTGTCAGGGGCAAATTAAACCCATGGGGAGACAGGCACAAGGGGAGACAGCGTGCTAGGGGGAGACAGCACGCAGGGGAGAGACAGCACGCAGGGGAGAGACAGCATGCAGGGGAGAGACAGCACGCAGGGGAGGGACGGCACGCAGGGGGGGAGACCGTGCAGGGGAGAGACAGCGTGCAGGTGAGAGACAGCGTGCAGGGGAGAGACAGCGTGCAGGGGAGAGACCATGCAGGGGGAGACAGCGTACAGGAGAGAGACAGCGTGCAGGGGGGAGACAGCATGCAGGGGAGAGACAGCACGCAGGGGGGAGAGCGTGCAGGGGGGAGACAGCGTGCAGGGGGGAGACAGCATGCAGGGGGGAGACAGGCGAAGGTGGAGACACAGCTTACAGGGGGGGGGGACAGGCGCAGGGGAAAATAGCATGCAGGGGGAGACAGGTGCAGTGGAGAGACACAGCACATAGGGGGGAGATAGGCGTGCAGGGGGAGATAGGTGCGCAGGGGTGGACACAGTGCAGAGGTAGGAGACAGGTGTAAGGGAGAGACACAGCGCACAGGGAGGGGAAGAAGCACAGGCAAGAGACAGGCCCAAGGGAGATGGAGAGACAGCGCACAGGGGAGAGAGACTGCACAGAGAGAGGAGGGACCGCACAAGGGGAGAGACTGCGCACAGTATGGGAGAGACAGAGAATGGGGGAGAGACCGTATGGTAGGGATTAAATTTGCGAAGGATATATATATATATATATATATATATTTATACACATACATACACAGTATATATGTAGATATACGTATATATAAATATATATATATATATAATCTATCTACATATATACTGTGTATGTATGTGTATATATATATATATATTATATACAGCAGCATGTGCTAAAGGGGCCCACTGAGACTTTTTCGCCCGGGGCCCACAAAAACCTGGAGCCGGCCCTGCTCACGGCCGTCGGGTAACCCTCTGCTGGCCGACCGCTTGCTCCTTTAGCGGTGCCTGGTACCCTCTCTTTGGTCTGTTCAGGTGCCCGGGAGACATAAAGACTCCACCGGACTCCGGATTTTCTGTGGTCCTAAAGTATCCCATAGGTGCGGGCTCCGGTGCCCGGTAAACCGTCTGGGATAAACTCCCTCGAGTTCCTCACTCCCTTTAGGCTGTCTGCTCCTGGGATCTTTTTTTCCTTAACCCCTTTCTTCTTCCTCCATCTCTCCTCCTGGTCCCTCAGCCAGGAGACCCTAAGCTCAAGACTTAGAGGCAAAGACAAAGACCTCCTTGTTCCCCTAGAGATGATTTTATTCCCTCCCGGGAAACCTCCCAGTGTGTAAGCTAGTGTGGGAGTGCTGGTGACTGTGTCCCACCCACCATCCTAGAATCCACCTACAGCTGGAGTATCTGCACTTCTTTTACGGATGCAGTACCCCTCTGTGATGCTTGCTTAGTGGGGCGCCACAACAGTATATGCAGAGACGGTTATCAATCGCTAGCAAGACCTCCCACTGGAATCCTGCATACAAGCATCACTAAATAAAATACGAGTTATTCTGAATCCTTTTCCATAAACCTTTATATAATTCTACTCAGCTCTCTATATCAGCAGTTCCCAACCTTTCCTATCTTGAGAACAATATTCAGCTAAGGTCACAAACAACATCAAGAGCCTGCCCACTTCACATAGAAGTGATCCCCAGATCCAATATAATGATAGCCAAAGCTTACTCACAGAAATCACACTGAGACTTGTTTGCCCTCCCTTTTAGGCAATACACTTACACTCAAGGGATCAAATCTTACCACTATTTGGTATTCTCATATTAAGCACTCGCAACACACTATCGCACTCCTTCACAATACCAGTCACAATAATAAAGTCCAAAGAGGCCCATGACCCCCATTTGGAAATAAATTAAGAATAATGCTTAGACCTTACTGACATGCTCAGATTCGGGTCATTAGTATGGTTATCCATCTGTGTGGACAGTAGATCTAATCAAAAGTATACCTGATTTCAAGGTACTACTAAATCTTAGTGATGAAGACAAATTCTGAATTTTTTTTTCAGGATACAGGATTGATTTCTTGTATTAAGTTGATTGTTACTGCTTGCTGTTGTATGTCCATTGATTGTATTGTGTTAATGGTTAGCTGACATTATTCAATTTTACCTATAAAGTGCCAACATATTCTAAAGTGCTTTACATAAATCACTGTCCTCAATGGGGCTCATAATCTAAATTTCTTATTAGTATGTCTTTAGAGACTGGGAGGAAGCCATTGTATCCAGAGAAAACTCATGCAAACTTGGGAAGAACATGATGTTCCCTTGCAGATATAATTTTATTTTTTAATTGGAACATTCATTTATTGATGCAAATTATGTGGATATTTCAGTAACGTGGAAGTTAGTCCATAAAATTGAATGTAAAAATAATTAGAAATATTTAATCCCCATAGATTCATTATTGAACATCAACAGTTTATTTCAATTCCCATAAGAATAACTTAAAAAATGGGATAAATTGACATCCTGAGAGTCTGTTATATATTTAGATTTATATAGCTCTGTCTACAGAAAGTGAAATATTTAGGTTTTATATTGAGGAGCTAGTATCTGCTCTGCCTGCTGAAGACTTCTTTTCAGTAAGTTTGAAAGAACATTTTATAGTCTTGATCCGGTCCCTAAGATTTGGACTTCCATTGATGAGTATAACTGATTGTAGAGGAGCATAGCTATAAACAGTAACCAGACACAAAGAGATCCAAGGACTATCCACTTTGAAGACATCCATGATCAGCAAAGTTTCAGAAACATAAAAACTGATGTATAATAGAAGAAGGGAAGTGACAGTACGTGCTGCTGATAAACTGGCCTCTAAACTCTGTACACTTACCGGTATACCTCCTGAACGTTTTCTGAGATGTGTTACATGGCTACAAAGAGATTGTACGATTAGGACATTAGCA
Organism: Allobates femoralis; assembly: GCA_033576535.1. Lineage (NCBI taxonomy): Eukaryota > Metazoa > Chordata > Amphibia > Anura > Aromobatidae > Allobates > Allobates femoralis. The sequence goes on along the minus strand of JARQOC010000003.1, from coordinate 596,562,620 downwards.
ATGGCCACCAAAATCAAGGGGATGCAGCATCCAATAATACTGGTAACCAGCAGGTATTGTCGACTCATATAAGGTACACTTAGTGGTATGGTGAAGTTTCCTGACATGTTTCCAACTGATAATTCCAAATATTCCACTTTCTTAATGTTCCATGCAATTGGGACACTGATGACATTTGAGAGTAACATACAGAATAGCAGCATCCGAGGGACTATCTGAGAGATGTTTTTCTTTAGATGCATAAGGAAGGTTTTCTCAAATGTAACAAGCATTACATAGTAGAAACCACAGAGGCAGAATGTAAACCAGAAACTGGAAAAGATTGTTAAAAGCAGAAGAATGGAGAAGATGGTATAAACATAGTCAGAGAAATAGAGATCACTCCAAAGAAAGAGAAGAGTGTCATTGGCCAACATAGTACACTGAAAGACTATATTGATGAGACCTAGAGTGAAAAGTATCAGGTCTGTTGGATGAATGCTCCTAGCCTTAGTGCTATCCAATCCATGGACTAAAATGATAAATGAATTTGTTATAAAACCTATCACAGTGCTAATACCCAAAGCACAAATTGAAACTATAACAAATGTAGGCAAAGTTTGTCCTTGATCAGATTCTTCACTTTTCTCTCTTTCATCTTGAAAAGTGAGTATTTCAGAAGGCTTCTTCAACAAAACTCCCTGTGAAAGAAATATAGAAATACTTAGACAACCAAGTCCTCTTTATCCCCTTCCGAACCAGCGACCAATCGGTACATCAAGAAAGCCAAGTCGTTTCCGACTAGCGACGTACGGGTTTGTCATTATGTAAATGTGGCACCCTGGCCACAATAACAAGAATTGAGCTGCGATATCCCATGATTTTATACACAGAATACCGCAGCTCATCCTCCTGGGGTCTGTATTCTCCACCCTGCACCCACGATCGCTATGATTGGTTGTTCAATTCTGAACAACCAATCCAGCGATTGTAGTGAGCAAGCAATCCCCAGCCTCATCCTGCCGCTTGTACCTGCCCACTGCCCCTCCACTTCCTCATCCCCCTGCCCCTCAGTCTCATTGCACCGCCTGTGCCTGCCGCCCCTCCACATTCTGTGCCCTGCCTCTCCCCTCAGCCTCATCCCCTGCATGGAGGAGATGAGGCTGAAGATGAGACAGGTAGTGACAGTGATCGCTGTGCGCTCACTGTCCCTGGCTCTGAGTTAACCCTTAAGTGCTGCGATCTTACCGATTGCAGCAATTTGGGTCTGGGGAGAGAGAGTGCACAGTGACTCACCTTACCCCGTGGTGATCGGCCCATCATAATGTAATTGCAATGGGCTGTTCATCGCCAAGGTAACCTAACGTTGCTATGACAACCTGAAGTTACCATGGCGACATCTGTCACCTGGCCCAAGCCTCAGAGATCATGTGATCTTTGGAACCTGGGTCTGCAGCACTGACAGCTGCACTGTATGGCAGATCATTGCCATGCAATGGCAACCAACCAGGTACCAATAGGTAGCTGGGGTTGCTGGCAGCCCATACCTGTCTCCTGTACCTTTGCTGGTGACTAAAAATATAGCAGAGCAGAGCCCTATGTCAACAGCGAAAAATCCGTGCAAAATACAATACAAATACTGTGTGAACAGTGCAGTGCATTTGCAGAGTATTATGGAGCTGACACTGAGCTCTATGGAGGACAATCGTGGCAAAATACTCTAAAAGAATTGACATGCTGCAGATTTTTCCGGTAGAAAATGCTCACCATTTCCGCCAAGGAAAAATCTGCAGCATGGGCACAACAGTTCTAATTTCCCATACGCTTTGCAGGGAAGGTTATGTATTGTGGAATTGTGAAACATACAAAGAAAAAACGCATTGCCTAAAATTCACAGACCAGGTCTCTGCTCAAAAACGTCACTCCTTCCCTTCCGAATCCGGCCGTGTGCCCAAAGCTTGTTTTCCCACCACATATGGAGTATCAGCATACTCAGGAGAAATTGGCCAACATATTTTGGAGTCCTTTTATCATGTTGCCTGTGTGAAAAATAATAGTCTTTTTTTTCCCCTAAAATGTTCTTTTAGCCTCCATATTTATATTAATATTTTCACAGCTCAACATTATAAAAATCTGTGAAGCACCTGGGAACTCAAGGTGCTCACCACACATCCAAATAAATTCTTTGAGGGGTCTAGTTTCCAAAATGGGGTCACTTGTGGGGGCACTTGTGGGGGTTTCCACTGTTTAGGCACATCAGGGGCTCTCTAAACGTGAAATGACACCCACAGACCATTCCACCACAATCTGTGTTCCAAAATGTTACTCCCTCCCTTCAGAGCCCTGTTGTGCACCCAAACAGTTGTTTTCTTCCATATATGAGGTATTAGCATACTCAGGAAAAATTGCCCATGTAATTTTGGATTCCATTTCATTCTCTTGCCCTGTTTAAAAATTTTGGCTAAAAGAACATTTTTGTGCAATAAAATGGACTTATTAATTTTCACAGCTCAACCGTTAAAAATTCTGTGAACCAGCTGGTGGTACAAAGTGTTCATCACCCATCTAGATAGGTTCATTGTGGGATCTAGTTTACAAAATGGGATCACTTGTGGCGGTTTTTCAATGTTTCGGCTCACCGGGGTTCTCCAAACGTGACATGGTGTCAGCTAACAATTCCAGCTAAATTTTCGCTTTAAGTGTCAAATGTTGCTCCTTCCCTTCTGAATTCAGCAGTGCGCCTCCTAAACTATGATTTGTTACCACATGTGGGATATCAGCGTAATCAGGAGAAATTGCATAACAAATTTTAGCATCCATTTTCTGCTGTTACCCTTGTGAAAATGCAATATTTGAGGCTACAGTAACATTTTTGTTGGAAAAAGTAAAATGGTCAATTTTTCATTCGACATTGTTTTAGTTCCTGTGAAGCACCTGAAGGGTTAATAATCTTCTTGAATGTAGTTTTGAGTAGCTTGAGGGGTACTGTTTTTAGAATATTGGCACTTTTGGGTGTTTTCTGTCATATAGGCCCCTCAAAGTTACTTTAAATGTGATGTGGTCCCTAATAAAATGGCTTTGTAAGTTTTGTTGGAAAAATGAGAAATTGCTGATGAATTTTGAACCCTTATAACTTCCTATCAAAAAAAAAGTTTTATTTCCAAAATTGTCCTGATGTAAAGTAAGCATTTGGGAAATGCTATTTATGAAATATTTTGTGTTATATAACTTTCTAGGTTAACAGTATAAAAATTCAAAGTTTGCGAATTTCAAAAGTTTCAAAATTTTCACCAAATTTCCATTTTTTTAACAAATAAATGCAAAAAATATCATCCTAAATGTACCACTATCATGAAGTCAAATATGTCACGAAAAAACAATCTCAGAATCACTGGGATCCGATGAAGCATTTGAGGTATTACCTCATAAAGGGACACTGGTCAGAATTGCATACAATGGCCAGGTCATTAGGGTCAAAAAAGGCTCAGGAGGGAAGGGGTTAATTACGTTTTTGTAGGAAAAAGCAGGGGCGTATCCAGGGGGGTGCAGCCAGGACCTTTTGCACCGGGCGCCACTTTAGCGGGGGGCGCCGGCGGCACTTCCGCTTCCGCGCCAGTCGGGGGCCCTGGGAGACTTGGTGCGGGGTGACCGCAGGAGACCCCGGAAACTGCAACGTCTGCGCCGCCAGTGTGTGATCGGAGGACGGAGGAGAGACAGCCTGAATGGGACGGGAGACAGCAGGGGTGAGTGACCGAGGAGTCGGGGAGGAGGAGGGGGGGCAGCAGGGGTGACTGACCGAGGAAAGCCCCCCCCCCGGTCCTCAATCAAGGCTGCAGGGGCGGCGATCCCCCCCCAGTCCTCATCTCCTCACCTACCTTGGGGGGGCGCCAAAATGGATCTGTGCCCCGGGCGCAATCACACCTAGTTACACCACTGGGAAAAAGCCTTACCTGCTGATATTGATATATTAAGTGGATCATCATCATTAAAAAGTGTGATGGTTTCTGTATATCTCCAGCCAACAACACATATATTTGTGAAAAGCTGGTCTTTAGATGATATTTCTTGTGTATTTATTCCAGAGGAGGGAATCAAGGACTGGGTTAATGGATGTCACATTCCGGGTGACACAGAGCTGTAAATTGTCTGAATCTAAAGTCACAGTGCACCAAACCCTATTAGAAACTGAAGCTGTCAAAAGAGATGTTGGCTTCTGGTATCTAGATAACTGCAATTAAAAGAAAAATTACATGTTTTATATCAGGAGCCAGGACTAAAACCTTTCTAGATGAATTCTAAAAATCACATAGAGTATTGGTAAAAGCCTAATAACTTCATCAGATATTGACTTGAAAATATAACAATGCAAGTAAAGACGTAGAAATAGAAAATTCTATTTAATAATTGTACTTTTACAACTATAAAGGACAGACTGATCTTGTACCTGGATCAATGCAGCACAGTACAGAATAAGTAAATACAAGGCATCATATTTTAGAAGGAGAATAATCTGCCTATTTTATGTGTTTACAAAAGAACATTATTGCTTTACAGTTTCATAGTTTTTAAAGGTTGAAGGTAGACTTAAAAGGGTTTTCCTACAAAGTTAAATGTAAAGATCATTTAAACTAATAGATCTTGGAATAATAATAATTTCCACAACTGGACGTGTTTAAAAATAATGTTCCTGTGCTGAGATAATCGTATATACACTGTATGCAGAATTATTGGGCAAGTTGTATGTTAGAGGATTATTTTTATTATTGATGAACAACTATGTTCTCAATCAACCCAAAAGACTCATAAGTATTAAAGCTTAATATTTTTGGAAGTTGGAGTGTTTTTTTTTTAGATTTGGCTATCTTAGGGTGCCTTCACACTGTGGTCAGGTGAGGTCCGGGGCTGTCAGGGATGAACCTGACAGCCCTGGACCGGATCTGAACACAGAACCGGAGGGCAATCCAACCCCATAGACTCCTATGTTAGGAGCACCGGATACTGCCGGACAGATGGAAACCGGATGGCGGATAGCTGCCATCCGGCTCCATCCGGCCCCATAGGATACTATGGGGCCAAAATCCGGTCCGGGGCTGTCCGGTTTACACTGGACAGCCCCGAACCGGACCTGACCGCAATGTGAAACGGCCCTTAGGAGGATATCTGTTTGTGCAGGTAACTATTACTGTGCAGAATTATTAGGCAACTTAATAAAAACCAAATATATTCTCATCTCACTTGTTTATTTTCACCAGGTAAACCAATATAACTGCACAAAATTTAGAAATAAACATTTCTGACATGCAAAAACAAAACCCCCAAAAATTAGTGACCAATATAGCCACCTTTCTTTATGATGACACTCAACAGCCTTCCATCCATAGATTCTGTCAGTTGATTGATCTGTTTACGATCAACATTGTGTGCAGCAGCCACCACAGCCTCCCAGACACTGTTCCAAGAGGTATACTGTTTTCCTCCTGTAGATCTCACATTTTAGGATGGACCACAGGTTCTCTATGGGGTTCAGATCAGGTGAACAAGGGGGCCATGTCATTATTTTTTCTTCTTTTAGACCTTTACTTGCCAGCCACGCTGTGAGTAGTTGGATGCATGTGATGGAGCATTGTCCTGCATGAAAATCATGTTTTTCTTGAACGAGACCAACTTCTTCCTAAGCGCTGCGGAATATGTTGGCACTATATAAATAAAGCTTATATTATTATTATTATTATTATCCTCTACCACTGCTTGACGAAGTTGTCTTCCAGAAACTGGCAGTAGGTCCGGGAGTTGAGCTTTCACTCCATCCTCAACCCGAAAAGGTCCCTCAGGTTCATATTTGATAATACCAGCCCATACTAGTACCCCACCTCCACCTTGCTGGTGTCTGAGTTGGAGTGGAGCTCTCTGCCCTCTACTGATAAAGCCTCTGGCCCATCAAGATCACTCTCATTTCATCAGTCCATAAAACCTTTGAAAAATCAGTCTTAAGATATTTCTTGGCCCAGTCTTGACGTTTTATGTTATGCTTCTTGTTCAAAGGTGGTCGTTTTTCAGCCTTCTTTACCTTGGCCATGTCCCTGAATATGGCACACCTTGTGCTTTTTGATACTCCAGTAACACTGCAGATCTGAAATATGGCAAAACTGGTGGCTAATGGCACGCTTCTTGCGACCCTGTGGGCTATTTGCTATGAAATGTTTGATTGTTCGGTGATCTCGCTTCTAAAGTTTGGCAATTTCAAGACTGCTGCATCCCTCTGCAAGACATCCACAGTTTGGACTTTTCAGAGCCAGTCAAATCTCTCTTCTGACCCATTTTGCCTAAGGAAAGGTTTGCCTAATGATTAAGCACACCTTATATAGGGTGTTGATGTCATTAGACCACACCCCTCCTCATTACAGAGATATACATCACCTGATTTACTTAATTGGTAGTTGGCTCTCAGGCCTATACAGCTTGGAGTAGGACAACATGTATAAAAAGTATCATGTGATCAAAATACTCATTTACCTAATAATTCTGCACACAGTGTATATGTTTGATATCCTGTTGTGAGATTGTGCAGTCAAAAAAATGATATAATGAAAAGATGGATCCTAGAAGTTTCTTAGTGATTAGCTAATGTGAAACTAGCCTAACACCGATTAGAATTCAAAGCACGTCAACTTTGTATTGCTACCTCCATCTGACATGTATATAGAAATTTTAATGATGATTTAATAAAGGATTGCTATGAATTTATGCAAATCCAACAGTTTTGTCTTCATTTTCAATATTCACTTGCTGTGGTCTGATCATACCACATCTCATGTGCTGAGATAATCTTATATATGTCTCCCTGCTATGTACTGTGTAATGGATGTGTCTAACCATACAGGGACATGATCTGATCATACTACATCTCCTGTGCTGAGATGAACTTATATATGTGTCCTGCTGTGTACTTTGTAATGGATGTGTCTGACTGTATAGGGACATGGTCTGATCATACCACATCTCCTGTGGTGAGATAATCTTATATATGTGTCACTGCTATGTACTTTGTAATGGATGTGTCTGACTGTACAGGGACATGGTCTGATCATACCACATCTCCTGTGCTGAGATAATCTTATATATGTCTCCCTGCTATGTACTTTGTAATGGATGTGTCTGACTGTATAGGGATATGGTCTGATCATACCACATCTCCTGTGCTGAGATAATCTTATATGTGTGTCCTGCTATGTACTGTGTAATGGCCGTGTCTGACTGTACAGGGACATGGTCTGATCATACCACATCTCCTGTGCTGAGATAATCTTATATATGTCTCCCTGCTATGTACTTTGTAATGGATGTGCTGACTTTACAGGGACATGGTCTGATCATACCACATCTCCTGTGCTGAGATAATCTTATTTATGTGACCCTGCCATGTACTGTGTAATGGACATATCTGACCACACAGGGACATGGTCTGATCATTCCACATCTCCTGTGCTGAGATAATCTTATATATGTGTCCGTACTATGTACTGTGTAAAGGATGTGTCTGACCGTACAGGGACATGGTTTGATCATACCACATTTTCTGTGCTGAGATAATCTTATATATGTGTCCCTGCTATGTACTTTGTAATGGATGTGTCGGACTGTACAGGGACGTGGTCTGATCATACCACATCCCTGTGCTGAGATAATCTTATATATGGGTAGGGTCACATTGGAAACCTAAATTGCATTCACCGCATCCGGATCCGGATGCGGTGAACGCAATGCCGGTCGCACACAGTTTTTTTCAAAACTGTGTGCTGAATACCGCACTGCGGTCACCGGATGGCTCAGGATGTGTAATCCTGAGCCATCCGGTAACTGCATAGCTTGCAGTTCCCGATCTGGCAAGTTAATAAAGAGTTAAAATAGCTGACCTAAATGACTTTTTGAGGTCTGTAGGGGGCTTAGACCCCCCTACAGACCGGCCGGCGACTTCTACAGTGTTCTTCTACAATTTCTCAATGGTCACAGGCTCTTCGGAGCCCGTGCATGTAAACCAAAGGGGCCCCCCCGTATCACTATACTGGGGTGCATAGACCCCTGTATTACAAATAAGCTGTATTGATGTCTAGTAAGGGTTAAATGTGTACATTTGCATTGTAAGTATATACTTACAACATTCTTTCGTAGGCAGAGTGTAGGAAATCCATGGGCGGGGCTGTGTGCAGCAGCCTCCGCCCGCTCCTTCTTGATGCCCGCCCCCTCTGGCCGTAATCCAGTCTTGTGAGGGCGGGGATGTCGTTAAAGGGGCGTGGCTAACTATGTGCCTTTGGTTTACATGCACGGGCTCCGAAGAGCCTGTGACCATTGAGAAATTGTAGAAGAACACTATAGAAGTCGCCGGCCGGTCTGTAGGGGGGTCTAAGCCCCCCTACAGACCTCAAAAAGTCATTTAGGTCAGCTATTTTAACTCTTTATTAACTTGCCAGATCGGGAACCACAAGCTATGCAGTGATGTGAGGGCGGCCGCGTCATGAAAGGGGCGGGGCTAACCACGTCACATATTTAGCCCCGCCCCTTTCATGACGCGGCCGCCCTCTAATCACTGGATGAGGCACAGAGAGGGCGGCCATAAGGAATGAGGGGGCGGAGGCTGCAGCAAACAGCCCCGCCCAGGGATTTCACACTACACTGCCGACGATAACATGTAAGTATGAGCTTACATGTGTTCTGTATTCAAACTTTAGGGCCACATGCAGGAATCGCTATACAAGAGGGGTGCAGGCACCCCTGTATAGTGATACGGGGGGGCGGGAGGTTTGGAGACATGCACGGGGCTCGGATGAGCCCGTGCCATAGGAAATTGTAGTAGAAGCCCACCGGAGTGGGCGGCTGGTCTGTAGGGGGGTCTTAGCCCCCCCTACAGACCTCAAACAGTCCTTTACTTACTAAATTTAACTCTTGAATAGGCAGAGGACAGTTTGCTGATCCCGGCAATAGCCGGGATCCGCAAACTATGCAGTTACCGGATGGCTCAGGATTACGCATCCTGAGCCATCAGGTTACCGCAGTGCGGTATTCTGCACACATTTTTGAACAAAAATGTGTGTGCCCGGCATTGCGTTCACCGCATCCGGATCCGGATGCGGTGATGCAATTCTTGTTTTCAATGTGACCCTACCCATGGTCTGATCATACCACATCCCCTGTGCTGAGATAATCTTATATATGTGTCCCTACTATGTACTGTGTAATGGATGTGTCTGACTGTACAGGGACATCGTCTGTTCATATCACATCTCCTGGGCAGGGAAGAAATTAAATAAATATACAGTCATTAAAGCACGGGATTGCAAATAATTGTTTGAAGTTGAACATTTTTAAATACAGACAGGGAAATGTTTTACATCACAAAAATAATCAGGTATGAAATGGTGTGTACGATTAGACATGGCAATTACAGGGTACATACAAGGAAAACATTTATAGGATTATCTCAGTTTAGGAAAAAAATATTTAAACACAACCAATTGTGGAACTTATTATGATTACAAGAACTATTGATTAAAATTAATTTTAAAATTAATTTTGTTTGTGGTAAAACTCCTTTTAAGGGCACCAACCAACAGGTTTTAGGGCTATAAAGGGAAGCCAGTGCCTCACAGGCTCTGGGACAATGAGTGCAATCATATACCTTTACTTCAATGATTACATGTATGATTGCAGAGAAAACTGTTATCAAACACCTAGAAATCTGTGCAGGAAATTAGCATAACTGCAGCACAAAGTCACTATGAGGGGCTGGGTTTCCTTGATTATGTCGGACATTGTACATGGAGATAGCACAATGTCAGGCATCCTATGTGCCCCAGATCATCACTCCCTCCCTCCGGTGTCTATGGCTTCTAGTTCTTACTGCTTCTTCTCTGGCTGGCTGTGATTGGTCACCAGAAAGTAGGAGAAGACCCCGCTCCCTCTAGTCTGTGTATGACCCACAGAGACTGGGAGGGGCGGGGCCTTCTCCTGCTCTTCGGTGACCAATCACAGCCACCCCGAGAGAAGAAGCAGTGTGACCTAGAACCTGGAGACACAGGAGGGAGGGAGGGAGTGATGATCTGGGGCACATAGGAAGCCTGACATTGTGCTATCTCCATGCACAACGTCAGATGTAATGCACCTGCTATATAACTGACAAGGAGGGAGAGGGGAGGGAGGAGGTTTTGGCTTAGAGCAAACAGGGAAGTCATACAAAGAAACACAACCCCTCTTATGCTAATGTGCTGCACATATACTAATTTGCTGCACAGATTTCCAGTTTTTTTAATAACATTTACAGTGGGGAAAAAACTATTTAGTCAGCCACCAATTGTGCACGTTCTCCCACTTAAAAGATGAGAGAGGCCTGTAATTGATATCATAGGTAGACCTCAACTATGAGAGACAAAATGAGAAAACAAATCCTGAAAATCACATTTTCTGATTTTTTTTTTCAAATTTTGGTGGAAAATAAGTATTTGGTCAATAACAAAAGTTAATCTCAATACTTTGTTATATATCCTTGGTAATGACAGAGCTCAAACGCTTTCTGCAAGTCTTCACTAGGTTGGCACACACTGTTGCTGGTATGTGGCCCATTTCTCCATGCACATCTCCGCTAGAGCAGTGATGTTTTCGGGCTGTTGCTGGGCAACACAGACTTTCAACTCCCTCCAAAGGTTTTATATAGGGTGGAGAGCTAGAGACTGGCTAGGCCAGTCCAGGACCTTGAAATGCTTCTTACAAAGCCACTACTTTGATGTGCTTAGGATCATTGTCATGCTGAAAGACCCAGCCACTTTCATCTTTAATGCCCTTGCTGATGGAAGGAGGTTTACACTCAAAATCACATGATACATGGTCCCATTCATTCTTTCATGTACAAGGATCAGTCATCCTTGTCCCTTGGCAGAGTAACAGCCCCAAATCATGATGCTGCTACCCCCATGCTTCACAGTAAGTATGGTGTTCTTTGGATACAACTCAGCATTCTTTCTCCTCCAAACACGTTGAGTTGTGTTTCTACCAAACAGTTCTACTTTGGTTTCATCTGACCATATGACATTCTCCCAATACTCTTCTGGATCATCCAAATGCTCTCTTGCAGACTTTAGACGGGCCCGGACATGTAATGGCTTAAGCAGGGGGACATGTTTGGCACTGCAGGATATGAGTCCCTGGCGGCAAGGGTGTTACTGATGGTAGCCTGTGTTATGTTCAAAACTTTTTGCTCACTTTTTGCTCACTTTTCTTGAGATCATTTTGACCCCACAAGGTGAGGTCTTGCGTGGAGCCCCGGATTAAGGGATATTATCAGTCGTCATGTATGTCTTCCATTTTCTAATTATTGTATCCACAGTTGATTTCATCACACTAAGCTGCTTGCCTATTGCAGATTCAGTCTTCCCAGCCTGGTGCAGGGCTACTATTTTGTTTCTGGTGTGGTTCAACAGCTCTTTGGTCTTCACCATAGTGGAGTTTGGAGTGTGGCTGTTTGAGGTTGTGACAGGTGTCTTTTATACTGATAACAAGTTTAAACAGTTGCCAGTACTACAGGTGATGAGTGGAGGACAGAGCAGCCTCTTAAAGACAAAGTTACAGGTCTGTGAAGCAGAAATCTTGCTTTTGAGGTGACAAAATGCTTTTTTTCCACCAAAATTTGAAAAAAAAATTATTTTCAAATCAATGTGATTTTCAGGATTTGTTTTCTCATTTTGTCTCTCATAGTTGAGGTCTACTGATGTCAATTACAGAACTCTGTCATTTTTTTGGGTGAGAGAAGTTGCACAATTAGTGGCTGACTAAATACTTTTTTTCCACACTGTATCTCTGCAATCATACATGTAATCATTGAAGTAAAGATATGACTGCACTCAGCATCCCAGGCACTGGCTTCACTTTATAGCCCTAAATCCTGCTGGTTGTTTCCCTTTAAGTCCATTGAGTATCTAAAGCCTAAGATGTTGTTATTATTATTAGTTATTATAGTGACATTTATTCCATAGTGCTTTACTTGTGAAAAAGGGGCATACATAAATATGCACAATTATCAATACTACAAGGCACACACTGGTCCAGGAGAAGAGAGGACCCTGCCCATGAAGGCTCACAGTCTACATGGGATAAGTGGGGTACACTAGAAGAGGGTAGTGCTGGTCATGCTGTGGTATAGTTGACTTAGGGTTATTGCAGGTTGTGGGCTTGTTGGAAGAGGTGAGTCTTCAGATTCCTTTTCAAGGTTTCCACAATAGGTGAGATTATGATGTGTTGGGGCAGAGAGTTCCAGAGTATGGGGCATGCACGGAGGAAATCTTGAATGTGATTATGGAGAGAATAGATAAGAGGGCAGGAGATCTTGTGAGGATCGGGGAGACCATGTCACAGATGTACGGAGGAGACAAGTTGTGGATGGCTTTGTATGTCATGGTTAGGGTTTTTAAAGCGAACCTGTCACCCCCCCCGGACATCAAAAGCTAACCTATCCACCTTCTGCAGCACTAAGGCTGCATTCAGAGAAGGTGTATATAGTATTTAGCTGCCCTATATACACTGAACTATGCACTTAGATAAAATTTGTCAGTTGCCAAGACCGATGACCAGCAGGCAGGGTTTCCTGCATCTCTGTGCCGCCCCTGTCTTGTCAATTACCCCTCTGCCTTGGCGTTTGCTTGTGACCTCCACTCCCTCAGCGCACTGTAGCCGACGCCTGAGCTGTTCTATAAGTTGCCGGGCATGCGCCGTGCACTTGCCAACAACTTCCTGGAGTGTCGGCGCCTGTTCATTGTGCCTGCCCCGCAGTGGATTATTCATCATCCTCATTGCAGGACGGCACATTTGCTGCGCTCCTAACGTCCCACCTCTGACTGCCTCTCTCCTCCCCACCTCAAATAGCCAGGTCCCAAAATAGAAAACAAAATGAGGATCCGGTTATTTGAGGTGGGGAGGAGAGAGGCAGTCAGAGGTGGCACCTTAGGAGCGCTGCAAATGTGCATGCCCCTGCAGCCTTGGTTGAGGAGCGGGGGGGTGGGGCTGTCAGCTGCAGCCTTGGTTGAGGAGCTGGGGGGGGCTGTCAGCTGCAGCCTTGGTTGAGGTGTGGGGAGGGGGGGTGCTGCCGGGGCCCCCCTCTGAGTTGCGCCTGGGGCATAGGATCCGGCTGTACCCCCCTAGATACGCCCCTGCCCAACACGCGTTTTACCAATGCTGTGAAGCTTTATTGATAGTCATGTGCAGATTACGTACGTTTTTTTACCTGCAGATTTTTCACACCCAATGCAATTCTATGAAGAAAACCTGCACATAAAACTCAATGTATCGCCAAGACAAATTGACATGTTTCGGTTTGAAACACGTACCGCAGGTCAGTTTATGTTGAGTAAAAAAGAAGCACAATGGGCATGAGATTTCTATATATCCATTCCACTTTGCTGGAACTGTAAAACACTGTGTTTTTGACACAACAAAAATACGTAGCATCACTAAAGCACCAAAAAAATCATCGTGGGCACAGAGTCTAAAGGGATTTTCCTGTGAAAACAAGCTGCATATGGCTACTTCTGTGAACCCTCTAAGAGTATGAAGGAGTCACAGTTTATTTACTATGTCCACCATTTCTTGGGTCCCACAGGTTTCAGATAACTGCTCTGGCCAACGCAGACCATGTAATGAACTGTACACTGTGTATATTATATGGTCCACATGGAGTTTTCCATGCCACTTTATTGTTTTTTACCCCAAGCATTAAATGGAGAAGTATGAAGTGCTCTCTTTATGTGTATTTATTATGTATACGTAATTTGTAAAGAGTTGCGGAATATGTTAGCAATTTAGGAATCAAATTATTATTGCTATTATAATTATTATTACATTCCTATGTTAGCTTTTAACTTCAAATAGTCAATACAGGACAGTTTTAAAGGAATACTGTAAGGTCAAAAATCCACTTGTAACTGATATTATTTTCGAATTCCTCCCTCTAAACTCTCTCTAATGATATATTTCTTTTATTTATATTCCCCTCCTATCTTCTGTAAACTTCAAATAAAGAGATTCATTCCATCTGTCACTCACAGTGAGTGATCCACTTAGTTCTCTGCTGTTCATTCCCCATACATGAATATGCATGTCACATCACAGCATAGGAGATCAGTGGGGGGCTGTATTCTCCTCTGTCTCTGTGTGCAGCATTACAAGAGGTGAATTACAACACAAACTGTTACAGCACAACAGGATATGTGCTTAGAGAAACAAATGGAGTCTAGATCAGACAGACTTGCAGTAGCTCTTTCCCTCCGTGGTGATATCAACTGAACAGACCTGTAAGTGAAACCTGACACTGCACTGTTAGTAAAGGGAGGAAAGAGCTGCTGATAGGGAGTACATAATTACATGACAGTTTATAGAGCCAGGAGTAATTGTCTCTGCTTATAATGGGACAGGACTAATGCACCAGCTCTCTGCAGGGTCTGACAATGGTGATAACATGGAAACTACAAACAGTACAATAATGTTTTTACATGTTTTTAAAATGTTTGCCCAGGCACTATTCGAGGGTAATATTAGTATCATACCGAAAAATGACCTGACAGTGTCCCTTTAATAGGCTGCTCACCTATGATCTGGTGTATGTAGGGCAGATTGAATGTTTCCATTTATGAAATTCCTCCGAAATATCAATATTCCTTTTAAGTTACTGCCATAAAAAACGATATCTGTTAAATCTTTATCTGTTAGATTGGGAAACAGCAATAAGATGAAAAGGAGGAAAAGTATCTGCTGTTCAAGACTCTTAACTGATAGACATTGATAGCATCCAAATGTCATCCTGTTGGTCACATTGACTCTTGAGCTTAGAGATAAATAGTATATCAGAGCAACACACTGGAAAAATATAATAACAGAGAAGAATGATTCATATGAAGAAAATATAGTAACCAAAGCAATATAGATAATTCGATAGATAATAGACAGACTGGCAAAAAGTGCATTTTTGTTGATACACCAGTCCAAAAAAGCCCACTAATCAATGTATATGTTGTTCTGTGGTTAATTTATGCTCTTAACATTGAATAATTGATATTTTTCATATCATACCAGTACGTTACAATATTCATATGTTGCTATTGATATTATGAAACTTCTACTTACTCAGGACCAATGCTAGAGACCTTTTTTCTGTAATGACTGAGACATCTATCAAGTTGTGAAATTAAGTCCCTTTATATTACTCTGCAATCTAATGTCCAATCCAATTAGTATGATGTTTCAGGTGGCAAGCAATTTGTATGCAATTATCACTTGTTCCTAACAAATTACTACTTATTAGTCTGCAGATTGAATGCATATAATTATTACAGATCTTTAGGGAATACTCATTTTCAACATTACCCAGTGATACTATTTTAGACCTTAGTATTAAAACATGGCATTCTAATCTTATCTTTAAAACATGTTCAGGTTTGATACTTACAGTTATGCTCTTAATAGCCACAATATTATAAAAGATGGTTTAGATTAGTTACTAGGAGAGTTGAAAGAAGACACCAGAGAGCTATAGTGGTTTATGAGTCAATAGTCAGGGTAGTTCCCACAGCAAATGAGCATTGGAGGGAGTAGTGGAGGCAATTCAAGTGGAGGCAATACAGTTCCTGAGCCCCCTCCATACACGCTAACTACGGTGCTGACATACATGTACAGAATCTTGCCCTAGGTCTCGCAATTACAATATGCTCAGTTTACTCTCATACAGCCAGATCAGAATATCCCACACACTACACCAGCATCAATATGCATATTTCTCAGAGGTCCATTGCGGCTATAAGTGTCCTTATCAACTTATCTGTCTCCTTATGGCTGCAGGGATACTCCTCTCCATAATGTAGATAGCTAGTTCCCCAGACCTCTTCTTAGCCTCTCAGACAGCCGGATCAGAATATCCCACACACTACACTGATGAGGGGCAGTCACCCTGAAACGCAGCGTCTGTAGTGCCTCCATGTATTAATAATATATTAATGTTCTACTATATATCAATAATAAAATACAAAAATTGCATATGTTATTAAATGTAGAGCTATCAGGCTAGGCTCAATACAGCTCAGCAGATCAAACACAAGGAAACAATTATAATTGGAGGACAAAAAGTGGAGACATACCTGCTTTTAGAAAACATACAAAACTTAATTTATTTTATAGAGCAATTAGACATGCAGTATTCACACAATTGTGTAGGAAAAAATTGTGTGACACGACAAAACAAAGCAGCTCAATAATCAGCTGATAATCAGGCGAGGACGGGCAGGCTGTTGACCATGTGCAGTGCTGGATGTGCTACATTGATGATATCTTGATGGAGTGGCAGGGCACTGCGTGGCAGCTCAACCTTTTTATAGATTCTTTGAACAACAATGAATTAAATATCAGGCTCACACACAAATTTAGTAGAATGAGTATTGATTTTTTAGACATCAAAATTGAGGTAGACGGACATGGGCTCTTACAGACAGACGTCTTCAGAAAAGAAACTCCTGTAAACGCTTTGTTACACGCGTCATCTGCCCATATTCCGTCTACCATTAAGGCTATCCCGGTTGGATAATTTTTGAGGATGAAGCGGATCTGCTCCACTGAAGATAATTTTCAGAAGCAGGCTTTGGATTTAAGGAGAAGGTTTAGACAAAGGGGATATAGTCGTAGAGTAATTAAACATGGATACGATAGAGCTAAATGCACTAAACGTCATGATCTCCTCCTCCCTCCCAAGAAAAAAGAGAAGATTTTCGGGGAAATATGCTTTCTCTGAACCCATAATCAACAATGGGAGGTTATGAGGCAGACACTGAAGAGGCTCTGGCCATTGTTGCTGTCCGAGCCAACTCTGAGGGGAGTCCTTTCTGAGAATCCACTAATGACATCACGGACATCTCAAAATTTGAAGGACATTTTGGTTCATAGCCACTATGTTCCTAAGATATCAAGGATTTTTGGATCGTGTCCTCCTCGGAGGGGGTTCTTCCCATGTGGTGGATGTGCTGCTTGTGCCAATCTCTCTCGCGGCTCTGAGTTTACCTCAAGTGATGGTTTAAGAACTTATACAATTAGCCTGTATATTTAATGTAGTAGTACAATAAAATTTATGTTGGGTTAGCCACAAGAGAGCTAAGGGTTAGAGTCAGAGAGCATGTGAGAGAGATTGCCGCAGCGAACAAGGTTGAGGACACCACCACCCTAAAGACATGACCCCGTCATTTTTATTACTGTCAGAGCAGGGGCGTATCTAGGGGGGTGCAGCCGGACCTTTTGCTCCGGGCGCCAGTCAGTAGGGGGCGCTGGTGCGGTGCCATCATCAGGTGACCAGCCGCGGCTGCACTGCAGCGCCCCCGCCGGAACTAATCTCCTCGCCGCATATTGTGTGTGCACGGCCACGGGCGGCCGCGGAGCTGTGCGTGGGTGCACACAACCAACCCCTGCTGCTGGTCTGCCCCTGCCAGCAGTTACCACCCTCCCCCTCCCCAGTCACGTCGCGCTGCGGCTGAGGTCACCTGTGCGCCGCACAGTGGGACGGAGAGGCGAAGGAGAGGAGCCGAGGGCAGGAGCTGCTGACTGCTGTGGCCTGCCTCCTCCTGTGTCCCGACTCCTGCCTCTGACTGAGTCGTCCGGGTCCGGTCCTTCCTAGGCTAGCTGCGCCTACAACTGTACTCCAGACCTAATGAGGTAAAATAAAAGCCGGGGGGGGGGGGAATTGGGGTGGGGATGCCTGTCCTGGGCTGGCCAGCTAGGAGTTATGAGGTGTATATATATCATCTACATCAGGGCAGGTGCAGGCACAACCACATACTATGAGGTATAATATACCTCATAGTGTGTGTGCCTGTGGATGTATACATATATACACCCCATAGTGTGCCTGCCTGAGGTACACATATATATATACCTCAGGTATATATATATGTATACATCAGGCAGGCACACACTATGAGGTATAATAATTCCCCCAACCCTCCCAGACCTCAACCAAGGCTGCAGGGCAGCAAAAGCCCCCCCCCCTCACCTACTCTGGGGGGGGGGGGGGGGGCGCCGAAATAGAGCTGTGCCCGGGCGCCATGAAACATAGTTACACCTCTGTGTCAGAGGTGTAATGCCAAAACTTTGAAACTGTGGGGACCTCAAGAGAACATTAGCCCAACGGGAACTTAAATGGATAGCAACACTGGACACAATGTCCTCTAGAGGCTTAAACGAGTCTCTCAGCTTTGCTCCTTTTCTTTAGAATAAATTCTTTTGGATCCTTGACTGGTGTTGTTTTTAATTGTTGAATTTTTTGTTTATACTGACAGTGGCTTATCTGTAATTTGATGTCATAATCATTGCTAAAATGGGATCATGAATTTTGGATTACAATCTCGCCTTTCTATAGCCTGGAAGTGAGCCTGCTATTATGCCATAACTGAAGATCAACTATACATAATGTTCATCATTATGTTTGCAAAAAGGCATTGCTGCTCTTATCCGGACTGTGTAAAATGGCCCATTTATCAAAGCGGATAGGGTGCGCATGTGTGATTTCCCGAGCCTTGAGCGTTGTCATGGAGGTGCAATAATACACGCTGCTTGTTTATCAGTCACCAGGTTACGATATCTGGCTGCTGCTGATGAACGGTGTGTCGCGCTGGAAATGACATAATCTCTCGGTTGTGGCAATTGCGCATAAGCCGCTTGAAACAATCTCATTGGCTTGTAACACCTTGTGACTGCCCCAGTTTTTGGGATTTCAGCATGGCCGGTATGGACTGTTGTTACTCTTAATGATGAAGCATGAATAAAGCGAAACGTACGTTAGGAGTCCGGTCCAGAGGGGTCCCTTCCTTTCTCCTTGTACTTGCACTTTATAGTATGGTCTTTATCCGGGTTTGATTCATGACTAAATCATTGATTATCTGTGTATATCTCATGATTGTGAGCAGCCTATGGGGCCGGATGGAGCCAGATGGCAGAGAGCTGCCATCCGGTTTCATCACTCCGGGACAATCTGAGGGAATACGGATTATTCTCTCCGGACACAAAAATGATGCTTGCATCATTTTTTTGTCCAGGGAGAAAAATCTCCTCAATTTGCCGGATACCGGAGTCGGCCGGATTCTCCCGGAGCCGGGGCAATCCGGAGCTCCCTAACATGGGAGCCTATGGCGCCGGATTGCCCCGGACTGGGAGGATCTGGGCACCAGACACTGGCGGCTGCATGCCGCTGTTGTTTCAGGACCGTGGCTAGCTCCATGCTAGCCGCGGTCTTGAAAAATCAGCAGCTGTGGCTGCAATTAGCAGCATTCGGCTGCACACAGGACCGGAGGGCACATTTGGCCCTCCGGTTCTGTGTGCTGATCCGGTCCGGGGCTGTCAGGGTCATCCCGGACAGCCCCGGACCGGATCACACCGTGGTGTGAAGCCAGCTAAGATTAACTTGGTGTGCGTATATCAGTCATTCCTCTACATGGAATGTATTTATGCTCTACTCTTAACCCTTGATATTACACATATCACCTTGTGACTATTGTATCATGTTCATACCTTATATCTCCTGATATACCATGTGCTATGTGCCCCTATACTATGTCAGTTGTTTTCCTACACAATTGTGTGAATACAGTATGTCTCATTGCTCTATAAAATAAATTAAGTTTTGTATGTTTTCTAAAAGCAGTTAGGCTCCACTTTTTGTCATCCAATTATAATATATATTAATGATAATCCCTTGTGCAATTGTATATTAATAATGCCCACTTGTTGCACTGTATATTATTAGATGACCACTTTTGTCATCATGTAATATTAATGTCCCATTGTACCACCAGATTAATAATGCTTTATATATTAATAATATTTCCATTTATATATTAATAATGTTTCCATATGCCTTTATGTATTATTACCATCCCCATTGTGTCCTTATATAAAAGTTTTTCTACTTTCCTTGTACCTTTAAAAAAATACAATGACACTTACGTCATCCCACTCTCACAATTGGGAATGTAGCTTTGTTCTTATTCTCTATGGTCAAACTGGTCGCCTTCACCACCTGATGTGCTCCTTGTGCTGTAGACATCAGTAGACATCAACGGAATGAGCTGGAGTAAAAGTTGGTATATGTGCAATAACAGCATGGTAACACCATGGCCATTTTACAAACACAACCAAAGAAAAAAAACAAACTGAGCACATGCCCTATAATAAAGTAAATACGGTAAGTATTAAATAGTAGTATGATATTTAAATAACATAGGCCACTTGTTTAATATTGTTTAATCAAAGAGCGTAAAAGTCATCCCACAGCGACAAGGTGTACCCATTGGAATGCTCCTACTCTAGTTTTAAACCCTTGTGTCAGCAACATCAAGGTGAATAAGGGTAGAGAAGGACAAGGCCCAATCTGCAGCCACCTGTCCTTGGAAGCTATATAGATGTGATATCTAGCTCAGAGAAAGGGACCAAACCCCCATTTGTACAGAGCACAAAAAAAAACACAGAAAATCCAAAAGAATGAGCTGCAGTATAAATTGGTTTAATAGGAGCACATTCACACTGTGGTTATTTCACAGGGGAAAAAAAAGCAAGAGAACGACAAAAAAAAAGCGTATACACTATAATGAAGTCAATAAATAAATAGTAGTAGTACATTTAAATAACATAGGACCCTTAGTTAACATTGTTTGATCAAAGCATAAAAGCCATCCCAGAACGACAAGGTGTACCCATCGGGACGGTCCCGCTCAAGTATTAAAACCCAGTATGTAGGCTGTCAGTGTATCAGTGTAAGCAGCGGAGTCCAAGGACGCAGATAGCTGCATCATGAAGACACACATATATTGATAAAAGTCATGTCTGTCCAGGGCTCCCCTGCTCTTTAGGGCCAATTGCATTTGCAACCTGTGTGATTTTTACACCACTGCCACAAATCTAGAATTTAAAACTCCTCTGGCTGATCTAATGGAGCCCATGCACCTAAGATAGCTATTAGCTTAAAACGTATAGTCAGTAGCTATCTTGCCCCACATAAATGCCTGATCTTTATGTGTTTTCAATTGTGAAACTAAAGAAAGCATAAACCAAACTATATTTATCTGGCATTCTTGTATGTGGGTTAGTTTTTTTTTACATGTGTATATATTCATAAGTCTTGTAAATGATTTCAGGCATTTCACATAGACCAACTTCACTCTACCCCTTGGCATCCAAATACTTCTGGCAGGTGCAGACTCATAACACTTGAGCATGCTCACAAAGACCTACATCCTAGAGTTTAAACTGCATGGTGACTTGTAGAATAGCGCTGCAATTCACCATTGCAAGTAAGAGTGGAAACACACTGGCGTTTAAAAAAAATCGGTCCGTTTCTCATCCAGGAGAGTCGGACGAGTGACATCCGTTTTTTACTCTGGCATGCAATTGCTATGCGAGTGTGCGATTTTTTTCTCAGATAACACCCTAGTGTTGTCCATGTGACATCCGTGTGTTGTCCGTGTGAAATCCGTTTTTTTTCTCAGCAGCTATTTACTGTATAATCATTTACAGGAACATTTTACAGTTGTCTGAGCTACAGAATGATAAAGTATCAGTTAAACAAAAACTGATGCCACTAGGATGGTACATGTACTGTCCGTGATTTTGTCAGACCCATAGGCTTGCATTGGTGAGTCTTGCATGAGAATCGCATACTGTCGCAGCATGTTGCAACTTTTTTGTCATCCAGAATCTGGAAGAGAAAAAAAGCGGACGACACACGTTAATGCGTTCTCAGTCATTGTGTACCATTGGTCCGAGTGCAATGAGAAATTTTATCGCATTGCACGCGTTCGTTTTTCACACCAGTGTGTCCCTGCCCTAATGACAATGCATGGGGTCATGATGCTGAATATCTGGCCTAACAGTTTGCAGAAATCCAACCCTGCTCCATTTCTGTGTGGCACTATTCACCATCATTATGTGCGGTTATAGCAGAAAAACAGTTTGGGTAGTAAATTAATGAAGAAGACTGATGCCCAATAAATGTCCAGGCTGGTTTGCATGTAACTTGTGTCTCTTATTTGCAGTTAGTTTTTTATGTAAAAAAATGTAACAGAATTTTGTCTTTTTGAAACATTTTTATTGCAATTTTTAAAAGCAGTATGATGGCAAAAAGAAGTGCAAGCAATGGACAGCAAATGAATAGAATATACAGGATATACAGTATGAGATATAAGACATACCGTATATGAAACAGGAGACGTGGGAGTTTGGTAAAATTAACAATCCTAGTGAAGTAATTCAAGTTTGATTAGTGAAACATTAAAGTAACATTAAAGTACAGAGAATAGTGTATGGGGCCGAAATTGGGTTAGTGGGGATGATATGGAAGAAGAATCATATAATGGTATTGTAAAGGGTGGAAAAAATCCACCAAAGGAATTCAAGTCTTAATATATTAATCAGATCTGCCAGAGAGGAAAAAACATACAAATTTCAGGGATTCTAAATCTTTTGACCTTTTTCAAGGATTCTCAATGTCAGAACTGTTATTTCAATATCCATATAGTCATTCCTCCTTGATTGTTAACGGGAATTTGTCACTCTTTTGAGGTTTATGAGTTATTAATAATGGCATACAGGTAGCATAGGCCTTAAATTAGTCATACCTGTATGACCTGTGGATGATGGCCTGTTCAGTAAAAACATCTTTAATAGCTTTGTTCTTCAAGGCTATCGGGCATTCACTGCTCAGATGATATCTACGACTGCCTTTGGTCTTCACTATACATGTTCTACTCTTTTCTTTCTCAGTGTCCCTGTGACATCAGGTGAACGGCCGGAAATCCCATGCCTGCGTATTCTGCCTGCAATCTCTACTTTGCATAGTTTTATCTTTCTCTTGGCATTGTCTTCAATTTTGATGTGCGCAGATGCCAGAGCTTTAAATACTGTATTAGAATTCACAGAAGGGTGGACAATTGCAGGGCAAATACTTCAGGCTGCATGTGCGGGTGAGGGACTTCCAGCGCTTCACCTGAAGTGACAATTAGCATATTTCCCAGAGGAGCATTGTGGCTTTAAGTCTCCTCATACCAGCAGGCAGATTGACCTGCATAAGGAAAATAGCTATTCCCCCAGACCTGACATCAAAGAAACACTGAGAAGGCGAGGAGAAATATTTTATCATGAAGACCGGAGGCAGTCTTATCTTGCGGGCAGCGCACATCCCATATCCTGGAAGATCAAAGCTATAAAAGATGAATTTTACTGAACAAGCCATCATCTTTTTAAATGTTAGAAGTCATTTGTTTCCGGGAAGAAGTGCTTTCCAGTGGTCATTTGTCAGATTATTGATGACGTTATAGATCATCTTTAAGATACATACAGTACACCAATGGTAGAGTTGCCCCTGAAAAATATAAGATGGTAATCAGATACTGCATAACATATGTGGCTGTCTTCAGCAATAGTTTGTAGAATTTGAAATATGTTTTATAGATTCGATTCCACAGGGCATTAGAAAGTGGTAAGCCTAAATTGGCTACCTATTCATTAGTGTGAGGGATGCTCTGGAATCAGCCTTTAGGACACTGACCTGCAAGATGGAGATTAGTCCCAGTACATATGAGCCAAAGCCATACTATCTATCTATGTGTCTATGTTTAAACCTTTTTGTAGGTCTAGTGTCAAAAGAGATGAGTCGTATCCAGGCCACTTAAAATTAGTGGATCACAAAATAATTAGCAGATACTTTCTTCCATTTAATCTTGCAGTCTACAAGGTTTCAAAAACACCTTCCATAAGTAAAAATTCTTAGAAATTGTATGGCATAAAAAAATAAAATAGTTCACATTATGTTATTTTGTTATTCACAGAGTATTTACTCATCCAAAACATTTTGAACTTGGAGCTTAATGAAGAGTATCTTTGGATTATCAGCAGTCTTATTGTTCCAAAGCTGTAAAACTTGGAAAAAACCTTGCATTGCTTTCTTTAGCTTCGGACTTCCCAGAATTAGGATGACAGACTGTGCTGGGGAGTAGATGTAGATGACCATCAAACAAACACAAAATCCAACACTACTTGGAGGAAAGAGGTCCACAAACATCATGATTTCTGAGATGTAGAATGATAGATAGAGCACTAGGAGCCAGCCCACCGTCCTGGCTGCTCTTTCTCTAGCTTCTGTTCGTGGGCTTATTGAGCTGCTGTTCTTTTCAAGGTTCTTACTATTGGTCCTAAGTGATTTGAGAATTAGACAATTAGAAATACCCACAAGAATTAAAGGGATTGAGCAGCCTATGATGTTGCTGGACAGCAAGTAGGCAATGCCTAATTTTGGTACATTGCTTTCCAAACTCATGTTAATAAGTGCACCCTCATTTGGCATTTCCCTGTATGTGCTCCATATAGCTGGAACACTAATAGCCACAGATGTGAGGACAGTAGTCACCAGGAAACATGGAACCAATTTGGGAATTTCTAATTTGAGGCGTACCAAGAAAGGGTTTGTGAATATGACTATTTGTAGACAATAATAAACACAAAGACAGACTGTGAACCAGAAACTTGCGTAGACAGGAAGAAATAATAAGGCATTGAATGTGGCATAGACTTCATCTGAAAAGTACAGGTCGCTCCACAGAAGGCTTAGAAAGTCATTAGCCACCATGACAATTTGAAATGTGATATTTGACAGACCGAGTGTCACAAGAATTAGGTCAGAAGAGCCGAGGTGTTTGCCTTTTACCTTTTCCACAAGATTAACTGACACAATCACACTGTTTGTAATAATCCCCAAAGTGGTGGTAATTCCCAAGATAGCCATGGATGTGAGGACAAAAATAGATGTCATATTTTATGCTATATCATATGCTGTCCTTCAAGCTGAAAAGAAACATTGGAAAAGTTCAGTCTATCTAATTAGTTAAATACGGTTTATATACAAGACACAAGTGCATTGCAATAAATTAGAATATCATCAAAACGATAATTTATTTCAGTAATTCAATACATAAAGTGAAACACATATATTATATAGAGTCATTACAGAGTGATCTAATGTTTATTTCTGTTAATGTTGTTGATTATGTCTTATAGCCAATGAAAATCCAAAAGTCATTATCTCAGAAAATGAGAATAATTACCACAAAACACCTGCAAAGGCTTTCTAAGAATTTAAAATTGTCCATTAGTCTGGTTCAGTAGGCTACACAATGATGGGGAAGACTGCTGACTTGATAAATGTCCAGAAGGCAGTCAATGACACTCTCCACAAGGAGGGTAAGCCACAAAGGCTCATTACTAAATAAGCTGGCTGTTCAAAGAGTGCTGTATCCAAGCATATTAATGGGAAGTTGAGTTGAAGGAAAAAGTTTGTTAGAAAAAGATGCGCAGGCAACTGTGATAACTGCAGCCTTCAAAGGATTGTTAAGAAAGGACCATTCAAAAATTTTGGGTAGATTCACAAGGAGTGTAGTACTGCTGGAGTCAGTGCTTCAAGAGCCACCACACACAGATGTATACAGGGCATAAATAATGCAAGAAGCGTCTTACCTAGGCCAAGGAGAAAAAGAACTGGACTGTTGCTCAGTGGACCAAGGTGTCACATGGCTGGGGGTTCAGTCCTTGTGATCTGTGATCACATGACCAGGAGTTTAGCTCTCGGATCAGTGATGTGGTGTCATGTGATCTGGGGTCGGGCTTCTGGATCTATGACGTGGTGTCACGTGACCAGGCTTGTACTTCCCGTTTCGGCACTATAAAATCTATAGCCGAGTCTCAGTAAGAACGCCGCTATCTCCAGCATGGACATGCTTTACTCCATGGTGCCACATGATTAAGTGAATATTTGAAGACTTTTTGCCCATTCATATTTAATTTTTGCCCATTTATCTTAAAATTTTATCTTGATGTTTTTTCACTGCTTTGTAGTCATATTGTTGAGCTTTAATAAGGCAACTAAGGTCTCATTTCCTTGGTGTAATACCCTAATTCTTTTTACATTATTTTATATTAGTTGTGCCAGCCGCCTCTCTGTCCTGAATGAAAATCGGGCATTTGTTTTTTTTTCCCACACAGCTTCATGGTGAAATCTCTATTTCCTTAAACTACCAGGTAATTTATATGACAAGGAAAATATAAAATGGTTGGTTTGTAATATTTTTCCATTGTGATTTTATTTAATTTGAAAGTATATATGCCATGTATTGATACTATATATCTGTTTTTATTTTATTCCATTATAGTGTATGATGAAGGCCGAATGTTAGGCCGAAATGTCACATAAACATATATAATTTTCTTGGAATGTTTTTTTGCTGGTCAATAAAAAATTGATCCAAATTTTTGAGTGCCAAGTATCTTTAAATAATGGGCTGCTACTGGAGTCAATGCTTCAAGAGCCACCACACACAGACGTATCCAGGACATGGACTACAGCTGTCGCATTCCATGTGTCAAGCCATTCATTATCAATAGATAACAGAAGAAGTGTCTTAGGGCCCTTTCACATCAGCGTTTTTTTCAAATCGCGGCAGATGCGGTGAAAAAACCGCATCTGCCGCGATTACCGCATACTGGCTGCACTTGCGGCACGGTTGCGGCGCGGTTGCGGTAAACGCCATACAAGGTATAGGCGGACTTGCGGCAGGTGCGGCAAGTGCGGTTTTGGCACTTGCGGCAGGTGCGGCCGCGAAAAAAAACGCGGCTGACAGCATTTTTTTTCGCGGCCGCACCTGCCGCAAGTGCCAAAACCGCACTTGCCGCACCTGCCGCAAGTCCGCCTATACCTTGTATGGCGTTTACCGCAACCGCGCCGCAATCGTGCCGCAAGTGCAGCCGGTATGCGGTAATCGCGGCAGATGCAGTTTTTTCACCGCATCTGCCGCGATTTGAAAAAAACGCTGATGTGAAAGGGCCCTTACCTGGGCCAAGAAGAAAAAGAACTGGACTGTTGTTCAGTGATCCAAGGTGTTGTTTTTAGATGAAAGTATATTTTGCATTTCATTTGGGAAACCAAGGTCCCAGAGTCTGGATGAAGAGTGGAGAGGCCACAATCCAAGCTGCTTGAGGTCTAGTGTGAAGTGTCCACAATCAGTGATGGTTTGGGGAGCCATGTCATCTGCTGGTGTAGGCCCACTGTATTATATCAAGACCAAAGTCAGTCCTGCCGTCTACCAGGAAATTTTAGAGCACTGCATGCTTCCCTCTGCTGAAAAGCTTTTTGGAGATAGAAATTTAATTTTCCAGAAGGACTTGGCACATGTCCACACTGCCAATAGTGCCAATGCCTGGTTTAATAACCACAGTATCACTGCTCGATTGGCCTGACCTAAACCCCATAGAGAATCTATGGGATATTGTCAAGAGAACGATGAGAGACACCAGACCCAACAATGTAGATGAGCTGAAGGCTGCTATCAAAGCAACCTGGGCTTCCATAACACCTCAGCAGTGCCACAGGTTGATCACCTCCATGTCACACTGTATTGATACAGAAATTCATGCAGATGGAGCCCCTACCAAGTATTGAGTGCATTTACTGTACATACTTTTCATTAGGACAACAATTATGAGTTAAAAAATCATATTTTCAGTTGGTCTTATGTAATATTCTAATTTTCTGAGATAAGTAGAAATAAGAATGCGCAAATAGGGTCTTATCTTAATTAAATATAATCAGCGTGCGATGTGGAATTGCTCATCTTGTCCAGTTGTGAGATCCACAACTGGTTAAATCACAATAAATGCAGCTGCTGCAGGGACCACACTCCCACAGACCACTGTGGTATCAACGCAGATTTTCCTTTGACGAATTGCCTCTATGTCCGCGCTGCTGCTCCAGGAAAGAAGGAACTAGAACATAGAGGCACTTTGTCCAAGGAAAAATTTTCTGAGATACTGACTTTGGGGTTTTCATTGGCTGTAAGCCATAATCATCAACATTTACAGAAATAAACACTTGAAATAGATCACTCTGTTTGTAATGACTCTATATAATATACCGTATGTGTTTCTTTTTATGTGTTGAATTACTGAAATAAATTATCTTTTTGATGATATTCTAATTTATTGAGATTCACTTGTACATGATATACATATATAATGTGTATTTAATGATTTCAGATACGGACAAGTGTTGTAATTTTGGTGAATTTAAACTATATGAAGAATAAGCCTCCATTGGTAAAAACACCTCACGTTAAAACATGAATACAATGCATGTATCAAGAATCTTTGCCTGCAAGAATACATATTGGGGTTGATTTATCAAATCTTTTAAGTCAGAAAACTGTCGTAAAAGAATTTAAAAGTTGCAACATTTTTGCACAACAGTTTGATGCACAAAAATAATATATATTATTTTTTTACAATTTGACTGATCACCGCTGGAATGGGCATACATGGGATGGGGAAATCACACCATACATTAGATCATCAAAAATACTGGTGCTTTGTATGCCAAAAAAAGGACAGTTCATGGAGGCATCATTTAGACAAGGCACGGAATTCATTAGGTGACATGCATAGGTGACATGCACCAGTGAATGAATTTTATTTCAGCAAGAATGGTATGGCACGATTGTGTGGTTTGCCAATATTGAAGAATGTATTCCTTTGACTCCATCACTTTGCCGTTCATTACTCCTATTACCGCTATACCAATTTCCTGGTCAAATCAGAATATGGCTGATATTACTGGGGTTTTAAATTTTAAATTTTGAATGTTGATATGTTATTTTGGAGTTCCGGGTCTGCAGAAAACCGCCTATAGGTCAGTCACAACCTCACCGATCCCCCTCTGTTCTTTCCTTTCTGTGGGGATCGTGTTTATTGGTGAAAACCGATATTGACTTATACAGTATCTTTTGATACCCCTGGACATAAGGGGTCTTGGTGGTGAGTGAAGTTCGTTCTTTCTTCACCCGCTACCAACTTTCTTCTTTCTAATTTGCTCTTACTTTATTCTATCGTTAATCTTTCTGCCCTTCCCTCCCCCCCCTCCTTTCCTTCACGTTCCCTTTAATTTACTTGAACCCATTTTACTCTTAAGCATACGCACAATTTAAAACTATTGACATGTCAAACAATGATATGAGGTCTTTGAAGATAGGTTCGTTAAATGTACAAGGTTTGCACGATATGGGAAAACGCTCTATATTGTTTAATTATCTGAAAGCTAACAAAATACATATTGCCTTTCTTCAGGAGACCCACATGAGTGCAACTAAACCATACAAACTCTCTAACCATTGGTTCCCTTCGACATACCATAGCTACTCATCGGACCCACACTCATCCGGTACCAGCATTGTGATGTCGAGATCGTTGCCTTGGGAGCTCTTGGATTCCTGCGGTGGTGAAGATGGGAGACTCCTTATGGTCAAAGGTAAGATTGCTTCTCAGATGTACACCTTCGCCTCGCTCTACCTTCCTAATACTGGCCAGATATCTGTGATTTTGCGGTTTTTGGAGAAGATTGATGTGTTCGCAGAGGGGACTCTGATACTGGGAGGGGATTTTAATACTCCACTGGATCCTGATCTAGATACTTCTAAAGGTAAAACTAGTATCTCTAAGATAGCGCGAAGACGACTACAAATCGCACTACACGATCACCAGCTCTTAGACGCCTGGCGTTTGCTGTTCCCGAGCTGTAGGGATTATACGTATTATTCCCCTACACATGACACGTACTCTAGAATTGAATATTTTCTTCTGAGACATACGGACTTGACTCACCTACAAGACGCTACAATTGAATCGATTACCTTTTCGGACCACGCGATGGTTACGATCTCCCTTGCACTTGCTTCTCCAATTCTGAGACAATGGCAATGGAGACTAAATGCATCCTTGTTAGAAGACCCAATTATACTAGCTGATGTGATTCAGAAGGTGAAAGACTATTTTGTTCTAAATGTATCTCCTGATGTGTCACCAGTGACAACGTGGCACGCTCACAAATGCGTATTAAGAGGTTTATTAATACAACACGGAGCTAGACTAAAGAAAATAAGGGATATTGAGATTAGAGAACTCATGATCAAATTGAAGGACTTGGAAACTAGACACAAACGACAGGAACCTCCCGCAGTAAAAAAGGACCTTTTAGATGTCAGAGAAAAATTACGTTCTAAATTACTGCAAAAGGCGAAGGGTGTGCTTTCACGTTGCCGTCGCCACTTCTATGAACACGGGAACAAAGCGGGCAGATCCTTGGCTAGAGCCTCTCGACTGCAGAATGCCGCCACTTATGTACCTTAGATACTCAATCCGAATACCTCACGAGGTACAAAATTTCCCTTAGAAATAGCAGAGGCGTTTAAACAGTATTATACTGCTTTATATAACCTAGATGATGCAAAATCATCAACGGCGACCTCTGCCTTCAAGGTCCGCATACGAGAATACATTAAATTCTCGGGTTTACCAAAGCTCCCAGAATCGATCCTTACATCCCTGGAGGCTTCAATCTCAGAGATGGAAGTCGAGGAGGCTATCTCTTCAGTTAAATCTGGAAAAGCCCCAGGCCCCGATGGTTTTACGGTGACCTATTACAAGAAACTTAAGACGTCCTTACTCCCACATTTAACAGCATGCTTTAATGCTATGTCGAGGAGAACTCCTCCTCCTAAAGATGCATTACGTGCTACTATAGCGGTAATTCCGAAATCAGGAAAAGATCCCCTGATCTGCTCTAGTTACCGCCCAATCTCCTTACTTAATGTAGACACCAAATTGTTTGCTAAAATATTGGCGACCAGGCTTTCACCATTCATTCCTGATATAATACACCC
Source organism: Allobates femoralis (assembly GCA_033576535.1). Lineage (NCBI taxonomy): Eukaryota > Metazoa > Chordata > Amphibia > Anura > Aromobatidae > Allobates > Allobates femoralis. The sequence goes on along the minus strand of JARQOC010000003.1, from coordinate 596,531,829 downwards.
GGATCAAGTGGGATTCGTTGCGGGACGTGAGGCCAGGGACAACACTACTAAGGCCATCAACTTAATACACCATGCGAAGGTTTCCAAAGCCCCTCTGATGCTATTATCCACGGACGCCGAGAAAGCGTTCGATCGCGTTCATTGGTCCCTCATTGAGGAGACGTTACTGCACATCGGTCTGGGAGCAAAGATGCTTGGCTGGGTGTTGTCCCTTTACTCTGTCCCGTCGGCGAAGGTTCGGGTGAATGGTGTTCTCTCTGAATCTTTTGACATTACTAATGGTACACGTCAGGGATGTCCGCTATCCCCGCTGATTTTTATCCTGACGCTAGAACCATTGTTACGTCATATCAAGGGTAATGATGACATCTCTGGTTTAAGATTGAGATCGCATACACATAAAATTGCTGCTTATGCGGACGATCTTTTGTTTTTCGTGGGGAATCCCAGAATCTCCATTCCAAATCTCCTGAAGGAGTTGGAGATCTACCACACTATCTCGAACTTCAAAATTAATAGATCAAAGTCAGAGGCCCTAAATGTCTCGCTCCCCGCTGGACTAGCTTCTGAGTTCAGGGACGCCTTTGCTTTTCATTGGTCACCTAAATCCCTCCGTTACCTGGGATTGCAGCTTACACCAGAAGTTCGTAATATATACGGAGCAAATTTTCCCGCCCTGCTAACTACAATTAGAACGGAATGCGAGAGATGGATGTCGTTGATCTTTACATGGATGGGTAGATGTAATCTCTTTAAGATGACTATCCTTCCAAAGATCTTATATTACCTGCAGACGCTTCCCATCAATATCCCGGCATCATTCTTTAAAACGGTCTCACAGCTCCAGACGAGATTCATTTGGAACAAAATGAAACCGAGAATAGCAAAATCAATCTTACATAGACGTAGGGGAGAAGGTGGTATAAACCTTCCAGATGTTAAATTATATCACATTGCCAGCCACCTCACACGCGTAATAGACTGGTGTAGACACAGCGAGACCAAATTGTGGGTCCAGATAGAACAGGACTTTACCCCTCTTAGACTTCAATCATTGCCGTGGGCTATATTACAGAAAGACGTGACTGTCACGGAGCATCCAACGATCGGACCTACTCTTAAGACCTGTAACCATAAATTGGTTAGGTGTTCCATAATACCGCATGCATCGAGTATGTTCCCAATATTGAGTAACCCTGATTTTAAACCGGGCATAGGGGATCCTTTGTTTCAGAGGTGGATTTCAGACGGGATGGACAGAGTGGAGACTTGGGGTGACGGAGACGAGTGGCCCTCCCTAGAACAGCTTAATACGATCACACGCCCGATAGCTTTGGGATTTTGGAGGTGTTTACAGCTTACACATTATTTACGGACACTCCCCCCTAAATCGGCCTACCACAGACCTAAGACACTATTCGAACACATATGTCAAAACGAAGGTGAATGTAGACATACCCTATCGAGATCATATGCTTTTTTGATCTCCCCTCCGGACCTGTTGACCCCACAGTTTATGCTGAACTGGGAGGCGGACCTGGGGCTGGAATTATCGTTGGATCAGAGATCGGATATATACAAGTTAGCACATTCTACCTCAATATGTTCACGGATACAGGAAGCTAACTATAAGTTGTTAACTAGATGGTACAGAGTCCCCTCGCAGTTACACAGGGTTTTCCCCTCAATCGATGCAAAATGCTGGAGGTGTGGTGGGGCGGAGGGTACATTACTCATATTCTGGGAATGCACAAGACTTCAACCATTCTGGTCAGAAGTGGTGAAGATTATTAGAACGGTTACGGACTATCCGGATGAACTTGGCCCGAGTCTCTTCATGCTCCACCACTGTGGGATTCCTACACATAAATATAAGCGATCTCTATTGAGATTCCTTGTGATGGCGGCGAGATCTTGTATCCCAATACTCTGGAAGAAGGAGACCTGCCCTTCAGTTGCTTTATGGTTAGAAAAGGTTAATGACATCATGCACCTAGAAGACTTAACCTCCTCACTTCATGATACATATGTACAGTATAGAAATACCTGGTTTAATTGGATGACATTTCAACAATCTGATCTATACAAATACTACAGAGACCTCTAGACGTCTCGGGTTGTTTGAAGCTTTAATAGAGTAGGGATGTGAATTACCCCTGTAATGTCTGCCTTCCTCTCTCCTTCCCCATCCCCTCCCCAGTCCTACTCTCTCTTTCTTTCTTTCCTTTTATTTCTTTTTCTGTTTGAATCTGTTTGTTGGGTTAGTGAAGTAAGCGAATCTTATCGGTTTGCTTTTAAAAATACAGTTATGGAGCTTATTGTAAACTAACATTACAGAAGACAGTGTCTAATGAACTGTAATGCAGTGGATGTACTTGTTCAATTTTTTGTTACCACTTGTTGTTATAACACAAAAACAAAGAAATAAAGAATTATAAAAAAAAAAAAAAATCAGAATATGGAGCAAAACGTGCAGTTGTGCCATTGAAAAATCATCAAAAAGTACTAAATGGTGTGGTTTGAAGAAACATTTCAAGTCACTGAATATTCCTAAAACAATATTTAAATGAATAAAACATGGTTCTCTCTGGTTCAGGGCAGCTGGTTGATAAAATTACCACTGGTTCAACGAATCAGCCAGAGACGATGCACCAATCCAGTTGTAAAGATCGTTTGCCCCTCATTTACAACTGAAGGTGCATCCTTGGATGCACATACAATTGTAATGTATTGCAGTACAGAAAGCCACTGAGTTTATAAAATGGCAGCTGGCCTATCAGGTACATAGATAAGGAATATGAAGGGCGTAAGGGACCAGGTTGAAGGGGAGAAATGCCAATGATGAGAGATATAAGGGTCAAGGACAAGAAACATAAAGGCCAGGATGGCTGACTCAGGGACAGGAACCAGGATGACGGACATATAGCCCATTACGAGTGACATAAGGGCCCAGGATGAGGGACTTAAGGGTCAAGATGGGTGACACAGGGACCAAAATGAAGGACATAAAGCCCATTATGACTGACTTAAGGGACCAGGATGGGTGATATAGGGGTTCCTAATGAGAGATATATGGGTCCATGATAAGGGACATATGGGCCATGATGAATAACATAAGGTCCCAGAATGAGGGACATACGGACCCAGGATGGGAGACATACGGACCCAGGATGCGGGACATACGGGCCCACAATTATGGACATACGAGCCCACAATAAGAAACATATGAGCCCTGGATGAGAGACATAAGGGTCCAGGATGAAGCATATATTTGAGCCCACAATGTGGACAAGATAAGTGACACAAGGGCCCAGGATAGGGGACATAAGGGCCTGGATAGGGGGCATAAGGGTTGAGATGGGGAATATATTGGCTCTTGAAGGGTGACATGAGGTCCCTATATAGGTGACATGAGGGGCCAGGATTGGGGCCATAAGGGCTCAGGATGGGGAAATACTGTATGTTCCCCATCCCTAGCCTTTATGTTAGCCATCCTGGCCCTTATTTCCCCTCATCCTGGATCTTATGTCCCCCCATTCTGGGTCCATATGTCCCCTCCTCTTGAGCCCTTTTGTCTCTCATCTTTGGCCCTGATGTTTCTCATCCTGGGCCCTCATGTCACTCATCTTAGCCCCATAAGTCACCAATTTTGGGCCTTCATGTCACCCTTCTTGTGCCCTCATTTAATGTCACCAGTGATGTCTGTTTTACCTGTCCACTATAAACAGAGTTCCTGTGTATAATGTCACCGGTGGCCATTGTATTACCTGTACATGGTATACAGAGCTCCTACGTATAATGTCACCAGTAATCACTAGATTACCTCTACACTATTCACAATATACAGAGTTCCTGTGTATAATAGTCCTGATGGTAATATTAATGTTATTACATAGTAACATAGTTTTTAATGTTGAAAGACGACTTTAAGTCCATCTAGTTCAACCCACAGCCTAACCTGTTGATCCAGAGGAAGGCAAAAAAAAATATGTGGTAACACTAAGCTCCACATTTAGAAAAAACTTCCTTCCTGACTCCACATACGGCAATCAGACTAGTTCTCTGGATCAACGCCCTATCAAAGAATCTAGTATGTATAACTGGTAATATTATAGTTTTCAAGAAAGACATCTAGGCCCTTCTTAAATGTTAGTAGTGACTCACTTATTACAACATCATGTGGCAGAGAGCTCCATAGTCTCACTGCTCTTACAGTAAAGAATCCGCGTCAGTGATCATGATTAAACCTTCTTTCCTCCAGATGTAGAGCCCCCTTGTCTCCGTCTCAGGCCTACGAGTAAAAAGATCATTAAAAGGTTTCTGTACTGTCCCCTCATATACTTATACATTATCATACCTAAGACTTTGTTTTTCCAAACTAAATAACCCCAAGTTTAATAACCTGTCTTGGTATTGCAGACCCCTCAGTCCTCTAATAACCTTGGTCGGTCTTTTCTGCACCCGCTCGAGTTCAGCTATGTCTTTCTTATACACCGGAGACCAGAATTGTACACAGTATTCTAAGTGTGGTCGCACTAGAGGCTTGTATAGAGGTAAAATTATGTTCTCATGAGCATCTATGCCTCTTTTAATACATCCCATTATTTTATTTGCCTTTGCAGCAGCTACCTGACACTGGCCACTAAATTTGAGTTTGTCATCTACCCATACACCCAGGTTTTTTTCAGTGATAGTTTTGCCCAGTGTTTTAGAATTAAGCACATAATTATATCTTTTATTTCCTCTGCCCAAGTGCATGACTTTACATTTATCCCCATTAAAAGCCATTTGCCATTTATCAGCCCAAGCTTCTAGTTTAAATAAATCCTCCTGTAATATAAAATTGTTCTCCTTTGTATTGATTACCCTGCAGAGTTTAATGTCATCTGCAAATATTGAGATTCTACTCTGTATGCCCCTACAAGGTCATTAATAAATATGTTAAAAAGAAGTGGGCCCAATACTGACCCCTGTGGTACCCTACTGTTAACTGTGACCCATTCTGAGTGTGTTCCATTAATAACCACCCTTTGTTTCCTATCACTAAGCCAGTTCTTAACCCACTTACACATATTTTCCCCTTTCCCCATTACTCTCATTTGATGTATCAACCTTTTGTGTGGCACCGTATCAAAAGCTTTTGAAAAGTCCATATACACCATGTCCACTGCATTTCTTTGGTCCAGTGCACAACTTACCTCTTCATAGAAACTTATCAGATTAGTTTGACAGGAACGGTCCCTCGTAAACTCATGTTGATATTGGGTCATGAGGTTATTTTACTTCAGATTCTCCAGTCTAGCATCTCTTAGAAATCCCTCTAGGATTTTACTCACAGTAGAGGTTAAGCTTACTGGCCTATAATTTCAAAGTTCAGTTTTTTTCCCCTTTTTGAATATTGGCACCACATTTGCTATACACCAGTCCTGTGGTACAGACCCTGTTATTATTGAAAATTTAAATATTAAAAACAATTGTCTATCTATGATGGTACTTAATTCCTGCAGTACTCTGGGATGTATCCCATCCGGGCCTGGGGATGTGTCAATTTTAGTGATTTTTAGGTGGTGTCATACTTCCTGCTGGGTTAAGCAGCTGACATTTAATGGAGAATTTTTGTTATCACTGATCAAGTTGTCTGTCATGGGATTTTCTTGTGTAAATACTGTTGAAAAAAAGGAATTTAGCATATTAGCTTTTTCCTCATCCTCATCCACCATTTCACCCAGACTATTTTTAAGGGGGCCAGCACAATCAATTTTTTAGTTTCTTATTATTTATGTAGTTAAAAAATATTTTGGGATTTTTTTTACTTTCTCTGGCAATGAGTCTCTCTGTTTCAATCTTTGCTGCCTTGATTTGCTTTTTACAGATGTTATTTAATTTTCTGTATTCATTTAATGCCTCATCACTACCTACTTGCTTTAATTCCCTAAATGCTTTCTTTTTGTCACTTATTGCACCCCTTACAGCTTTATTTAGCCATATTGGTTTCCTCCTATTTCTAGCACGTTTATTCCCAAAGGTTATATATTGTGCACAGGTCCTATTCAGGATGCTAATAAACATCTCCCATTTGCTTTGTGTAGTTTTATGTCTCAGGATATCGTCTCAGTTTATTGCACTAAGATCATCTCTCAACCATTGGAAATTTGCCTTCCTGAAGTTTAGTGTCCTTGTAGCCCCTCTACTACACATCTTATTAAAGGATACTTGAAAACTTAGTATTTTGTAATCACTATTACCCAAGTGACCTCCAACCTGTATATTTGATATGCTGTCCGGGCTGTTGGTTAATATTAGGTCTAGCAGTGTCCCCTTTCTTGTTGGGTCCTGAACCAGTTGTGAAAGGTAACTGTCTCTCATAATTGTCAAAAACATATTACCTTTGCTGGAACTGCAGGTTTCTGTTCCCCAATGAATTTCAGGGTAGTTGAAGTCCCCCATAATAATGATTTCTCCCTGAGTCACTGCTATTAAAATTGTGTTTTTTTATGATTGATCAGTATTGTAGTATATGATCACTATGTGGTGGTAATTTGAGTCTGGCCATGGCATGGGAAAACATTTCACTTGTATATTCTATTATTCAGACACTATGTGGTGGGAATATGTGGTCTGGTCATGGTTTGGTGGTATTTGTCCCTTGTGAGTGGTATTTGATCACTATGTGGTGTTAATTTGTTGTCTGGTCAGGTTGTGGCAGCATTTTTCCCCAGTATGAGATATTATATGGTCACTATCTGCTGGTAATATGTGGTCTGGTCATGGTGTGGTGGTATTTGTCCCTTGTAAGTGGTATTTGGTCACTATGTGGTGGTAATTTGTGGTGTGGTTATGGTGTGGGAGCATTTGTCCCCTGTTGTGTTTGTACATTGCATGTGGTTTTACTCAGTCACTATGTGGTGGTAATATGTGGTCTGGTCACGGTGAGGTGGTATTTGTCTCTTATGTGGTATTACTTAGTCACTATATGATAGTAACATGTGGTCTGGTTATGGTGTGGCAGTATATTGCATACATTTGACCTGTGGCTGCAGAGACCTGAGATTAGTGCAGCAGACAGTTGAGGTGGCAGATGGACAGGAGTTCGTCCTTCCCAATTTCAGAAGTGTTCCTTTAGTGCTAATTTTCAAAAGTTGTAGAAACCCTTTAATACTATTTACCACACTAAGAAGGGACTGACAGTGGCCAGGAACAATGTGGACGTGACAAGAGGTAATAATACTGTACATGAAGGTAGAAGTAGTGTAAGAAAACTAAAACACCTTTACTTTTAGCTGCTGTTACCTGTATTTTGTGGTGGAGGAAAGTGTGTGAAAATGGTTGTGGCTAGCAAAATGGGTGTGGCATTCAAATGGGTGCATTTTTTAAATCGCCATGGTTTCCTAACAAACAGGAACCTGTTGTTAAAAATTTTAATCCCACTTCTAATTTAAGGGGCATTCTGATACTATGAAATTGCTTTAGTTAGACAGCTTTAAAATAAGCATGTGTGTAATTTATTTGCTTTTTCCATCTGCTGTCATTCTCCTACTGTGAGAATTTTTATCTTACATGGTTTACAACTTGTTGCAATATGGCTGTTACTGGCTGAGTTCGCATAGTAGCTACATTTCAAGCTAAGGAGTTAAAGAGAACTTTTCGGCAGGATTTTGCTAGGTAGAGAACAGATATGGTCATGTTGGTGCTGTAATACTGATTACAATGATACCTGTGGTCAAGAAATCAGTTTTCTGGCTTTTGTGTAACCATATTTCTATGCATCGGCGTGGGCTGTGGGTAGGATTCTTTTTTTCATGCTCCTGCCCCTATATCTACCTCCTGTGTTTAAATGACAAGGCACTGATACATCAGTGACCTACCTTCTATATTAAATCTTGTGCCGAAGCAGTCATTTTGTCAAATCCAATAAAACAGTAGGTCTTCAATAAAATGCTGCACGCGTGGTCATACAGTATCTACAAATCATTGGTTCCAGGTAGGGTTGAATTGGTGCTTATTGTAGTATTAATATCAATGTTCTGATGTTGCCTTCACTGGCAAGCTTCACTGGCTTACCCACTACTTTAAACAGAACCAGTCAGGTCCACTGTGCACCCAGAACCACAAGCAGTTCTAGGTGCATATCGAGAATCCCTGCCTGATAGTCCCAGCATGTTGCAGCATGCATAAACAGATCTTTAGAAATGTATTTCTAAATATCGTTTATGTTATGCTAATGATAGCTGTGACTAGATGAGGGGGCGTTAGGTCCCTGGCTAGTCGGCCCAGTTTGCATGTCTGTGGACATGATAACATGTTTTACAATGCCCAGTGTCATAGCAACATGATACAAAGCCCACATGTTTTGTATCTTTAGCATTTAGCATCTCAGATAACCAAAGACACTCACTGCCCATGATTGGAAGTTGTCCCCACTTCCAGGCATGCGCACTACTCCTCTCGGAAGCCGGAACATAACCTGGCTTCTGAGTAGTATATCATAAACAATCTTTGGAAATTATTTTTCTAAAGATCAGTTCATGTGTGCTTCAAGTTGCTGGGACTATCAGGCAGGGATTCTAGAACTGCTCGTGGTTCTGGGTGCACTAGGGACCTGATAAGTTCCCTTTAAGTTATGGTATATCGCTGGGATGTGCCATAACTCACTGATTATGGTAGTACAACTGCTAAGACCCCTCCACTCCTTAAAGAGGACCTGTCACATCCCCTGCTGCATGGCAATCTAAATGCAGCACTGAATGCAGCATGTCTGCTGCATTGAGGAAAGGGGTCTCCCATGTGTCTGTGTGCTGTGTACCCCAAGATATAGCTTTAGTAAAACTCACTTTTAGATGCCTTGAGGGCAGTCCCTGGGGCAGGAGCCAGCTCGATTTACAGGGGACATTCCCTCCCCCTCTGCCTGTCTGTTCCGCCTCCTGCTGTGCTGCTTATGCCTTGTTCAGACAGCAGGGCAGGAATCTGGAGCTGACATCAGGAGAAATGATTTGCATGATGTGAGAGACAGGATGAGTGACAGAGAGGAGGAGAGCAGAAGCAGCAGAGCAGAAGCAGCACAGAGAGGCAGAGGGGAAGGGAATGGCCCCTGTCAATCGAGCTGGCTCCTGCACCAGGGAATGCCCTCATGGCTTCTAACAGTGAGTTTTACTAAGGCTATATCGGGGTACACAGCACACAGACACATGGGGACCCCTTCCCTGACTGCAGCAGATATTCAGTGCTGCATTTAGATTGCCATGCAGCAGGGGGGTGACAAGTCCTCTTTAAAGGAATGTAAAACATGACCTATTCTATTGATATAATCAAGTTTCTGTGTTAATTTTTGTTATAACTTCAACAATGTTTATTTTAATTAAAACCTACATATCTGATCCTCACTAGGTCAGGATTGGACTCAAAATATATATAAACCTAGAAAAACAGGAACTATTCCCCAGAATACTAGAGAAGAAAAGTCACTCCACAATGATCCAATGCTTAAATATAATTTATTAGTGAAAATGATTATCTTACAATAATCAACAAGGTACGTATCACCCAGATGAATAAGAAAAAACAGGACAGTGGCAAACTACTAAGGGGAGGACAAATAGAGATAACCACTAATAAGTAAGGGTCACTGTGCTGGTCTCATTTAAATCAGGCAAAAAAAGCCCGATAGTGAGGCATAATAAACTACCCAAACAATTTTCAGTGTGCTGACCATGTCTCAACCATTAGTCAATACTAAGTAGAGGCAATCAATTGCAACACATTACCTTGTGACATGATGGTTACTCGTGGACCAGGAAACAGTGACCCCTCAGTACCTCAACGCACATTTCACTGCCTGAAGGCAGCTTCGTCTGGAGGCGTGGCTTCATTTAAAAAATATGCGCATCGGATGTGACGCCGCAGAAGAACAACGTCATCCGCCCCGTCACCCCGACAGCGCGTTCCGACACTACGAGCACCTGTGGATCAGCGCATGCGTGCCGGGCGCTCTCCTGTTGCCGGGCAAAGACTACACATTACAACAAATAATCCTTATGGGGGGGAAATCTTAACATTATCAGGGTACTAACAGACATAATATGCCAAAAAAAAGCAAACCCACATGAGGAAATGATCACTAAAAGAAAACAATTTGTATGGAGATGTATCATATACAATACTCCCAATAGATGTTATATCACAAGGAACAGCACAGCATGTAAAGTAACATTATTATTCAATACAATAGTAGTCACCACAGTAATACATATAATAACACATACTATGGGTAATTAATACCCATAACCAATAAAGTAATGGCAATTAATACATAATACCAAATAGTGCACCAAAAAATTCCAAATCGACCAAGCCAAAATGACGTCGGTGGCTGCAGGAGAGAGTTAAAAGTGCTGAACAACTGTTTGGGGTTGTAGGATAAGGAGGATACAAGGTTTGTGAAGTAGGTCTGTTTAGCAGATCAGGGCTGATTTGAAGGCGAGCGTAGCTTGTTTGAAAGAAGTGAAGTCGCCTGGCAGGTGTGTTTTCTTCCAATGCTGCTCCGCAGCCCTGGACACTTGTCGAAGTTTTTTGGTGAGATTATTGTGCCATGGTTGCCTATTGATTCGTCACACCTTGCGATGAACAAGAGGGGCAACTGAGTCTATGGTTGATGTGAGGGTGGCGTTATAGAAAGCGATGGCATTGTCTATATCGTGGAGTGAAGATATGGATGACAGAGGTAGAATAGAGTGTGGGAGTTGGTGAATGTCTAAATGTGCGACTTTTCTGCGAAGATGTGCTAGTGGTTGGACATTGTGGACCGGTGAGGAGGACAAGGAGGAGATGGTAAGTAGATGGTGGTCAGATAGGGGGAAGGTTGTGAGATTAGATAGGGAACAGAGGCAGGTGAAGATGAGGGGGGTAGCGTTTAAAACTTAGACTTTGGCAGCCTAAACGTGGTGCTACCGTTATGGTAGCGCCGCGTTAACGCTGCCAATGTTACCCTATGGAACGCAGCCTGTAGCACGGGTCCATTGCGGTCGTCTGTTTGAGATCTTGCGTTATTTCTTAATGCGAGAAAAGACGCTTTCAACTATGTCTTTTCTTGCGTTAGGAAATAACGCGTGATTTCAAACAGATACGGGACGCGGCTCCATAGGGTAACATTGGCAGCATTAACGCGGCGCTACCATGGTGGTAGCACCGAGTTTAGGCTGCCAAAGTCTAAGTTTTAAACGCTACCCCCCCTGAGCGCGCTGCAAACGATAATGTGTACCCTAGCCTAGGTCCAAAAGATGAGGTAAGCGAAAGGAGTTTGGAGGCTGCTGGCTGGCGGGTGTCAGTAGCGATATTAAAGTTACCCATGATGATGGTGGGAATGTCAGCAGAGAAAGTAAGAAGCCAGGTGGAGAATTGGTCAATAAAGGCAGTGGCAGAGCCTGGAGGTTGGTATATAATGTCATTTGGAGATTTGAAGGAGAGTAGATACGGACGGAGTGAACTTCGAAAGAAGGGTGGATAAGGGAGGGTAGGGGTTGGTTTGGGTTGAAGGAGCAGTATGCAGAGAGGAGGAATCCCACTCCTCTGCCATGTCTGTTACCAGGGCGAGGAGTGTGAGTAAAGTGAAGGTCATATCACACAGATGAGCATGTACGTGGCACATGCACTGTATACATGCACACACAGCATTTAGGCTGGGCTCACATAAAGTCAGATCCTGATCAGGTTTTGAGCTGTTAAAAAGCTCAACACGGATCAGGAACCGCAGCCCAGAGGAGCCCGATATTTAAACCGGATTGCACTACAAGCAATCTGGTTACCACATCCGGATTTGCAGCCTGCGTGAAAAATCATGCAGGCTGCAGTTTTTGGAGTGGTTTGCAATCCGCAGAAGGATTGCTATAATGGGCTCCTACGGGAGCCCATGCGGCTGCCGCCAGACATATGTGAATGCCTGCGGCAGCCGTATGCTTTGTTCATCTCTGCTGCAAGGATGAAAAAAGGGTTAAATGTTAATAATAGATGTGGGCAACATGTATCTAGGGGGTGCCCACCCTCCCTAGAGACATGCTGTCCACACAGGTCGGCATGTGAGGGGTTAATATGTGCAATTATAGTCTTGCCGGCTATTGTTGGCATTTACAATTTTATGAATGAAACCCGGCGGCTCCTCACTGTGGAGGAGATACATTACGTAATCTACATACTGTATGAGCCACTATCCAGGGTCCTGAAAGATTTAACATTAGGTCTATGGGCAGTGCACCGCCATAGACCTAATGTTACAGCTTTCAGGACCATGGATAGCGGCTGATACAGTACAAAGATTACGTACTGTATCTCCTCCACAGTGAGGAGCCGCCGGGTTTCATTCATAAAATTGTAAATGCCAACAATAGCCGGCAAGACTATAATTGCACATATTAACCCCTCACATGCCGACCTGTGTGGACATCATGTCTCTAGGGAGGGTGGTCACCCCCTAGAGACATGTTGCCCACATCTATTATTAACATTTAACCCTTTGTTCATCCTGCGGCAGCAGGAATGAACAATCCATACGGTAACCGGATTGTTCCGGATTACACTTCCTCAGCAATCCGGTTACCCCATGCGGTGATAAAGACACAGTTTTTAACAAAAATGTGTCTGAAGGCACTTGCGATTACCGCATCCAGATTTGGATGCGGTAACCGCAATTTGCCTTTCTAATGTGACCCTAGCCTTATTCACGTACATGGCACACACATATCTCACATCTACACACAGCAGAGATACACGCCATATGCATATCACATAGACAAGCACATACACGGCACATGTATAGCACACAAACGAGCACATACACAGCACACACATGCACACACAAAGCACAACAAATGTATATCCAGCATACAAACTGAACAACAAATGCTCAGCAGATACACACATTACTTGTATGCAGAAAAACAAAATGTTCAAATAAACACAGACAGCGCACACTGTAGTGATCTATAAACTATCTTTCTACAAAATTTGCAGGTCCTGGTCTTGTGCTTTAAGCAACAAACACCTTCCCCCTCTCCACTGTTAAGTCAGCTCAGACTGCCTTATCTGATAGCTCAGATAGGTATGTGCCTGCCATCTCCGCCCTCCCCCTTAGAAGCAGTGGAGAGCAGGAAAATTAAAATAAAAGCTAGTAGTGAGACACAGTACAGAGGGGAGAGAATACGAGCTTGGGTGGGTTTGAATATTTAAATAACATTTACATACTATTGATTAGTGCAGGGTGTGAAGATGCTTATAGCAAGAAAACTGCAAAGGGTACATGTTCTTAAAGTGCTGCCAAGCACTTTACAAGGGTATTATTAGTATCATACTGTAAAATGATGTGACAGAGTCTCTGTAATACAGATTGTGATAAAACAACCTTTTTTTTTAAAGTTTACATTTAAAGGAGTTGTTCACTACTTGGAAAAATCCTTTTCAATCCCTATGCATGACCTCAGTAATATAATAGAGGTGGCGCCCTGCTCACGCAGGTAGCCACAGACTTCTCTAACGCACAGTTGGGTTTCCACAGCAGGTACCTACTACATGCAACATCTTCCACCCCGGCACAATAGGGGGAACTCCACTTGCTGACCTTAAGCAAGTTCCCCTATAAATACTACTGCTGGGGGAGGAGTTAGTCAGAGTGTGCAGATGCTAGGAGAGCTGCGAAGATGTCCTGGTGGTCGGTGCCGCGGTTAGGCCCGAACCAGTGACCCGGAGAGGCCCTTCTGACGCCCCGCAAGCCTAAGAGGGGACAGAAGGCAAGGAGCAGACAGTCTAAAGGGAGTGAGGAACTAGTGAAAGTTCACCCTGAGACGTTCCAGACATCGGGGATCTGCACCTGTGGGATACTCCAGGACCACAGAAAACCTCGCCATACCATGGAGACTTCAGTCACCCGATCCCCCTGCGGGTCAAAGAGAGGTAGCAGACACAGCAGTGTACCACCGCAGTGATCAGAGAGGGTAACCCGTGGACCGCACAGGAGGAGAGGACAGACATCAGAGTCAGGAAGAGAGAAGAGGCAAGTCTGGCTGCATGCAGGCTGGGCTTCAATCACTACAAAGGAACAGAGGAGGCCTTATACCCACTTGCTGTGGGGACCCACTGTGCAACATGGTCACCTGTCAGTGCCCTGGACATCGTTACCTGCGTGCCACCAGTTAAAAGGTAAAAGAGTCCTCCAGGATAAAAGGGGTACAATATCACATCCCCTTAGGTACACATCCACCAATCAAAGAGTGGTACAGGTCTATTCCACCTGCACATTATCAAAAAGCCAAAGAAATGTTACAGGACATGAAGGATGCAGGGGTTATACGAGATAGCTGTAGCCCTGGGCAGCCCCATTAGTCCTAGTCAGGAAAAAGGATTTCAGTATGAGAATGTGTGTACAGGCAAATATACCGCATAGCACACAAGGATGCTTACCTGTTACCTCATATAGAGGAATCCTTAGCTGCGTTGAAGTCTGCCAATTACTTCTCTACCTTAGATCTCACTAGTGGGTATTGGCAGGTGTCCATAGCCGAGGAAGACAGAGAGAAAACGGCATTTACAACACCTATGGGCCTATGTGAATTCAACAGCATGCCCTCCGGACTATGTAATGCACCCGGAACCTTCTAGCGATTGATGGAGAGTTGTCTGGGACAGAAGAACTTTGAGACGGTACTGTTCTACCTGGATGACGTGATCGTGTACTCCAAGACCTACGGGGAACATGTCACCCATCTGGCTGAGGTGTTTGAAGCTCTGGCTAAATACGGGATGAAGCTAAAACCATCCAAATGCCACTTGTTAAAGACAAGAATACAGTACGTGGGGCGCATAGTCAGTGCCGAAGGTGTGGCCCCTGATCCAGACAAGGTGACAGCAATCAAAGAGTGGCCAGAACCCAAGACCTTAAAGGAAGTACGTCAATTCCTGGGTTTGGTGGGCTAGTATAGGAGGTTCATAAAGGAGTACACCAAGAAGGCTGCTCCCCTGCAAGACCTCCTAGTAGGCCAATCCACGAAGGGCAAGCTGAAGGATTCTCATCGAGATGGGGTAAGGAACAAGAAGAAGTGTTCCAGACGATGAAAGAAGCCTTAACATGAGAAGAAATCCTTGCTTACCTGGACAACAACCTGCCATTCCTGCTGTACATGGACGCCAGCAATGTGGGACTCGGAGCCGTCCTTTCCCAAAAGCAAGATGGCAAGGAAAGGGTGATTGCCTATGCCAGTAGGAAGCTGCGCCCTACAGAAAGGAACCCAGAGAACTACAATTCCTTCAAGCTGGAATTCCTGGCCTTGGTCTGGGCTGTCACTGAGAGGTTCAAACACTATCTGGCTTCTAGCAAATTTACAGCCTACACGGATAACAATCCGCTGACCCACCTGGAAGTTGGGAGCCAAGGAGCAGAAATTGGTGGCCAGGTTGTACAACTACCAGTTCACCATCAAGTATCGGGTTGGGCACCAGAATGGAAACGCGGATGCCTTATCCAGAATGCCTCACCTGTCAGAAGAGGGTGTAGATGAAAACGAGCTGGAAGAAGTGGAGTTACCTGCCTTCCATCAAGTAAGAGTAACCCAGTGCCATCAAACCCGTCAAGAACCTCCTACAAGAATGGTGAACCTGTTACCCCACTTTGGTTGGAAAGAGGTGCAGGACAGTGACCCGGCTGTCAGTCTAATAAAACAACTGATAACCCAGGAGTCAGCGAAGCTGCCTGAAAATCCCCAATCTGAAGCCAAACATCTGTGGAGCGAGTGGAGTAAGCTGTTCATATACCAAGGGAAGCTTTGTCAGAGGTATATCAACCCAAGAACGCACGAGATGGCCTGGCAAATCATCGTGCCAAAATCAGAAATCCATGTGGTCTTGAACACATATCCCAACCAGATGGTAACTTCAGCGTGGAAGAAGTTAGAAATGCTACTGAGAGATACGTTCTTTTGGGTCGGCATGCGGACATCCATTGAAAGATGGTGTAAGAATTGTAAACCCTGCAGCCTGAGAAGAAAGGACTTACAGAGCCAGAAAGCCCAGCTTCATCCCATCGTGACAAAACAACCTCTTGAAATCGTAGCCTTGGACCATGCAAAACTAACTCCAAGTAGATCCGGCTACACTTACGCGTTGACCATGGTGGACCATTACTCAAGATTCTTAATGGTTGCCCCGTTAAAGACCTGACAGCTGCAACAGCTGCTAAAACATTACAAAACGTATTCTGCAGACCATTGGGATACCCTGAACAGGTCCTAACAGATCAACGATCAGCCTTCGAAGCGGAGATCTTCCAAGAGTTCTGCAATATGTATGGGTGCAAAAACATCAGTACAACCCCATATCATCCACAAGCCAACGGACTCTGTGAGAAAATGAATCATATCATCATTGACATGCTGAAGATCTTACCCTTAGAAGAAAGAAACCAGTGGCTGGAGAAACTACCAGACCTGGTTGACATGTACAACCACATTCCAGTAAGTTCTACAAACTGTACACCAGCTTACCTGATGAGGGCCCGTACAGGAAAGTTACCCGTAGACTTGGAACTCGAGTAGTAGATCCCAAAGCAGACAACACCACTCCCAATTGGAATGGCCATTGCCTCGAACAATACAAAATGGTTCAAGCCTGTGTAGAAGATAACCTAGAAAATCCCGTGAAAAACAAGAAAGGGACTATAACAAACATGCTCCAGCAAAACCAATAACACCTGGAAGTATTGTCCTAAAGAGGAAAAGAACCAAACACAAATTGGACGATTAGTGGGAACAAGAACCCAACGTTCTATTAGATTCTGGACATGACAACAGTAAAGTCTGCCTCATCAGCAAAAACGGTGGAAAAACCACTCAGACTGTATCCAGACATCACATCAAAAAGTGTCCAAGTGACTGGGAAAACCAGAATCCCTCCAATCCACCAATTCAAGGAATATAACCAGTTCAAGAACAAAGTTTAACTAAAGAACCAAAAGAGAAGGTAATCCCCACCATTTTAGGAGAATTCCCAGAAGATTTGCCTCAACAAGATGGAGCCATCATAGTGCCAGTGCTGAATTTCTACCAGCCCAATGAAGTGGTACAAAGGAATCAGGAAGAAATACCCGTTGCTAGAGAATCTGAGGATGCTGCAATCGGTACACCTGCTGGCCCTGTAGTGAGACTAAGGCAACGCAGACGCTTACCTGACATACCTGCACCAAGCCCTTCACTAGAAACTTCACCTGAGACAGTGACACCTGTAGTGCATAGATCACAAAGGAGCACACAAGGTCAACCCCTGTCTAGGTATGGAGAGTGGGCACAGTAAGTCAGAGGTAGAGCACACTAACGTAACATGTAAATAGTCATTGTACAATAAGAATGTAGGTAGTAGTGTACAGAAGGGTGGAGGAACTGGGCATAGTCCCACGCACATTAAGTTAGGAACAGAAAGTGCCTGGGGTGGGGAGGTACCAGGTCTCCTAAGCCGAGACACCCATAGGGACATGTGTTCAATGAAAAATGTGAACTTTTGAAAGACTATTCCCCTTTTTCTTACCCAGAGCATACAGAAAATTGACTGTATAGACTCTTTTGAACTGAACTTTTCCCACTTTGAACTTTTTACAATTTAAAAGGACTATAGTTACAGGACTAATGTAGCCACAAACTCTTCAAAGCCTCGGTGAATGAACTAGCACTGTACGGACTTACCTGTTTTTCCATTTTTTCAAATATTGTTCAGTGCTTTTTGTAAACTTTTATATTTTAAGATTTTGTAAATATGTTACCTATTATATTGTTGAATAATTGTTATTCCTTTTTGTTTGAACAAAAATGCTCAGTCCAGGAGTACTGAAGTTACCTAGGGGGGTATGTGGCGCCCTGCTCACGCAGATAGCCACAGACTTCTCTAATGCACAGTTGGGTTTCCACAGCAGGTACCTACTACATGCAATATCTTCCACCCCGGCACAGTAGGGGGAGCTCCACTTGCTGACCTTAGGCAAGTTCCCCTATAAATACTGCTGCTGGGGGAGGAGTTAGTCAGAGTGTGCAGATGCTAGGAGAGCTGCGAAGACGTCCTGGTGGTCGGTGCCGTGGTTAGGCCCGAACCAGTGACCCGGAGTGGCCTTTCTGACGTCCCACAATCCTAAATGGGGACAGAAGGCAATGGGCAAACAGTCTAAAGGGAGTGAGGAACTAGTGAAGGTTCACCCTGAGACGTTCCGGTCATCAGGGATCTGCACCTGTGGGATACTCAGGGACCACAGAAAACCCCATCACACCGTACAGACTTCAGTCACCCGGTCCCCCTGTGGGTCAAAGAGAGGGAGCCAGACACAGCAGTGTACCACCGCAGTAATCAGAGAGGGTAATCCGTGGACCGCACAGGAGAAGAGGACAGACATCAGAGTCAGGAAGAGAGAGGAGACAAGTCTGGCTGCATGCAGGCTGGGCTTCAATCACTACAAAGGAACAGAGGAGGCCTTATACCCACTTGCTGTGGGGACCCACTGTGCAACCTGGTCACCTGTCAGTGCCCTGGACATCTTTACCTGCGTGCCACCAGTAAAAAGGTAAAAGAGACTTCTGCAGTGTGCGTGTGTCATTCCTCACTGTTCTCTGTACCCCTCATAGACTGCTCCAACACTCCCCATACCATCTACAACTCCATTACAAGCTGCCCCCTCTATACTACACTGCCCTGGAGGTCCAGGCCTACCTGTAGAGGACTTTGCCAACTATCCACGTTACCATCTACCTCCGCCGGACTGTGGCGGCGCTGATGACACATCACCAGAAACTACAGGTGGCGTCACGACAAACTGTATATAAAATCCCCTGTAAATAATAACCCCTTTTTGAAGATATACCCAGGACAACGGATCAGGCGCGGCCATCACTCCCTGTGACACAGCAGACGCTATCCGTGGAGCCTGATACCCGAGTACCCCAAAGCCTGGGCTCTACAATAGCATTTATACTCACCTCTAGTGCTGTTCCAGTGGTGCTGTCTGTGCCTTTTCTGGGGTTTGCATGACATTGCTATGTCACGTGACTCTTGCAACAAATCAGCTCTGGCTTCACTTTCCCCTTCCTCCGACAAATCAAATAGATCTGGAGGAAGTGTAGTTGCTCTCTCACCTCCACCAGTTGTTAATTACATTAATAAAAAAGGAGAGTAAAGCCAGTGCTGATTGTATTCAGGGATTGCTTGACATAACAATGTCACATGATCCCTGGGAAAGGTAGTTCCAATAACACCTCTGTAGATAGTCAGGTATAGCATTTATCTGGTCTACGGCACTCTCATTATGAAAAAGTGGAGCAGACATGTATATGATCGATCAAAAAACCATTCATGTGTGGCTCTTCAGAGAACTGTTTCTCAGAATCGGTAGGGTTCCCAGAAGTCAGACCCGAACAATTCTGAAATTATCGCCTAATCAATGAATAGGGGTTAACTTTCAAAGTTGATGTAACCACTTTTTAAGTGAATGGTGGCTGCATGTAATTGTATAACGAAGGACAGCTACAGTTCATACCACACAGTGGAACTGAAATTCTGAATTCTGTTATGTGGGTATGATCAAGATGGGGAGGTCTTCCAAAAGTGGGGATAAAAGGTTTCATTCCATTTCTCTTCCAGATATAATTCTTCCCATCACTTAAAGCAAACTATAAAGATATGTTTAAAAGTATGTATCCAATATGAAGTTAGGCTAGGGTCACACATGCAGATTTTCCTAGCGTTTTTGGAGACCTGCGTTTTCTGAAAACGCATGTAAAAATGCACCCATAGGCTCCCATGCAAAAACTGCATGCCCCAATAGCAAAAATGCATGTCTGAAGGTACCATGCGTTTTTGGGTGCGTTTTTGGCTTAGCACCAAAAAATACTGCATGATGCACCATTTTTTGAAAAACGCAGCAAGCAGTATTTTTTGGTGCTTTTTCAAAAACGCATGCATTTTTATAACATGGGGCCCTATGGGAAACGCATGCGTTTTTGAAAGTGTCAAAAATGGACATGCGTTTTTGCATGCGTTTTTTTAACAAAAGGCATGCGTTTTTAAGGGCTTTTTAAGAGGGCCCCACACCTAACAGCAAAAACGCAGGCCAAAAAACACCTAAAAAAAACGCATGGTATGTGTGACCCTAGCCTTGTACAGAATAATCCCATGGATAAATGGTCAGGTCATCCTATTTTACCTGTACAAGTACAGGTAAAAAGACATAACATCAATTATTTTGTACAAATCATCTATATCTGTTTTAGACATGCCTTAATGATAATAATAATAATAATTATAATAATAAAGCTTTATTTATATAGCGCCAACATATTCCGCAGCGCTTTACAATGTAGAGGTTAGAATACAGAAAATATAATACAGTAAGTAATTACAGTAGAGAACAAATACAGTACAATAATTGGATACAAAACAATAGGCATAGAATCAATGTAAAAAAAAAAATACAATAAATAAAGCAAGAAATGAAGGTGACCCTGCTCAAAAGAGCTTACAATCTACAACGGGATAGGGGTTGCACAAGGTACAGGGGCTTATTGCACTGATGGTCCAAGCATCTTGAGGAAATGGGGCATAGAACTCAGCTTACATGGATTGTCATTAGCCAGTCTGTGTAGACCTTTTTGGTTTGGTGGAGTTTGTAGAAGAGTAATGTCAAGAGAGATAGCCCATTCACTATCTACAGTACGGGAGTGGGAGGATCGGATTAGTGCAGATGTTAGTCAAAGGTCATTTGAAGAACGAAGAAAACGGGTGGGGTGATAGACAGAGATAAGGGAGGATATGTAGGGGGGTGCTGAACTGTGAAGAACTTTGTGGGTGAGATCAAGCAATTTGAATTTGATCCTGTAGTGTACGGGCAGCAAGTGCAATGACTGGCACAGAGCAAAGGCATCTGAGTAACGATTGGCCAGATGGGTGATCCTGGCTGCTGCATTAAGGATGGACTGGGGAGGAGAAAGTCTGGTGAGGGGGAGGCCGCTTGATAGAAAATTGCAATAGTCAAGGCGGGAATGGATTAGGGCCACGGCAGGGGCGGACCTACCGTGGTGCAGCTGGTGCAGCTGCACCAGGGCCCCGGCCGGTTAGGGGGCCCCCAAGGCTCCAGCCGCGGGTCCGGTGCCGCGGTTCCACCCCCACCCCCGCGCCTTGCACGGGCCCCTGCTTCCACTGCTCTGGGTGCAACAATCACAGTCGCAGCGGTCGGGACTGGGCCTGGGAGTGCAGGGGGCCACCAATATCAGCTGTTGGAGCTGCCTGGGGAGCGCACTGTGTATTAGAATGTAACTATTCTCCCGCCCGGCTGCTCGCAGATCACATCAGCAGCTGCAGACAGGCCCCCTGCACACTGTGTGGACGGGGTCAGCAGAGGGACACTTCACCTGCTCCTTCAGCCTCCCGGAGAGCAGCTTGTGGATGGACTGACCTCAGAAGATGCCGGTAAGCAGGAGGTCCTTAATCATGGTGTGGGGCAGCAGGACGCTCCTCAGTCCGGTCAGGGTCTGCTCTGCTGAGGATCAGAGTGATTGCAGGAGTCTGTGGCAGATCAGGTCGGGCTGTCAGTGCTGGGGATTATCGGCTCCAGCATCACCCGACCTACAGGAAAGAGCAGAGCCCTGCAATAAATCACTCTGATCCCAGCAGATACCACAGACCTCAGTATACAGAGCCCTGCACTGACTGATCACATCTAAACCTACAGGGCATCACATATTATTTTATATGGCTCCATATATATGTGATGTCCTGTAGGCAGTACCAGGTGTGATCAGTACAGTGCATTATATATCCAGTGTACAGATGGGGACATATACCAGTATGGGCCCATATATACCAGGTTGGAGGACATATTTACCATACTGGGAGATATACTGTATATACCAAAATGGGGAACCTATACACCAGGATAGGAGACCCAGGGGGTAACTACTGAAGTCGGGGGGGCCTGCAGTGCTTGGGGGCCCTGTTGTGCAAAGAAGCAGCGGCCGGCTCCTGAGTGTCAGTGAGACAGGAGCTTTGGATGCACATTCATGTAACTTACCCTCTCTGTCCTCTCTCTCCTCCGTCCCTCTCTGTCCTCTTTCTCCTCCGTCCCTCTCTGTCCTCTTTCTCCTCCGTCCCTCTCTGTCCTCTTTCTGCTTCGTCCCTCTCTGTCCTCTCTCTGCTCCGTCCCTCTCTGTCCTCCCTCTCCTCCGTCCCTCTCTGTCCTCCCTCTCCTTCGTCCCTCTCTGTCCTCCCTCTCCTCCGTCCCTCTCTGTCCTCCCTCTCCTCCGTCCCTCTCTGTCCTCCCTCTCCTCCGTCCCTCTCTGTCCTCCCTCTCCTCCGTCCCTCTCTGTCCTCCCTCTCCTCCGTCCCTCTCTGTCCTCCCTCTCCTCCGTCACTCTCTGCCCTCTTTCCCCTCCGTCTCCCTTCTGTGCGTGTAGGTGTGTGTGTCCACTTAGCCGCCCCCTGCATCCCGCCGCCGCACCAATCCTCGCCTTCCAATGTGATCGCATCGGGCTCACATCTAGTATGTATATATCCTCCTTGAGGCTGTCTTGGGCTATATATGTTATACGAGGCTATGCTGGGCTGTATATATTACCTGGAGGCTGTGCTAGTCTATATATATTACCTGGAGCCTGTGCTTGGCTGTATATGTTACCTGGAGGCTGTGCTGGGCTGTATATATTACCTGGCGGCTGTGCTGGGCTGTATATATTAGGCTGTAATGGACTGTATATATTAGGCTGTGGGGGGCCCTGAAAAATTTCTTGCACCAGGGCCCACTACAGTCTGGGTCCGCCCCTGGGCCACGGTGAGGGTTTTTGTTGTTTCCAGGGTGAGAAAGGGGCGGACTCTGGAGATGTTCTTCAGGTGTAAGCGACAGGAGCAGACGAGACATTGTGTGTGGGAGGAGAAGGAGAGATCGGTGTCAAACATAACACCCAGACAGCGAGCCTGCTGCCTAGGCGTTATCGTGGTGCCGCATACTGAGAGAGAGATGTCAGATTTAGGGAGGTTAGTGGATGGAGGGAGCAGAAGAAGTTCAGTTTTGGAAAAGTTTAGTTTCAAATAGAGAGTGGACATGATATTGGAAAGTGCAGCTAGACAGTCATTGGTGTTCCTTAATACCGCAGGGGTAAGGTCAGGGGCTGAAGTGTATAATTATGTGTCATCAGCATAAAGATGGTACTGAAAGCCAAATCTGCTGATGGTGTGTCCAATCGGGGCTGTGTAGAGAGAGAAGAGGGCCAAGGACTGAAGTCTGAGGGACTCCAATAGTGAGAGGAAGAGGGGAAGAAGTGGAGCCAGCAAAAGATACACTGAAAGAGCGGACAGAAAGATAGGAGGAGAGCCAGGAGAGAGCAGTGTCCTTTATGCCAATGGAGTGCAGCATAGAGAGTAGGAGCTGATGGTCGACAGTTTAAAAAGCTGAAGAGAGATCAAGGAGAATAAGCAGAGAAAAGAAACTTAAACTTAAAAAGAAACTGAGAAGCAAAAGTACCCAAGTGCAAAATTTGTAGCAGGGCCCTCTAGCAATCATTATACCAATGTTTTCAGAATTGGTGGACGGCCTCGACAACCCCAACCATCCCTCTAAGGCACCTGGGCTTAGGTGGGATTGCTACCACTGGAATCTTTAACTGCACCACTGATAAAAATGTGTATTAGGCTAGGGTCAGGATGTATACAGACCGGGATCTGGGATTTATACAAAACAACTCATATAAATATCCAAAAGAGTTTTATTTATTATTCACATATACAAAGACAGGAAACAAGCATTTAGTTAAAAACCATTAAAAGGTGAAAAACACCGACAAGCTATGGCCTTTGTAATATGAATCATAATAAACCAAAAAAATGGTAATACAACAATGTACAATACTGAATGTACAAGGATGATGAAACAAGAAATCTGGTAATAGAGTGGCGAACTCTGTCTCAAAAGAAACACAAATGACCCATCAAATAAGTGTACAATATAAACCATGTACTACCAATAAATACACATAGAAGGAGTCAAATGTGAGCCCCTGTTAAATGAAGGTTGAAACAGGAGGGTGGAACCGTGACTAACCAAACTTCAGATTCCTGTAAAGAGAGGACATACATTTAGCATAAAGCCCCCAGTCACATTGTATTCAAAAAGAGAGGTGTCACTTTAACCACACACTATAAATACTTTATTACAACAGGTAACAAACAGGCTCTCCCCCATAGGAAGCCGTCTATGTAGGCGGCGACACGCGTCGGGTGTCGAGCGTGCTATGTGCCTTGCTTCCTAGGATGATGATACCTCTGGTAATTAGACTTGGACATAGTGATACCTAACGGTGCACTGGAAGTCCACTTATTTATCTTCTATTTTATTTCTCTTTCCCTCAGGGTTTCCTTTTTCCCTCAGGGCTTGATGGTACATTATAATAATACAAGAACATAGGCTGGCTTTGTCTTTCCCCATTTGACAGGGGAACTCATGGTTAAAGTGACACCTCTCTTTTTGAATACAATGTGACTGGGGGCTTTATGCTAAATGTATGTCCTCTCTTTACAGGAATCTGAAGTTTGGTTAGTCACGGTTCCACCCTCCTGTTTCAACCTTCATTTAACAGGGGCTCACATTTGACTCCTTCTATGTGTATTTATTGGTAGTACATGGTTTATATTGTACACTTATTTGATGGGTCATTTGTGTTTCTTTTGAGACAGAGTTCGCCACTCTATTACCAGATTTCTTGTTTCATCATCCTTGTACATTCAGTATTGTACATTGTTGTATTACCATTTTTTTGGTTTATTATGATTCATATTACAAAGGCCATAGCTTGTCGGTGTTTTTCACCTTTTAATGGTTTTTAACTAAATGCTTGTTTCCTGTCTTTGTATATGTGAATAATAAATAAAACTCTTTTGGATATTTATATGAGTTGTTTTGTATAAATCCCAGATCCCGGTCTGTATACATGCTTTCTAAATCTCTTATTTATACACTCGTTCCCAAAGCATGTGACTGGTGGATCACGTGTACTGTGCCTCCCAATTACGTGTTTCAAAATATTAGGCTAGGGTCACACTTGGCTGCATTTTTTAGGTTGTTTTTGACAGTCTAGGGCAGGGGTCTCAAACTTGGCTGGGTTGGTGGGCCGCACATAGAAATAAAATTATATCGGGGGGCCGCATCCCTTGTAGGACTAAGTGATATTTTTAGTAATACCATAATTTTTTGCTCAATGTAGTAAAGTACAAATCCTGATCCCCCTTCTTATAGAAATATCCCCATCCTGTAGTAATGTCTGGTCCCAATATTGTAGTAATGTCCCCATCCTGGTCCTCTTCATGTAGTAATGTACCCATTCTGATCCCCTTTTATAGTGATGTCCTCCACACAGATCCCCTTTTCTAGTAATGTCCCTCATCCCAATCCCCTTTAGTAGTGATGCCCTCATCCTAGTTTACCTTCTTTTTACACCCTCTCACACACCCTCTCACAACACACATCCTCCCACACTCCCACACACACTACACACACACACACACACACACACACACACACGCATCCTCACACACAGTTTCTTACACACTCATCCTCCCACACACACTACATACACACACACTTTTTTCACTTTAAAGATGGATCGCTCCAGTGCAGGGTGCTGCAATGGTCTCAGCTGTGCTGATTTTCAGCCTCCGCTGTGCTATGACTTCCTCCAGCCACCGCTCAGACAAGCTCTGTTGCTCAGCAAAATCAATGCAATCGGTCAGCCAGAGGCCAGCAGGTATCGTCATACGCCGCTGTCAGTTGCGGACCTCTCATTGGCTGGCGGCTTGTACTGATCTTGCTGTTGGTGCTGCGCTTGGATGTCATAACACAGTGGGGACTGCAGCGGCCCACTGCACTGGGGCAATGCATCATTAAGTTGTCCAAGGTGCCGCGGGCCGCACAGTGAAGCCCCAGGGGCCGCATGCGGCCCTCGGGCCGCATGTTTGAGACCCCTGGTCTAGGGTCAAACTTGCGATGTGGATGAGTTTTTCACACTTGTATTTTGTGAAAAACGCATGCAAAAACTCATCCATAGGCCCCAATACAAAAAAAAAACCGCGTGCAATAATGCCAAAAAAACATGGTTAAAGTGCCATGAGTTTTTTCCATGAGTTTTTGGCTCAGCACCAAAAAATGCATCATGATGAGTTTTTTGGTGCTTTTTCAAAAATGCATGCATTTTTGTAACATGGGGCCCTATGGGAATCGCATGCGAATCCGCATGGCACTAAATGATACCATGAGTTTTCGCAAGAGTTTTTTAGGACTGCTCCAGATCTAACAGCAAAAACGCAGGCCAAAAACGCAGGCTGTCAAAAACAACTTTAAAAATCACAGCCAAGTGTGACCCTAGCCACATCCTGCGTTTTTGCTGTTAGGTCTAGAGCAGCCTTAAAAAACTCACGCGAAAACTCATGGTACCGTTTAGTGCCATGCGGATTCGCATGTGATTCCCCTAGGTCCCCATGTTAACTAACCAGATCAGTTTTTTTATTGCACCCGCTGCAGTCACACGATTGCAGTCACACTTGAGTGCAGCATCAGTTTTTGGCATCAGGTTTTGAATTTAGGGCTCGGACACACTCATCAGAGTTTCACTGAGGAGACTCTGAAAGGGCTGGAGCAGTCACCCTGAGCGGCTTCTCCCTGTCAGGGCGGGGCTGTCAGCTGATTGTGTTTTTGTGCAGCGCCAGACTCCCCGTCCAGAGAGGGAGAGGCCATTTAGGGTCACTGCTCCAGCCCTTTCAGAGTCTCCTCAGTGAAACTGTGATGTAACTAGGAAAGTGTGTCCAAGCCCTTGGAAAAAAAAGTGCACAAAATGATGCAAAAACCTGATCCAAGGCTCAAGTGTGACCCTAGCCTTACAATGAAGATCACATGCAGATAAAACATCTTTAGAAAAAAATGGAAAATTACATGTGCAAAGGTGACTTTGGAGCATGATGTCATTTTACGGAGGTACCCAAGTATTTTTATGAGCCAAAATGTTTCAAAGGAATAGTCAGCAATGGATTTATCAGTGACCCTCACCTCTGTTTGAAGTTCCTGTGAAGCTATGTGTCTGTTCTCCATTTAGAAGTCTTCTACACAAGCACAATTACATTGATTTCTATATATATGGATGTAGACAGACCCCATGCCTATGTTTGAGAATAATTACACATCTTGATTTCCTCCTCCTCCCACAGCATTTACAAATTATAGCTTTGGATTGTTGTAGGTTGTAACCCCTGTTATACTATTAGATTCCCAGATGGATTTTATGTTCCCTTCGTAATAATGACAGGGTATCCCCAGATAGTTCGGTTTCTATTAATTAAATAAAAATATAACTTGTAAAGCTGGAGAATCAATTATTTTTATCTGTGATTGGTGTATTTCTGATTATTAAAGTCGTTTTCCTATGAACAAAGTTGCTTTTAGTGAAAAGATAAGGGAATAATAAGTTGCATAATTGGATGTATTTAAAAAAAATGTTCCTGTGCCGAGATAATCTTATATATATGTGTCCCTGCTATGTACTGTGTAATGGCCGTGTCTGACCATACAGGGACATGATCTGATCATACCACATCGCCTGTGCTGAGATAATCTTATATATGTGTCCCTGCTATGTACTGTGTAATGGCCGTGTCTGACCATACAGGGACATGATCTGATCATACCACATCGCCTGTGCTGAGGAAGGCCAGGGTCACATTTCCATTTTTTTTGTAAAATCCTGATCCGGTTTTGAGCTTTCAAAAAGCTCCAAACCGGACCAGGAAACGCTCCTGATAGAAGCCTATGCAAAACACCGGATGGCTTCACAAGCCATCCGGTGGCCGGATCCGGCACTGCTGCCTGCGTTTAAAATCATGCAGGCAGCAGTTTTCGCAGCGTTTCTGGGACCGCACTGCGGTAACCGGATGGCTCAGGATGTGTAATCCTGAGCCATCCGGTAACTGCATAGGTTGCGGATCCCGGCTATTGCCGGGATCCGCAACCTTACTAAAGAGTTAATTTTGAGACCTAAATGACTGTTAGAGGTCTGTAGGGGGGCTTAGACCCCCCTACAGACCGGCCGCCCACTTCTATAGTGTTCTTCTACAATTTCTCAATGGGCACGGGCTCTTCGGAGCCCGTGCATGTCAACCAAAGGTGCCCCCCCTATCACTATACAGGGGTGCATACACCCCTGTATTACAATTATGCTTTAAATATGTGTTCTAAACTATGATTTATCCAAATCGCAAACTAAGAATATATTTACATGTGTCCGGAGGCAATCACCATGGTTTTCCATGGGCGGGGCTGTGTGCAGTAGCCTCCGCCCACTCCTTCTTGTTGGCCGCCCCCTCTGGCCGTAATCCACTGTTGTGAGGGCGGATGCGTCGTTAAAGGGGCGTGGCTAACTATGTGCCGCGGTTAGCCACGCCCCTTTAACGACGCATCCGCCCTCACAACAGTGGATTACGGCCAGAGGGGGCGGCCAACAAGAAGGAGCGGGCGGAGGCTACTGCACACAGCCCCGCCCATGGAAAACCATGGTGATTGCCTCCGGACACATGTAAATATATTCTTAGTTTGCGATTTGGATAAATCATTGTTTAGAACACATATTTAAAGCATAATTGTAATACAGGGGTGTATGCACCCCTGTATAGTGATAGGGGGGGGGGGCACCTTTGGTTGACATGCACGGGCTCCGAAGAGCCCGTGCCCATTGAGAAATTGTAGAAGAACACTATAGAAGTGGGCGGCCGGTCTGTAGGGGGGTCTAAGCCCCCCTACAGACCTCAAACAATCATTTAGGTCTCAAAATTAACTCTTTAGTAAGGTTGCGGATCCCGGCAATAGCCGGGATCCGCAACCTATGCAGTTACCGGATGGCTCAGGATTACACATCCTGAGCCATCCGGTTACCGCAGTGCGGTATTCTGCACACAGTTTTGAAAAAAACTGTGTGCGACCGGCATTGCGTTCACCGCATCCGGATCCGGATGCGGTGAATGCAATTTATGTTTTCAATGTGACCCTACCCATAATCTTATATATGTGTCCCTGCTATGTACTGTGTAATGGATGTCTGACCATACAGGGACATGGTCTGATCATACCACATCTCCTGTGCTGAGATAATCTTACATATGTGTCCCTACTATGTACTGTGTAATGGATGTCTGACCATACAGGGACATGATCTGATCATACCACATCTCCTGTGCTGAGATAATCTTACATATGAGTCCCTACTATGTACTGTGTAATGGATGTGTCTGACCATACAGGTACATGGTCTGATCATACCACATCTCCTGTGCTGAGATAATCTTATATATGTGCCCCTGCTATGTACTGTGTAATGGATGTGAATTACAAAAAAGGGTGCAAATAACGCACAAAAACACTCTGCTATAATGTAAAACATACCAATCAGCGGCAAGTGCTGTCAAAAAAAGTTTCAAAAACAGGGATTTTGGTTTACACGTTTTTGCAAAAAAGTATATT
Source organism: Allobates femoralis (assembly GCA_033576535.1). NCBI lineage: Eukaryota > Metazoa > Chordata > Amphibia > Anura > Aromobatidae > Allobates > Allobates femoralis. Next base: position 596,502,281 of record JARQOC010000003.1, on the reverse strand, counting down.
ACCGTAAGCTGCTTCACCATACGCCAAGGTAGCCCTGATCGAAGCAGTCCCCTTTCATGACGCGATCTAGCCCCGCCCCCTTTATGACGCGGCCAGGCTCTTAGGTGCAGAGATGGGCGTGCATAATTTATCAGGCAGCAGCAGACAGGCAGGCCATTTTCGGCTTGCACAGAAAGGCTTCACTGAAGGGAGGAGGGGAGAGGAGGCTGACAGGCACATGGAGCAGTGCACGAGGACAAGTGAGGTAACACCCATTCGGCTTGATTTATTAAACTTCATAAAGCTATATCTTAGCTTCTACTAAACAGTTTTTTTAGCAAAAACGATTGCCCCAAATGTGTGTGCTGGGTGTAGGGACACATATTAACAGTCCCGGGGGGTCATTTGGGGTGGTTGGTTCCCTTTAATAAAGTGCACTTTACTTTTGAACTTTTGCCTGACTCCTGGGTTGTTTTTATATGAAATATATGTTTATCTCATTACAATGGCACCTGTATGTGGTTGAATACATATAACAGCAGGCAAACAGACAGTTCTTAAAGTCAAAATGTTGGAAGCAAGAAAAATGGCAAGTTTATATGTCAAATCGACTTTGCCAAAGGACAAATTATGTTGGCTAAAACATTAAGTAATAGCCTCTCCAAAAAAGCAAATCTTGAGGAATGTTTCTGAATCCATTCGAATCTAAAAAAAAGTTAATTTTCAAAACAGAAAAATTAAATACATTGAGGGAATGCATCAATCAAATGATGGACATGAATTGCCCCAAAAAATCCCACTCAGGTGGAGAATTCAATGAAGATGAGAGCAAAGTTTATGCTAAAGTGATGGATGTACATAAGGAACATCACTGTAACATCTATATCTGTACTTCCTTCTTCCACTTCTGCTTCTGTTGCTAGGCCAATGAATGACGACTTCAGTGTTTTAAAAAGCCACAAGTTAGGCCCTGTTCCTTTTACACAATGGTGAAGAGAAATGAGCTGTCTGAGGATATCAGAACTGCTGTTCTTAACAAACACAAGACTTCCAAAGGTTATAAGGCCATCTCCAATGACCTTGGTATCCCAGTTTCAACAGCGTGCAATATTATTAAGAAGTTTGCCAAGCATGGAACCATCAGAAACCTCCCTGCATGTGGAGGAAAGAGAAAATTTGATAAAACATGTTTTTGAAGGTCATTGCAAATGGTGGAAAAAATCACCTTGTCAAACATCCAAGGACCTGATGTCACGCTGGACTAAGGTATGTCCGGCTACCGTGCGTGACAGTGGATGCATGGACATTGTTCAGTGCACTACACAAAACAACAGATGGGGAGACACCAAGGGGAAAACAAATAAAACAGGGCGGCCCTACTCATAGGGAATGGAGGAGAGGTGACCTCTTGCGCTCACCTGTGACTATGCCCTCATCTCCCTATCGTCCCTAAGCGAGTTCTTTCAACCTGTCACTGACAGGATACCTAGTCTCTCGCTGGCACTGATGTTAGCCCTCAATAGGGAAATAGCCGGTGGGAGCACTAGTCCCAACCACTGCAGTAATAATAACAAGGGAGAAGAGGAAACAGACAGGAGGATGATAAAAACAACTTCATGCCTGCTGCCACTCTCTTAGGCAGCAGATAGCTTGGCAATGGTCAGGTTCTCCAGAGAACTTCCTTCACCTCAGGAAGCCAGGAGAGGAATGGAGTTCAATCACCAGCAAAGAATGCTGGAAACATGTGACTTTATAAAGGGAATGGGAGGGATCACAAAGTAGCCACACATGAACAAAGAACTAGCTAGCTTGCTAGCAACAGAAACTGACATTAACTCCTAAACTGCCAACTGTTTAATACAGTTAATTACAGGAAAGAGACGTAGATCTCAAAACTGTCACAAGTATCCAAAGTAAGAGAGACCATCATGACAGTATTCGCTCCTTTAATGAGGGACCTCCGAACCCTCAAGAGTGGAGTAGGCAGGATAACACCCATGGAAAGAACGCCACAAACTACCAGCATTCACTTTTGAAAATTCCTGTCCCCCAAGGATATCACCTGTGCAGCGACAGCCTAAAGGTACCTTTACACGCCGCTACGGAAGGTTAGAAACCGCCGGGTGTCGGAGACAATTGTATCTTGCACCGTCAAAACACGCGAGGGAGCAGCGTGTAATTCAGGTTGTTGCCACCGGTCACTGTCGACACCTGTCTTTCAGCCGTGCTCAAAATCAAAACAGATAGTTTTCAACCCGATGGTAGCGGCGTGTAATCGAGGACCAGGAAGGTTTTTTCGGCACCTAGTGAACTCCCTGGGGCGTGACACAGCCTCCAGGATACCGCCCCCCCTTCAGCGATCATTGGTGGAAGATCCTGCGTTACGATTGGTTGTCCCTGCATAGGGCGGCATATTTAAGGAGCTGACCAGTCACACTACACAATTGCAATAGCATCATGTATTAGCCAGCCTTCCTGCGCTGGCTGGCCAATCATGATGCTATTACATTGTCCAATCACCGTACGAGCGTCTAGTAATCCACAACTCTGGCACGCCTATGTGTTGTCCCTGCTGCCCCAGGTCCTCCCATATTGCCTTGTGGTAGCGGTGTGTAAATGAGGGAAGGTGCTCTACAGAAGGTAACCTGCGGCACCCGTCGGTGCTTCCAGGGATAGAAAACACCTACTGTGGAGCACCTTGTAGCGGCGTGTAAATGCAGTATCAGGTACCGTTAGGAACTTTTGAAACGTGCTCGTGCACGTGAGACACCCGGTGGTTTCTAACCTTCTGTAGCGACGTGTAAAGGTACCTCAAGGGTTAACAATGTCCGTCACCCGATATGGACCGACAAACTCAGAGCTCCTGAAGCACACTTCCACTTGATGGCATTAGTGGACACCCATACACAGTCATTCACACGCAGGTCCAGACCTGCACGTTTATTACCAAGCATGCATCTTTTGGAATGTAAAAATCCCCTTGAAGGACCGACAACCAAGGTGTCACCTCGAAACCTGAAACTCCTACCATCAGAATGAGGAACTTCGGTAGGGCCAACCACCACTTCAACCACCTCTCTTGGGGGGACACATAGGACTAGAAAGAACCTCGGCAGAGGGAGAAATCGTGCGTCTTCTCTCTGGTTGCACCTTATTCACGTTAACCGGAAAAGAGGGAAATACAGAGGAAATGTATACACCCAGGTCACCTTCCTCAAAATGACCTGGGGGGTGGCTTTTCAGACAGTGTATTGGGAGTAGACACCTCTAACAGAACCAACTTAGGAACTGTACATTCAGGAGCCAGGTCCCCAGTATAGACAACTCCAGTCATGGAACTCTGGAGGAGAGACCAAGGCCAAGCAATATCCTGAAGAGTGGGAATGGTATCCACTCTTTGTCCTGGAGGGATAGCAGCCGGAAAAGAAGGAAAAATGGAGGAAACATACACACCTAGGTCGCCACCCTCCATACGTCCTGGGGGAGATGGCTTTTGAGATGTTTGTCTGGGTATGGATGGATAAACTCCAACGAGGTTACCCTTAAGCCCACAGTAAAAACACACCCCCATCCCACGGCAAACTACAGACGACCTCACACAAGGGGACACTCACCTATCTGCATAGGTTCCTCCACTGTGGGACTTCCTCTATGGGGAGAACAGGGGGCTGGGTCTAGGTGAATCTTTCCCTGAGGCATCGATCTTTTTCTGATGGCAAGGGACATAGCAGCCTCCAGTGACTTTGGAGTAGAGTACTGAACCATGGAGTCCTGGAACCTACTAGACAACCCATGAAAGAACTGACTTATAAGAGACGGGTCATTCCATTGGGTGTCCGTGGCCCACCTCCGGAACTCCGATCAGTACTCCTCAGCCAGCTGCGTCCCCTGCTGGAGTCTACGGAGATTTGATTCTGCCAGAGAGATGCTGTAATGGTCTCCATAGACGAGGGCCAAAGCCATTAAAAACTCATCTACTAACCGCATAGATGGAGAGTGGATCGGTAGAGAGAAAGCCCAGCACTGGGGATCTCCTCACAACAGGGAGATAATGATCCCCACTCTGTTTTCTTCACTTCCCGAAGAATGTGGGTGGAGCCTGAAATATAACTTACAGGCCTCCTGGAACACCCGAAACTTATCAAGCCCCACGGAAAACCTATGAGGGAGGAGAATCTTGGGTTCCGGCTGTGTCTGAGCCTTGACCAAGGCCAGCAGTACCGCAATATATAGAAGCTGAACCACCTGTTCCCGCGTATCCGTCATCTCCTGTGATAGAGTCTGCTTGAATTGGCAAACACTGTAGCAGTGTCAATGATGGATTGGCTGGTGATTATGTCACTCTGGACTAAAGGGTGTCCAGTTACCGTGCATGGCAGAGGATGCACGGACCAATGATATCTGGTACACTACACAAAACAACAAACGGGGAAACACCAGGGGAGCAAATACAACAGGGGGGCCTTGCTCATAGGGAATGGGGAATAGGTGACCACCTGCACTCATTTGCATCTGTGCCCTGATCTTCCTATCGTCCATGTATGATTCTTTCAACCCATCACCGAACAGGATACCTAGTCCCTCACTGGCCCTGATGTTAGCCCTCAATAGGGAAACAGCGGCCGGGAGCACTAGTCCCAACCACTGCAGTAATAACAACAAGTGGGAAGAGGAGACAAACTGGAGGATGATAAAAACAACTTCATGCCTACTGCCACTCTCCTAGGTAGCACACAGCTTGGCAACAGTCAGGTTCTCCAGAGAACTTCTTTCACTTCGGGAAGCCAGGCCAGGAATGGAGTTCAATCACCAGCAAAGGATGATGGAACCATATGACTACATAAGGGGGATGGGAGGGATCACAAAGAACTACTTAGCTTGCTAGCAACAGAAACTGACATTAACTCCTAAACTACCAAAGGAAAGAAACATGTGTAATATGAAGTCTCAATACAGGAACAAGACACAGATCCCAAAACTGTCACAAGTCTCCAAGTCTTTTGTGACACTTGAGGGCCAACTTGGAACTGTCTAGGGTCACGGTTTCAAAAAGTAAAATACGCCACACATTAAACCAAGCAGAGTTTTATGGGCAAAGGCCAAGGAAGAAACCATTGCTGACATAAAAAGGAATTTTTTGTATTATAGGAGAAGAAAAAGAAGTCGCACTCAGAGCTTCTATAAACAGCGGTTCATTATTGTGCTTCAGTGCACACAGCAGGTGGTGGCATGCGGGTGGGAGGACGGGGGGCACGACGTTTCGCGCCGTATAAGGCGCTTCAGCAGGTTAGTCTGCTGAAGCGCCTTATACGGCGCGAAACGTCGTGCCCCCGTCCTCCCACCCGCATGCCACCACCTGCTGTGTGCACTGAAGCACAATAAAGAACCGCTGTTTATAGAAGCTCTGAGTGCGACTTCTTTTTCTTCTCCTATAATACAAAACTGGATGTGACGTATCGGACTTTTGGGAGTGAGCACCAGAGCGTGCAGAGCGGTGCAGCAGGAGGACCCTCCTCATCATCCTCCATAGCCAAGGGCTGAAAGCTTGCAGGCAGAGGTGAAATCTCCCCAGGCTGTAAGGGAGACGCTGCAAGGTGGTGCTGACCCCATCCTAATCTTCAAAACCGTGACATAAAAAGGAATGACTGATCTTTGCCTAGGAGTACATTGACAAACTACAATCCTTTTGGTAAAATATTCTGTGGACAGATAAAACAAAAATAGACCTTTTTGGCAATGCAACCAATAGTTTGTTTACAACCAGCACAATGATATTTATAAGGAAAAGAACACCCTACCAACTGTGAGGCACCGCAGGCATGGTCCCCATGGCCGGGGCGCATCACATGCAGGATCAGGGTATGATCCTGTTCACACTGGCCGGTTTTCCTGTGATGATGCTGTGTGAACCTACCCGGAACACAAGGTGTTAAATGTGAGAGTAACTGCTGTAGATCTGATACATTCATGAGCCTAATGAGTGGCTGTGAGTGGCTCCTGAGATCAATGAGGCCCTGAGGAAAGGAATGGGAGCTGATTGCTGACAGCCCAGGTGGGTGTGTCAGGTGGGTGTGTCCTGAGTAATAGCAGCCCAGCTGGATGAGTCAGTGTGGGAGTGGCAGGCACGATAAGAGCCTGCCAGCTGAGTGATTGAGAGGACACAGACTTGTGTGAGATCAGCTCAGACCAGAGGTGGACAGACTTCTGAGATCAGTCAGCCTGAGTCCAGAGAGAGAGACAGAGCCAGTGTGTGTGAGGGACTCAGTGAGAGTCCATACCGCCATGTTGAGAGATGGTGAAGGGAGCGAGCTAGCTCCATGCTGGTAACCAGGACCAGGGTCGTTTCAGCACCTGGAGTGGGGGAAGCTGTGGCTGACCTGGTGGACACTGGACTGGACGTGGGGTGAAACACGTCCAGGAAGGAGCCCGTGGGGAGGCTTGGCCAACCCGTGACCTCAGGTAGCGAGACCCGGATCCATGCCCAGTAAGAAAGCAGTTACCGTATGCTTGTGTGAACTGTGCACCAGGTGCGTGAAATGGGCCAGGCGGGCATAGCCGCCCTGAGGTCCGACTAGATAGTCAGTGAGGGACCTGTTTAACTGTATATGTATGCTATGGCTTAGGTAGAAAGGCCATGTACGGTGTCTGTGGGAGAGACCCAGCTGGAGTGGTTGGTATTGGAGGCGTTCCGTCCCTGGTGGACAAGAGGGAGGCTTGGCCTGCTGCTTGCAGCGGGTACCTGTCCCTCAACCATGGCCTCTAATGGTGTGGGTGAGCCTGTGGCCAGACACAGGGGTTAATAGGGCTCCTATAGCAGGTAACGGATGAGTTTCCCGGGTACTAAGGTTTGCCAATCCCTGTGATGGACCCAGAAGAGCCACAGTCCATGGATGTTTATATGATGGGCTGTGAGCGTGTGTAAGTATGCGTGTGATCCATGGATGTTTATATAATGGATCACCTGCAGTGTGGAAGAACCCGGTCGGGATGGTGCCTGTATTCCGAGGTAGTGTGGAGCTTGGGAAGTAAAGCCAGGTGGCTGGTTCCGCCATTGGGACCCACAGGGCCCGTTGATACATATAGATAGTAACGTATGTCCGACTAAATGTAAATGGAACGTGTAGATAGGCCGGAGGCCGTAGCCACCACGGGAGCAGTTGATAGAGCTCCAATGGAGACAGAGAGGTGGTTACAGGGTGGGCTTTTTACATTTTGTACTCCATGAAACACCTTGCTGTGCCCCATAGAGCCTAACTTCAATCTGCTCTCCATGAGGTTCCAGCTCACTTTGTGTTCCCATCCCGTCTTAGATTGTAAGCTCCTTCGAGCAGGGTCACCTTTATTTTTTGCCTTTTTATTGTATTCCCTACGTTGATTCTATGTTTATTGTATGTAAGTACTGTTCTGTATTACCTACCATTCTGTATCGTATATTTTTCTTATATGTACCATTGTACTGTAAAGCGCTGCGGAATATGTTGGCGCTATACAAATAAAGTTTTATTATTATTTATCATTACTGAAGGGAGCTGATAATATGTGTCAGATCGATAACGATCAACACATCACTCACGAGCAACTGAGATACTCGCTATTCGTCTGAATAGCGAATAGTAATGATTACACTTGCTCATCACTATTGACAAACATTATTTTATTGTTGGAAACAGTTCAGAAAGAAACAGATCTGCACCATCAATCAAACACGGATTGGAGGCAGAACAGGGAGAAAATCTGTTGTGAAAAAGCCACATTGCCGGGTGCATATGCCAGGTAATTGCAGGCAACTTCAAATTCATGCAAAAAAAACAAAAGAAGAAGCTGGCGGCACTCACCGTTGCATTAAAACATTTCTTTATTCATGGTCATTTAAAAGCAAGACAAGTGGACATCAGAAATGCGGGTATTGTATAAGGACAATGGCTGTTTCTTGCTGGCTTGCACTTCAATGGGTCCTATGCCACATAAGATCTGAAAAATCTGAAAATTGTGTTGTGCATTTGTATTTATACACCCTCAATACTTTGTAGGACCATCTTTTGTTGTAGTTACTGTTGCAAGTTGGTAATGTCTCTACCAGCTTTGCACATCTAGAGGCTGACCTATTTCTTATTCTACTTTGCAAAATAGCTCTAGCTCAGTGAGGTTGGATGAAAACCATCTGTAAAAATAAATTCTCAAGTCTTGCCACAGATTGTCAATGGCATTTAGGTCTGACGTGAGACTGAGCCATTCAAATACACAAATATGCTTTGATATAAATGATTCCATTGTAAATTTGGCAGTAAGTTTAGGGTCGTTGTTCTGCTGGCAAAAAAATGTACATGAATAAAGAGATTAATTGCCGCGACACTGATCATGGTGTAAATGAACAAGCATATGGCTATGTTCAAGGCTATGTACAGCTAAGGTGGTATATATGACAATGAAACACAGTAAATGCTGCTATAGAATATAAGGAAAAAAGAGAGTCTTAGCTTCAACAATGGCCATTGGGGAAGAGCCCGGTAACTGCGACAAAGTGCTCTCTACCTACCGGGTCCTAACACACTAGTGCTTCATGCGGTATGCAATTGCTAGTTTTGGATTTTTATGTCTGTGAGTTGCAATTAAAACCTGCTGGTATAGTGTGTCTGTGGACTGGGGCTACAGCAAGATGGAGTCAGGTCACAGCCACTGGGCTGGGGGAGGGGAAAGGGAGCTCGTCAGAAAAATTATACTATATATATCAATAAATGACGGCATCACCTGACATGAAAAGGTGCTGGCAAAAAAATGTACATGAATAAAGAGATTAATTGCCGCGACACTGATCATGGTGTAAATGAACCAGCATATGGCTATGTTCAAGGCTATGTACAGCTAAGGTGGTATATATGACAATGAAACACAGTCTACATCTAGGTGATGCCGTCATTTATTGATATATATAGTATAATTTTTCTGACGAGCTCCCTTTCCCCTCCCCCAGCCCAGTGGCTGTGACCTTACTCCATCTTGCTGTAGCCCCAGTCCACAGACACACTATACCAGCAGGTTTTAATTGCAACTCACAGACATAAAAATCCAAAACTAGCAATTGTATACCGCATGAAGCACTAGTGCGTTAGGACCCGGTAGGTAGAGAGCACTTTGTCGCAATTACCGGGCTCTTCCCCAATGGCCATTGTTGAAGCTAAGACTCTCTTTTTTCCTTATATTCTATAGCAGCATTTACTGTGTTTCATTGTCATATATACCACCTTAGCTGTACATAGCCTTGAACATAGCCATATGCTTGTTAATTTACACCATGATCAGTGTCGCGGCAATTAATCTCTTTATTCATTGTTGTTCTGCTGGAACGTGAACCTACGCCCCAGTCTCTGGTCTTTTGCAGCCTCTAACAAGTTTCCCTCCAGGATTTGTCTTGTGCTTAGCTCCATCCCACTTCACATCTACCCTGCCCATCTTCCCTGTTCTTGCTGAATACAAGCATCCTCATAGCATGAAGCTGTTACCAGCATGTTTGACAGTGTGGATGGTGTTTTCAGGATGATATGCAGTGTTTAGTGTTCTGCCACTCATACGTTTTGCATTTAGCCTAAAAATTCTACTTTTGTCTCATCTGACCAGAGCATCTTGTTCAATATGCTAGTAATGTCCCCTAAATGGCTTTTTTCAAACAGCAAAGGGATTTCATGTGGCTTGCTTTCAAAAAGGATTTCTTGTTTCAACTCTTCCATAAAGGCAACGTTGGTGCAGTGAATTAATTATTGTTTATCTGTAGATAGATTCTCCTACTTGAGCTGTTGATCTTTGCAGCTCCTCTAGAGTGATGATGGGCCTCTTAGCTGCTTCTCTAATCAATGCTCTCCTGTCTTGCCATAACAGTGTAGGTGGATGGCTATTTCTTGGTATGTTTGTGTGGCGCCCCTGCGGGTATGCGCCACAGAATGGTATTACACTTAAATATAAAATGTGTTTTTCCTTGTAAGTTGCTAGGTTAGGATTTAATGCTTAAGGAGTCTATTTTTAGCACTCACTTAGGACCACACCACTTAGTGTAGGGGAAACTGACTTTATGGTAGGTTCCACAGGTGGTGGGCGGAGCTTAGGATAGAGCAGAGTGACAGTTAAGATTTTACCTCAGACGGCGTTGGGAAGGCAGACAGTGTGGTCACGCCTGGCAGCCTGAGCTGAGTGGAGGGTACCCCAACTATATGTGGGGGCCCAGGACAGATGGCAACGGACCTAGACTGGTAGGAACCAGCTGGTCATGTTGAGGGTTCACAGGTGACACGGATACCGAGGCAGCCAGGAGTTCATCCCTGACTGCGAAGCCGACGAGCTGCAGGCCCAACCAGACCGGGTTGCTGACAGCACCACAAGGTACCTCACCCCTCATGCCCAAAAGACGGTCCTACACTAGTGAGGAAAGACTGAAACCCGGTGTCAGGTGGGAAACTTGTGCGTTCCTGCTGTTCCCATTTGGACCGGTAATAGTCAATTTAAGCCTACTAGACACAGACTGCAGGACTGGCGGGTGAGCTCTTCCAAGGTGGGAAAGACAGAAAGATCTAGAAAGAGAATAGAAACCCTGAAAGACAAAGAAAGAACATCTATAGACTCCTTAAGAGAAATCCTGAGTTGGTAACAACACCCTAAACCAAACTGTACCTTGTATTGTTATGCCATCAGCCGGTACCGAGTAAAGTAAAGTTAAAATGGAAACGGTTTCTGTTATTCTTCCTGCCGCAGCTCAAAGGACGTAACATCATCAACATCTACAGCAGAGGGTAAGAACTGCACCACCATTAACATCACTGTCCTCCCTCACCGTCTCATATACCATCATAGCTGCCCTGAGGTAAAGCTCCACCTGTGGGGAGCTGTACCACACACTGCTGCCCCCTCCATCACCTCAGTGGCCGGCTGGCAGCGCTGGTACCACCTTACCAGACCCTACAGGTGGCGTCACGTCCCCCTGTAAATAACCCCTTTTACCCCCACCGTTTACCAACAACACCTGGTACAATTGTTCGCCAGGGCACGGCACCGGGGATACCGACCACCCGTGACATCCCACACAGAAGCCCCGGTGACCGAGTACCCCACGCACCCCAGCTCTGGTCGAAACAAATTGGCGTCACGAACAGGATGAGCCAGCCTGGTACCTACCAGGTGAAGTGTGCCTTAAGAACTTTATTACTGTTTAACTGTGTGGATTATAAGAACTGTGCCGAGCCGCCATTACATCGCCTCACAAAATTCAAACTGCGTCACTGCAGCAGGAGAAAGAGCGGGAAGATAAGCCCCGCCCCCTTCGCTCTGCCGAGGAGTGACGAAGGCAGTGGCGGGCTCCGGAAAAGCCCGAAGGACTTGCCCATTAGAACTTTGTGGCGGGCTTAAAAGGGCAGAAACAACAATGTGCCGGCCTAGGGGTGTGCCTCGGCCCCTCAGCATACTTGGGCCATTTAAGAGGCGTCAGAAAGTCTCCCCGCCCCATTGCTCTCAATCAACCAAGGGGGCGGGTCGAGCGCCAGCCACACCGGTTATGGACTATAAGAACTAAGCAGGATGCGGCCGGGAGCGGACTCAATAAACCTGGTCAGGCTCCGGACCTGTTACCTGTAACCGGCTGTGAGGCAATGGCAGTCCCAGCTGCTGATTCCCTGGGACCGGTTTATGCACCCCTTGTGGAGCCCGGAAAGGAGGATATCACCGAGGCGGAGGAATTCATCCAGTTCCTGAAGGAGCCCGAGCTGACGGAGGAGGAGCCGGTGGTACGGAGGAGGCCGGGCCCCGCGAGCTATGGAGGGTCGCGGTACCAGCATCAGCAGCAGCGGTTGGAGAAAGGAGAGTCCATCTATCTGCAGTTCCCCAAGGCCATCCAAAACGGGACCTGTATCGTGGTGATGTGATCACCTATGAACGCCACGCAGGCCCCCGGGGAAGGTTTGCAATCCGGGTCAGTAAGTTGAGCAGTAAAGAGTTAACCCGGTATTGCACTGTTTCTTTTTCCTTTTTCAGCATTTGATGGACATTAATCAAGGAACTTGTTACCTGGTCCCAGTTGGACCAATATGGACTAGATTATAGTCAAAGTTAAAGTAACGTTATAAGCAGTGCGCCTCCCTAATAGGGAAGAAAAGAAGCAATCTTATTGTTGATATCTGTTAAATGTTCAAATGTTATATGTAAAATGCATTTTATTCCAGGTTTGGTTTGACACCCGCGGACGGGTGTGTTTCACCAAGGGGGTGTGTGGCGCCCCTGCGGGTATGCGCCACAGAATGGTATTACACTTAAATATAAAATGTGTTTTTCCTTGTAAGTTGCTAGGTTAGGATTTAATGCTTAAGGAGTCTATTTTTAGCACTCACTTAGGACCACACCACTTAGTGTAGGGGAAACTGACTTTATGGTAGGTTCCACAGGTGGTGGGCGGAGCTTAGGATAGAGCAGAGTGACAGTTAAGATTTTACCTCAGACGGCGTTGGGAAGGCAGACAGTGTGGTCACGCCTGGCAGCCTGAGCTGAGTGGAGGGTACCCCAACTATATGTGGGGGCCCAGGACAGATGGCAACGGACCTAGACTGGTAGGAACCAGCTGGTCATGTTGAGGGTTCACAGGTGACACGGATACCGAGGCAGCCAGGAGTTCATCCCTGACTGCGAAGCCGACGAGCTGCAGGCCCAACCAGACCGGGTTGCTGACAGCACCACAAGGTACCTCACCCCTCATGCCCAAAAGACGGTCCTACACTAGTGAGGAAAGACTGAAACCCGGTGTCAGGTGGGAAACTTGTGCGTTCCTGCTGTTCCCATTTGGACCGGTAATAGTCAATTTAAGCCTACTAGACACAGACTGCAGGACTGGCGGGTGAGCTCTTCCAAGGTGGGAAAGACAGAAAGATCTAGAAAGAGAATAGAAACCCTGAAAGACAAAGAAAGAACATCTATAGACTCCTTAAGAGAAATCCTGAGTTGGTAACAACACCCTAAACCAAACTGTACCTTGTATTGTTATGCCATCAGCCGGTACCGAGTAAAGTAAAGTTAAAATGGAAACGGTTTCTGTTATTCTTCCTGCCGCAGCTCAAAGGACGTAACATCATCAACATCTACAGCAGAGGGTAAGAACTGCACCACCATTAACATCACTGTCCTCCCTCACCGTCTCATATACCATCATAGCTGCCCTGAGGTAAAGCTCCACCTGTGGGGAGCTGTACCACACACTGCTGCCCCCTCCATCACCTCAGTGGCCGGCTGGCAGCGCTGGTACCACCTTACCAGACCCTACAGGTGGCGTCACGTCCCCCTGTAAATAACCCCTTTTACCCCCACCGTTTACCAACAACACCTGGTACAATTGTTCGCCAGGGCACGGCACCGGGGATACCGACCACCCGTGACATCCCACACAGAAGCCCCGGTGACCGAGTACCCCACGCACCCCAGCTCTGGTCGAAACATTTGCAGTTGGGCCATATTCTTTCCATACAAAAGAATGGCAGCACTAACTGACAGTGTAATCTTCAGTTTTATTCAGAGTGCCATGAGGGGAGGATGACAGTGGGCCAAGGAAATGGACGACGATCGTTTCAGTCAGAAATGAACTTAAAGAGGACCTGTCATTCCTCTGGTGTTTTCAAAAGTGACAGCACCACTGAATGCAGCGTGTATGCTGCATTCCAGGGAAGGTGTGTACTAAGGCTCGGGCTGGAGCCTTAATCAGATCTGATGCAGGGGGCCTCTTAACTGTAAAGTTTGCAAAGTGTTTTTTTCGGAGTACAGGGGGGCTACCCTATACCCAAAAAAAACACTTTGCAAACTTTACAGTTAAGAGGCCCCCTGGGTCAGATCAGATTAAGAGGTCCTCGCCACTGGCACAATCCTCCCTGCCTCCTCTCTGTGTATTCCACTCCCTCAATGTGTCTGCCACTGCCTCCTCTTCTTCTGTGTCTGCCCTCCTCTTCTACTCCTGACGTTACAAGAAGCAGCAGCAGCAGAAGAGGAGGGCATACCCAGAATAAGAGAAGGCGGCGGAAGATACATAGAGGGGGCGGAACACACAAGGAGGAGGCAGGGAGGATTGTGCTAGCAGTGAGAACCTCTTAATCAGATCCGACCCAGTGGGCCTCTTAACTGTAAAGTGTGTAAAGTGTTTTTGAGCCTTAGTACACAGCTTCCCTGAATGCAGTATACATGCTGCATTCAGTGGTTTCAGTGGTACTGTCACTTTTGAAAGAACCAGGGGGGTGACAGGTCCTCTTGAAACAGGTCAATACTCTTTCTATTTATGGATGATGCATTGATCTGTAAGAGATTTAGAGCTTGTGCTATTTTTTTTAACCTAGCCCTGCTTTAATCTTTTCCAGCACATGATTGCTACTATGCAAATAGCATACTTGTGGCCATATGACCATATACTTACAACATACTTGTCGCCATACCACATACATACTTGTGGCCATGTGACCATGGGGAATACTGGGAAATCTTGACAGTGTTGGATCCAGAATGGCAGAATTCAAAATGGCCATCATGGTCACCACCCATCTGGAAAAGTTTTCACCCTCCCATATACTAATGTGCCAAAAACAGGAAGGTAATATCACCAACCATTCCCATTTTATTTAGGTGCATCCATATAAATGGCCCACCCTGTATATATACAGTGCCTTGTGAATGTATTTGGCCCCCTTGAAGTTTTCAACCTTTTGCCACATTTCAGTCTTCAAACATAAATTCAAATTTTTTTGTGAAGAATCAACAAGTGGGATACAATCCCAAAGTGGAACGAAATTTATTGGACATTTTAAACCTTTTTAACAATTAGAAAAGTGGGACGTGCAATATTATTCGACTCCCTTGAGTTAATACTATGTAGCGCCACCTTTTGCTGGCTTACAGCTGCAAGTCACTTGGGGTATGTCTCTATCAGTTTTGCACATCAAGAGACTGAAACTCTTGCCCATTCTTCCTTGCAAAACAGCTGGAGCTCAGTGAGTTGGATGGAGAGCGTTTGTGAACAGCAGTTTTCAGCTCTTTCTACAGATTCTCGATTGGATTCAGGTCTGGACTGTGACTTGGCCATTCTAACACCTGGATACGTTTATTTTTGAACCATTCTATTGTAGATTTTGCTTTTTGTTTGGGATCATTGTCTTGTTGGAAGATAAATCTCCGTCTCAGTCTCAGGTCTATTGCAGACTCCAACAGGTTTTCTTCCAGAAGGTCCTGTATTTGGCTCCTTCCATCTTCCCATCAATTTTAACAATCTTCCCTGTCCCTACTGAAGAAAAGCAGGCCCAAACCATGATGTTGCCACTGACTCACCGCGGCCGGCTGACTCCGGTTGATACAGGCGATTCTTCTCCTTCCTTGTCACGGGTGGACCGCGCCTGCCGGTAGTGGGGCCCGGTGTAGTGCAGATCAAAATTGAAGACGTCATAGTGGGAACAGATTAAAGGGGATTTAATTTGTTTTCTTCGTGACGCCACCTATGAGTAGTTCGGTAAGGGTTACCGACGCTGCGGAACCTCCGGGGTGATGGACAGCAGCAAGATGTTACGCTCCCCACAGGCTGAGCGGTGAGCCCCGGAGGCTGGAGCTGCCCAAGATGTTGTGCGGCAGCTGCGGTTACCTTTAGTTAATGACGGACAGTTCATAAGGAAACACGGACACAGATAGTCTCTGCAACGGGTCTTTACTGTAACCAGCAGGCAGTACATGGCTTACAGTGGTTGAGTAGAAGACCGGGTGGACTCAGCAGTGATAGTGCTCCTCAGAGATCCGCAGTGTACCTCCTTTCTACCTCCTTAGTTTGTTTTGCCAGCGTCGCCCAGGAATACCAGGTCGGGTACGGGGAGGCTGCTTCAATGCCCTATCCATGATGTACGTTCTGGATGCTTTGGGGAGCCTTGGATCCCTCAGTGGGTACACCGCTGGTTAGACGACTGGAAACTGGCTGGTGGTGGGGTGCTCCTATAAAGCTGATCCTCCACGGGGCTGGTTCGCGTGACAGAGGTGAACTGCTGCCAGCTTCGGTACCAGTGAACCGGCTGTGAGTGTGGGCACGGGAGTCTTTTGGGAACCCGTGTAGAAATGCCCAATCCCGGTAGTTAAGGCCTCAGGTGCGGACACCCGACCGGTGACGGCCCAGGGGCCCGCACGAGGTGCGGAGCCCCCGCTCCTCTCCAAGTTCTGTGTTCTAGGGTCTAGATCCTTGGCTCGACTCCGACTAGACTATTGTGTGTTCTACTTCACTACCCTAACACTCCACCCACCAGGACCTAGGATTGGTCCTCTGTTCTAGGTGTTGTATGTTGGGTTGGATCTCAGAGTTAACTATTGCACTGCTTTGTCAGAGAATATTGCGGCTGCAATACTCCCTTGTGACGCACTCGTTGCGGGGCGCCACACTCCCCCTTGGTTAAATCAGCTTGTCCCCAAGCGTCAAACTACTCACATTACAGAGGTTTTTGCATTTTTATACATATATATGACACACTTTTATTAAAATAGAAAAACAGGGAAAGGTATGCTTTGGTGATATAAGCAAAGAAACAGGTTAACACATTGCGCGGACTCGGCGGGCGGTCGGCTGTCCTTAGAATAAAAGTTCAGGCTGTAGCCGCGAGATCACACAGTCAATGATTAACGGGAACAGAGTCATTGATGAAGTTCAAGTTTTAAAGTCACTGGCTCTGGGAACGATGGCGCACCCGGATAGCAAACCACCCATCTGCACAAGCATAGCGCTCGTAGGTGATAATATCGCCCCGGTATAGGTCGCGATCGGGATGTCCTCTTGGCAAGTTTGACTCAACGTCCCAGCGCCCACAAACACCTCCTCATTCAAACCCACCTCCCAAGCGAACCCCCACCCGGTATTTAAATTAAAGGTGGAAATTCTACCTTCACGGCGGAGTTCATCAGGCAGCGGCGGCTGGCGGCGAGCCTCGGCACGGGCCTGCATGTTGGCGCGTTCTCGGGCTTGCCACTCCTCTCGTCGTCTCTGGCGTACATCTCCGTCGTTACGGCTCGGGGTGTAAAGATGAGTAACGGAGCTGGTGGTTTGGCGGGAAGCTTGAACTTGGCGGGCTGTCTGTATCGGAACCCGGTGGAACGGCACAGGGGAAGGTGTCGGCAGTGCACCCGACCAGTGTACCCGAGCTGTGTGCCCGGAAGGAAGTTCCTTGCTGTCTCCCCAAGCGAACCCGGTGTCGAAATCCTCAGCGGTGCTGTGGGTCTCGTCGTCATCCTCTCCGACCTCTTCCTCGATGACCACATCAGGCTGCTCGATGGTGAGAGATGTTGAAGCTTGTTCCATTGTACAACAGGGCGGTGGTGCTGCGGATCCTTCCGTAGGGACGTCCTGTAGGGCTTCCAGGCTGCCTGCCTCTTCATCTGTTTCCGCAGGTAAAGGTGTTTCAATCCCGGTTACCCGGTAGGCCTCAGCAATGGCAAGGGAAGCCTCCGGTACGGGGATAAAACAGGCGACTGTCTCTGTAGTGGTGAAACATGTCGCGGGTTCCTCAGTGGGAACCTGGTAAAGACCGAGTTCTTCAATGGAGCGTGTTATGAGCTCCGGCTCAAGAACGGGATCGGTTGCGATGTTGGTCGCTGGAACGGGTCGAGTTGCGGCCTCCACCGGAATGACACAGTCTATTGGCTCAGGTGACGGAGCAGGACAGGTGGTAGGCGACGGTGAGGCGGTCGAGAAGCTGGTGACGTCGTCTGGGCTTGGAGAAGCTGTACCCGGTCGGCTCTGCTGCATCGCATGGTGTAGTCGTCTGCCTAGGGTCGCGCTCCAGCTACGGATCGTCCATTCCACTGTCTCTAGTAACCGCACCCGGAGGTCTTGTAGAGCTTCTAGCCAGAAGTCGGGGCTGCCGTCTATAGTAAGGGCAGGATCCGGACCTGGTTGGCTGATGGCTGCTCTGGCCTCTGCCTCGACCTCCCGCATCAGGTCTTGGAGTCTCATGCTGGCCATTCTTCTTGGAGGGAAACCACACCCGTAGAACCGGTAAGCGTTCTGGTAGAGCTGGTGAAGAAGTCTTCTCTTTCTGTCGGTGTGTCTATGACACTCCCATTTCCTCTGGGCTTTTGTAGTCCAATCGTGGGAAAAGTCTTTGGGGTCCGCCCCCATGGTTGATTCGAGCAATCAGGGCGGACAAAGAGTTTGGCGCCTTTTGTCTTTAGCCCTCCCACAGTGAGGGGGGGGTTGACTCACTCCTGGGCTTCACGTGGCGGCTTCTTGTGGCGGGAACGCCATCTTGGGCGCCATCTTGACCCAATGGTGTAAAGGCGGGAAAGTTCTTTTAGGGACGAACAAAGTCCAGTTGTAGACAATAAAGTCCATTTTAAGCACAATATACCCGTTGGGTAACGGGCCTGCTCGTATCCTGTTCGTGACGCCAAATTCTGACTCACCGCGGCCGGCTGACTCCGGTTGATACAGGCGATTCTTCTCCTTCCTTGTCACGGGTGGACCGCGCCTGCCGGTAGTGGGGCCCGGTGTAGTGCAGATCAAAATTGAAGACGTCATAGTGGGAACAGATTAAAGGGGATTTAATTTGTTTTCTTCGTGACGCCACCTATGAGTAGTTCGGTAAGGGTTACCGACGCTGCGGAACCTCCGGGGTGATGGACAGCAGCAAGATGTTACGCTCCCCACAGGCTGAGCGGTGAGCCCCGGAGGCTGGAGCTGCCCAAGATGTTGTGCGGCAGCTGCGGTTACCTTTAGTTAATGACGGACAGTTCATAAGGAAACACGGACACAGATAGTCTCTGCAACGGGTCTTTACTGTAACCAGCAGGCAGTACATGGCTTACAGTGGTTGAGTAGAAGACCGGGTGGACTCAGCAGTGATAGTGCTCCTCAGAGATCCGCAGTGTACCTCCTTTCTACCTCCTTAGTTTGTTTTGCCAGCGTCGCCCAGGAATACCAGGTCGGGTACGGGGAGGCTGCTTCAATGCCCTATCCATGATGTACGTTCTGGATGCTTTGGGGAGCCTTGGATCCCTCAGTGGGTACACCGCTGGTTAGACGACTGGAAACTGGCTGGTGGTGGGGTGCTCCTATAAAGCTGATCCTCCACGGGGCTGGTTCGCGTGACAGAGGTGAACTGCTGCCAGCTTCGGTACCAGTGAACCGGCTGTGAGTGTGGGCACGGGAGTCTTTTGGGAACCCGTGTAGAAATGCCCAATCCCGGTAGTTAAGGCCTCAGGTGCGGACACCCGACCGGTGACGGCCCAGGGGCCCGCACGAGGTGCGGAGCCCCCGCTCCTCTCCAAGTTCTGTGTTCTAGGGTCTAGATCCTTGGCTCGACTCCGACTAGACTATTGTGTGTTCTACTTCACTACCCTAACACTCCACCCACCAGGACCTAGGATTGGTCCTCTGTTCTAGGTGTTGTATGTTGGGTTGGATCTCAGAGTTAACTATTGCACTGCTTTGTCAGAGAATATTGCAGCTGCAATACTCCCTTGTGACGCACTCATTGCGGGGCGCCACACCACCACCATGTTTGACAGTGGGGATGGTGTTTTGAGGCTGATGAGCTGTGTTGCTTTTACGCCAAACATATTCTTTTGTATTGTGGCCAAAATGTTTGATTTTGGTTTCATCTGACCAGAGCACCTTATTCCACATGTTTAGTGTGTCTCCCAGGTGGCTTGTTGCTAACTTCAAATGAGACTTTTTATTTTTATGGATTTCTTTGAGAAATGGCTTTCTTCTTAAAGGCCAGATTTGTGCAATGTACGACTGATTGTTGTCCTATGGACAGACTCTCCCACGTCAGCTGTACATCTCTGCAGTTCATCCAGAGTGATCATGTGCCTTTTGGCTGCATCTCTGATGAGTCTTCTCCTTGTTCGAGATGAAAGTTTAGAGAGACGGCCGGGTCTTGGTAGATTTGCAGTGATCTGGTACTCCTTCCATTTCAATTTAATCGCTTGCACAGTGCTCCTTGAGATGTCTAAAACTTGGGAAATCTTTTGTATCCAAATCCGGCTTTAAACTTCGCCACAACAGTATCTCGGACTTGCCTGTATGTTCCTCGGTTTTCATAATGCAGGAAAAAAAATGTTCAAGTGGTCTGAATTGAAGTGCTTCCAGAGGGATCACAGGGAAGGCAAATTTTTCCTACAGAATTTCTTGTTTTAGTTTCCAGGGACAGATAACGCGTTTTGGCTTAGCATATAACAAGCCTTCATCAGATAAAATCACAGACATTATAAAAACATACTCTTATATACAAAAACACAAAAGTTCCTTTCCTCCTTTCCACTGATTGGTTAATTAGTTCCATATGCAAACCTCACTTAATGAGTGCACTGAGGTCACATTATACTCTAGTTAATAGTTTAGCACAAGTTCTTATTCTTTGAAGCGGCTTATTTATAGTAGCTACTATTCATGGAGATAATTTCTTCATCTACAAATTAGTTAGAGGAACTTACATAAAAATTAGAATGCATAGAAATTAAAAAATTTGTAAAAAAATAGATTTTTCTTGAAAAATATAACACCATCTTTCCTTGTTTCTTTCTCAAGAAAGTTATATATATATATATATATATATATATATATATATATATATATATAATATATATCCATAAACCCCCTTAGCTACTGAAGGTTCAGGCATCGGGTTGTCTATATATGTCCCCTCCTTTTGTTCTAATTGCAGAAGAGGAATTGTTTGCTATTAGGATGTTCTTATATATGGAGCTGAGGGAGGATATTACAGAGGAGACGGATACTAAATCTGTATCACATTCATGCTCCTTTCTCTCATACCTTTATCTTATACAGTCTGTGAGACGGTAGCCGGGTTGTCATGGACGGCCGGTACGCCTCCCCCAGGTTGTGCGCCCTCCATGGGTAGAAAATTACTCCAGTCCGGGGTTTGGAGGTGTTTTCCCTCTTCCCAGAGAGGAAGGTGTTAAGAGGAAGCAGGAACACGGGGTGTGGTTCCTTGAGTTGGGAGTGAGCACAACTCCCTGGGCTTCTGGTGGTGAAGCAATTTCTGAGCCAGGCCGCAGACCTAGTGGCGGGTAGACTACTGGGAAAGTAGCGAGGAGCGGCCCCTGAAGGAAGGGGACCGGAATGTTCTTTTGGACAATTGGTTTTTTTTCCTCTCTTCTGTTGGTTGAATAAACCCGTGTGCAGTGACCCGTGGTGCCCGGATCCCTTGTCTCCGCCGTGCCGCCGCCGCTAATTCACAAGTCTCAGCACATTTTTATATATAAAATGGACCATTTAACTCTATCCATTAAGAGGAAATATGATTATACTTCTTTGTTTAGATATCCTTATTAGACATTTTCCAGTTTATCGCTGAGGCCATGTGGATACAAAGTTCGTAATCTGTACATCCAGAAGGCCTCTTTCCTATTTAATAGCTGTATCCTGTTCGGAGTATCCATGGGAATCTGCTCAACTGGAATTAACGATATATTAAATCCCTTTTTATGCCTTAGAAGGGGATATCTAGATAGGCTATGCGTCAAAAGTCCCACTTTGATGTTATGTCTGTGACCATTTAGCCGGGTTTGAACCATTTGTGTGGTCCTCCCAACATATTGGAGACCACAGCTACAATTTATGACATATATGACAAAATCACTTGTGCATGTCAGAAATTGTTCAATTTGAAAGGTTTCGCCAATGCTGTGAGAAGTTATCTGTTGCTGATTATCCACTATATTCCTACAGCACTGGCATTTTTTCTGCTTACTTATATACTTACTTATATACTCCAAATATTACTGGATTCTTTTGGGGATACATTGGAAAGTTTTTTTACAGGATTTGTTAGAGTATTTTTTGTAGAGTTTTTGAAAGAGTTTTTTAGACGGCTAGGGGCTACCATATTCCTTATGGTTTTCCCTTTCGGAAAGTAATATTGGGAGCTGAGGGCAGTATACTTCTTAGCAGGGGATCTTGTTTTAGAATGTGCCAGTATTTGTTCAGAATGGCACAGATTTTTCCATTATCCCTATTGAAAACAGTGGTAAAGTTAAATTGCCATTTCTCACTTTCAGAATTGGGAGAGAGTTTTTTTAAAGCTGTATTATTATTTTTGGACATTTTATCAACACCTGCTTTAATTTTGTCTGAATTTTTTTCCCCATTTTTTTCAAGCATTTTCTTCAAACATTCAGTCTGAGTTTTCTCTAAATTTACCTAATAAGCCTGTTCACTAATTTTTTTAGGGTATCCTTTCTCTTTAAATCTTTGTGTTAGAATTTCTCCTTGTGCTATATAATCATGAGTATTGGTGTTGTTTTTCCCGATTCTGAGGGACTGGCTAAATGGGATATTATTTTTCCATTTCAAATAATATGCACTAGCATAATGAAGATACCCATTGACATCGACCTTCTTGAAATGGGTTTTGGTTATAATTTTTCTTTCTACATGTGAGATCTCCAAATCCAGAAAAACGATTTTCTCTGCACTTATAGTAGAAGTAAAGGAGATGCCCCAGTTATTCTCATTGAGTTCTTCTATCATTTCTTGCGCTTGTTTGGTATCCCCTCTCCAGAGGATTATCAGGTCATCTATATAGCGTTTATATATTACAATGTTGTTTTTATATTTTTCACAGTTAATGGGAGATAGGGACTCTAATAGCCCCATAAAAAGGTTTGCAGTATTCGGGGCTACCGAGTCCCCATCGCTGTACCGTACTGCTGCAGGTACAGTTGTCCATTAAACTCAAACACATTGTGGCTTAAAACAAATTTCAAGGCTGCCAGGAGGAAATCAACCTGTTCCCCAGGCATTTTCTCATTTTTTTCCAAATAGAATTTTGTAGCTCTTATGCCGAAATTGTGTTCGATATTGGAGTATAGTGCCACTACATCCAAAGTGATAAAGAGAAAATTATCCTCCCAAATTATCTCATCCAATTCTTTGATTAAATGATTGGAGTCTTTCAAATAGGAGGGCAATAACCTGACATGTTCCTGTAGGTGCAGATCCAGATAGTGGGATAGATGGCTTGTAAGAGAGTCAATACCCGATATAATGGGTCATCCTGGTGGGTTAGTGGGATGTTTATGGATTTTAGGTAGATGGTAAAAAAAAGGCCATGACCGGTTCTCTATTGATCAGGAACATTTTTTCTTTTTTTGTTAATAATCCCTTCTTGTATGCATCACCAATGAGTGTAAGGTAAGTTTTACAAAATTTATTGGTCTGATCTTTCTTGAATTTTGTATAATATTTGGTGTCAGATAATAATTTATTTGCTTCAGCTAAATAGTCGTTCCGGTCTTGGATGACAATATCACCCCCTTTGTCAGTGTCTCTGATTATAATTTCATTATTCTCTCGTAATTTGATCAGTGCCTCTTTTTCTTTTAGTTATACTTTGTTTGGGGATTTTAATTCTCTCCTTTCCCACTTTATTTTTGTACCCACGCTTTTTTTGAGGATTGTTTTTTTTAAAAATTTTTATTATATGTTTTATTTTTATTGCCTATAAGGCGAAATTCAATTCTCACCAGGGACAGAAATGTTTCTATATAACTGCCACTGTGGTGTATCGGATTAAAGCTGGAGGAATATTTCACTTCTATATGAACGGGGGACATCGCGGTTGTTTCTGTTAGTTTTTCTACAGACTCTTCTTGATTACCATTTTTATGTTTTTTATTTTTATTATTACCTTTCCCTTTACTGCGTTCCTGTGATAAATAATGTCTTTTCAAAGTAAGTCGTCTCACATAATCATTAAGATCAATAAAAATATCGAAATTATTACTTTGTTATGTGGGACAGAAATTCAATCCCTTATTTAAAACTTTCTTCTCCTCAGGAGTAAGTTCATATTTAGAAAGGTTGAACATTTTTTCTGATGGGGCTTGTGTTAAGGATGTAATGTTTTTAGATTTTTTTTTTTTTTTAAGTTGAACAAGTCTGCCTCCTCTACAGCCACTGGTGCTTCTTTTCTGTAATGGCCGCTTTACACGTCCCGATATCGTCCCGATATTGGATACAACGGCACGGGAGCGCGCACATTTTTGGCAGTAATCCAAGATCGCATAGGAGATGTTACACAGGGAGATATCGGCAGGCAACAAAACTGTGATGTATACGCCCCCTTGTACGAGTGAACAAGGGAATGACCATTTAACATGGGAGTGAATAGGGCAAGTTGTGCTCCAAATCTTTGTTGGGCTGTCACACAGCACGATCCTGCCAGATCATCCATCCAATATCGGGCAGTTGGAGAGCCTGCACAATTTCCCAACTATATCGTTTTGGCATCGTTCTTGCATCGAATTGCACATTTACACCACACAACGTACGAATGATATCGGCGCCAACGCACGAACCACCTGACTTTTTATCGAAGTTGGGCAACGATATCAGGACGTGTAAAGCAGCCATCAGTGTTGGACAAAAGCTTATTTATCTCTGTGCTGGCTTTTTCTTCACAGAGGACGATGTGTCCTGTGTTTGCACCAGGGGCTGTGCTGTGGGTGTCAGCGTGGGGGCTTTGAGGAATTGTGTTATTATTGAGGGTACTATTGTTTCTAAAATTCTTGAGGGGTTGAGTGGGCCTATCTCTAAAAAAGAGATTTGTGACTTAGAGATGTGGGGGATGGAATAGGGACTTGTAGCACTGTGACACAAGGTGAATTAGTCTCATCAGCACTATGTATTGTTAAATTCCCAACATCAAAAAAACTTCTTCCTCAATCTCTTCGATATCAGAAGATTTTGTATTATCATGGGGATTAATCTCTTCACATTGGTGAAT
This sequence comes from Allobates femoralis, assembly GCA_033576535.1. Classification (NCBI taxonomy): domain Eukaryota; kingdom Metazoa; phylum Chordata; class Amphibia; order Anura; family Aromobatidae; genus Allobates; species Allobates femoralis. The sequence continues at coordinate 596,477,526 of JARQOC010000003.1, read as the reverse complement.
TGCATTATTTACCGAGGTCGATCCATTTAAACCCATTTTCATTGATGGTTGTATAGTATTATCCCTTTTCTCTCTGTGCATCAGAGAATTTGTATGTGTGAAACAATTCTTTGTTCTATTATAAAAATGGTTATACTGTTTCTCAAATTGACCTATTATGTTTATGGAATCAGTGTAGATTGATTATATGGCTTCCTTTATGGTATAGCACCAATATTTTTTGGAGGGGGTTCGTTTTTATTTGGATTGGCACCTGCTATTTTAGAATTATAAAAAGTTTGAAGGTTATCCCCTTTGTTTTTTCGATAGGGCTTCTATGTTCCCTGGTGGCCGTGATGTGTTGTTATTATCACGTTTATCATTTATGTTATTCTTTTTATCAGTTTCAGTTTTAAACATATCCCTGCGCAATTTTTTAGTTTTTGTCTCCATTTAATTGTTCTCAACAATTTGCAGATTACGATTAATGTGTTCATTAACAGTATTATTATATAATAATTGATCCCACTGGGTGGCTCACTTCTCTGGGAACAAGCAGCAGGCCAGGAGATCCAGGAAATATCCCTCTGTAGGAATATATGCGAACTGCGCAAGACACCAGAAAGGTGAGAACAATACCTAAGAGCAATTGCTGCTACTTATATACTGCACTTACTGCCTCCTCTTTTCTCCTCTATTTCCAGTCTTGCAGACCTCACAGTCTTTGAAGACATTATTTGACTTGGTCTTCATATTGCTCTCTGCACTTGAAACAGAACCTTTATGGCCGCTTTACACGTCCCGATATCGTCGTCCAACTTCGATAAAAAGTCAGGTGGTTCGTGCCTTGGCGTCGATATCGTTCATGCGTTGTGTGGTGTGAATGTACAATTCGATGCAAGAACGATGCCAAAACTATATCGGGGGAGAAATAAGCAGGCTCTCCAACTGCCCGATATTGGATGGGCGATGTGGCAGGATCGTGCTGTGTGACAGCCCAACAACGATTTGGAGAACAACTTGCCCTATTCACTCCCATGTTAAATGGTCGTTCCCTCGTTCGCGCGTACAAGGGGGCGTATACATCGCAGTTGTGTTGCCTGATATCTCCCTGTGTAACATCTCCTATGCGATCTTGGATTTCAGCCAAAAAAATGCACGCTCCCGTGCCGTTGTATACAATATTGAAACGATGTTGGGACGTGTAAAGAGGCCATAAGACTATCACAGAGCAGGTGCATTTATACGGAGACTTGATTACACACAGGTGGATTCTATTTATCATTACCAGTCATTTAGGACAACATTGGATCATTCAGAGATCCTCACTGAACATCTGGAGTGAGTTTGCTGCACTGAAAGTAAAGGGGCTGAATAATATTGCACGCCCCACTTTTCTATTTGTTAAAAAGGTTTAAAATATCCAATACATTTCGTTCTACTTTGGGATTGTATCCCACTTGTTGTTGATTCTTCACAAAAAAATTTGAATTTATATCTTTTTGAAGCCTGAAATGTGGCAAAAAGTTGAAAAGTTCAAGGGGGCCAAATACTTTCACAACGCACTGTTTGTATATGGTCTATTCTTATTCTTTCACATTGAGGGAAGGGACTACGGCTCCAAGGTTAATTGCATGTTTCACTAAACCTAGATTCCCCGTGTACCACAGAATGATTAGTACTTAAGGAGATACATTTCTTCATCAACCTAAATGTTTATTTTATCAATTTAGACTAAAGGTACCGTCACACAGTACAACTTTGAAGCGATGTCGGCAGCGATTCTGCGTGTGCGAGCTCGCTTCCGACATCGCTTCCTTAAGGTACCCTCACACGTAGCAATATCACCGCCATATGGCTGGCAATTTGACGTGAACGCGCATGTTCCGGGCGCTTTTTTTACACATCGTCGGCACCCTGTCACACATAGACATCTCGCGTGCGATGTTCGGCAATCCTGTGTTCCGGAAGTCCCCTGCCGCAGACCGGAAGCAATTTCACATACCCACATCACCGCCAAATCTGCGCGCCACACGCCTCCACCGCATCAGCGATGTGGGCGTAGAGTGTGAGCGCGAGGAGGAGACAGGCGTGGCAGAGTGTTGTACACCCTACCACTCTGATTGGCCAACACAACTGCATCGCCAATGGTCAGCCTTGTCAGGAAGTCTGCCCACTACATGATGCATGTGTCCTTTCTACTATATCGCGATTCAAATATGGTGCCTTAGCATTGGCCAGCCAAGGGAACGCAGGAGCGACCACCAATCGTGGCAGACGGGGCGCGCCAAACAGAATTCTCAGGCACGCCTCTGGAATTGCTTTCAGAAGGCTTGAGCTCGCTTTCTACATCGCTATCGCCCAGTCACACGCCATGATGCGCTGAAATCACCTGGTGGAAATTGCCTGATTTCTCAGCAGAGCAGGGCAATCAGGCGACGCTCCACTGGTGATTTCACGCCGTAAAATCTCCCTGTCTCACGACACTATGCACAGGCGATGTGGTTTCCACATCACCGAAATACATAAATTTATAGCGATATGGAAGCCATATTGCCATGTGTGACATTACCTTAAGGTGTCACACGGAGAGATGTTGGAAGCGACGCAGCCGCGATGTTGCAGCAGCTATCGCTCACAGTGAGCGATACTCATAATGTTGTGAATAGGCCACATCGCTTACAACATTGTTATCGCTGTGTCACACGGGACTTTGTTATCAGGTCGCTGAATCAACATCGCCAGGTTTACCAACATGTTGGTAAACCTGTCAACTGCGATCCAGAGATTTATCGCAGTTGCATTGTGCTGTTACACGGCATAATGCACTTGCAATGTCGCTGCATTATCACAGAACCTGGGACTTTTTGGCGATGTTGCACGCAACATCGTCCCGTGTCAAGGTACCTTTAAGGTATCTGTCTGTCTGGCATCTCACAAGTGACCACGTAGCGACGCACCAGCAATCCCGGCCAGGCCGGATCGTTGTCGGGATCGCTGGTGCATCGCTACGTGTAAACCAGCCTTTACAGAGTGAAAACAACTTAGGGAAGCCTCCAACAGAGTAGGGTCTACTAATGGGGTCATCATACAAAGTAAGGGTTCTTTTACATGCTGCAACTTTCCAGCGATCACGACCATGATCCGACCTGGCCTGGATCGCTAAAATGTCGCTATGCAGTCGCTGGTGAGCAAACAGACAGATCTGCTCAAAGATGCAGCAACAACACGGACCTGCATAACAACCTCGCTGGTCGTTGGAGACGTGTCACACAGCAGCTATTTTGACGACTCACACCTATGTTAGGGGCGTGGTGTTTGACTCTGAAGCCACATAGGTGTGCTTTACCATGACCCCTCAGCTCTGATTGGTGCTCGCTAGGGCGTTCTGATTGGTTGACCGAGCTTGAAAAGATGGACAAAAGTCACGCTTGTATCCTTTGTTCCTGACCTTGTGTTGGTTGGCGGATCTTTGTAGAGTTCTCTGTGCTGCGACTCCACACTGGATAAAAATGGAAATGCTAAAAAGATCATAATTTGATACCCCAAATGGTGCCTACCGTATAGACGTTGTAGTATCGCAGCCTGGAGACCTGTCTACTATGATCCGCAAACCAGCATGCTCAGGAACAAAGTAGCTTTGGAACAAAGGACAGAAGCACTACTAAGTTGCCTTCTTTTCAGTCAAAGCCGCCCAATCAGAACGCAGCAGTGAGCACCAATCAGAGCTGGGGGACGGGAAAGGCAACACAAATGCACGCCTACGTGGCCGGGATCTGAGTCGCTAACGATGTCGTTGTTAAGGTGTCAAACACACCGATGCTCGCTGCCGTACAGGAGCGCCACAACCAAAAAATAGTCCTGAACGATTTGTAACGATCGACGATCTCACAGCAGGGGCCAGATCTCGACTAGATCTCTGACTAGGTCGCTGTTACGTCACAAACTCTGTGATGTTTTAGCAACATCATTAGCGATGTTGCTGTGTGTGAAGTACCCTTTAGGACTAAAAAGAGGTACAATGTAAACAGTGGGGACTACTATGGTACTAATATACTGTTTAGACTACTACGGAGGCTGTCATACAGTTTGGCGACTATTATGGGGTTCATCAAACAGTGAAAGGACCATTATACAGAGTGGGGGCTAATGTACAGTGATGGGCTACCATTGGACTATTACACAGTGAGTGTGCTACTACAGTGTGGAGGCTACTGTGGGGACATCATACAGTGTGGGGGCTTCTATGGTGCCCATCATAAAGTAGGGTGACTACTATGTGGACATCATAAAATTTTGAAGTTATTATACTGTGTAAAAGGGAGCTGTGGGAACATTATACTATGTATTCGAGAGCTTTGTGGACATTATATTGTGTATATGGGAGCTGTGTTGACATCATACTGTGTATAGAGCAGCAGTGGGGACAACATATTGTGTATGTGGGAGCTTTGGGAACATGATAAATTATACAGAAGAACTGTTGGGACATCATACTGTATTGAGGGGATTTGTGGGAACATCATATTGTGTAGAGAGGAGCTGTTGGGACATCAGGGATTTGTGGGAACATAATATTTTGTAGATAGGAGTTGTTGGGACATCATACTGTATAGAAGGGAGCAATGGGGAAATCATACTGTGTAGAAGAAAGCTGTGGAGATATCATACTGTGTAGAGGGTAACTGTAGGCCGATTATTTTGTGTAGATGGTAACTGTTGAGACATTAAACTGTAGAGGGAAGCCATGAGCCCATTATACAGTGTACGGAGAACTGAGGGCATTATACTTTGTATAGGTGATTTAGGGAGATATGTTTGTGGGTAGAGGGAAGCTGTGGTGCCATAATGATATGGATAGGGGAGTTATGGGTCCATTATCCTGTGTAGAAGGGAGCTCTGGGCCCATCATACTGTGTAGAGAGGAGCTGTGGGAACAAAATACTGTAGAGGGGAGCTGTGGGCCCATTATACTGTATAATAAGAGTTACAGTATATTACAAAAGTGAATACACCCCTCACATTTTTATAAATATTTAATTATATCTTTTAATGAGACAACACTGAAGATACAACACAACGTAAAATAGTTAGTGTACAGCTTGTGTAACAGTGTAAATTTGGTGTGCCCTCTAAATAACTCAACACACATCCACTAAAGTCTTAACCACAGACAACAAAAGTGAATACATTCCTAAGTGAAAAAGACCAAATTGTGCCCAAAGTGTCAATATTTTGTGTGACCAGACCACCATTATTTTCGAGCACTGCCTTAACTTTCTGGATGTGGAGTTCATTAGGGCTTCAGAGGTTGCCCTGGAATCTTCTTCCACTACTCCATGACAACATCATGGAGCTGGTAGATCATAGAGACTTTGCGCTCCTCTATCTTCCATTTGAGGATGCCCTACAAATGTTTGTTAGGTTTTAGGTCTAGCAACTTTATTCTAAGTATTTTCAGCAAGGCAGTGGACGCTTAGGATAGTTATCATTTTGGATTTCTGCCATGCGTCCCCATTTCCAAAGGGAGGGAATCATGCTCTGCTTCAGTATGTCACAATACATGGGGCATTCATGGTTCATTCAATTAACTGTAGCTCCCTACAGTCATCAGCACTTATGCAGCCCCAAACCATGACACTCCCACCACATGTTTGACTGTAGGCAAGACACGCTCGTTTTTGTATTGATCAATGGTATCCACCAAACATGCTTGACACCATCTGAACCAAATAAGTTTATCTTGGTCTCATTAGATCACAGGACATGGTTCTGTAGGAGGGTTGCCTACAGTTGTATGCTTCTACCCATGAGGACACTAAATGAGTTACTTTGTCGTAGTGTGAATTGTGTTTTGCCTCTATGTATTTAACGTTATGTTTCTATGTATAAGATGTAGTGTGTCATAGCATGTAGTAGTGTTCATAATGTTAGGGTATCGTAATATGTAATATAGCACTTAAGATAGGAATAATGTATACGTATATAAGATGTTAGAATCTTATGTAGGTATAGTGTGCACAGTTGTAAGTTAGAGAGGTTGTTCAGCTACTGACCGTAGGGCAAGTAGCAGTTAAGTTGTAAAATCAGACCTATGGGGGTGGAGCTAGTCTCTGTGAGTAGAGGGCAGACTCCATCTTAGTTCAGTAGCGTTTAGAATAGTGTTGTGACAAGTCAGATGTGCAAGTAATATGGACTACCTAGACGGCAGCTAACAGCTGTTTTTGACAACTATAACCATTAATATCTAGTGGACAGCTAGATTAGAGCTCCCGGGATTGACTCAAGGAGTGAGGACAAATAGATAACTAGCGCTGTCACACTACAAGGTACTCCAGGCCCTGGGTTCTAAGCAAATTCTCCTGTCATCAGACTGACTTCATTTATACAAGTCCTCAGGAGGATGTTTGGTTCAGACCTAGGTGAGCAAGTCAATACAGAAACGGACGTTAGATGGGCTGAATAGTCTGTGCATTTTGAACGCTGGTTGAGTCATTAATGAATGAATCCCTGGTGTGGAACCATGCATCGACACGACTTAATGAGAGTGATGAAAAGCAGTGTGGAGGAGTATGGACTACCAACATCAGTAGTACCAAATTGTGGAGAAACCCAAGGAAAAAGTATGCTCTAAAGTGAAGTGTACTGTAAAGAAAGTGGTCAAGTGTTATGCCCATAGTATCGTTGTATTGAAAGAACTATGTTGAAAGTTTAGTAAAACACTGTTAAAAAGATTGAATTGGTGTCGATGACTCCCTTGCGGACAGGTCTTGGTCTGTTAGGCTGCTTGAAACAAGGTACAACTTGCACCCCAGAAGACCACAAACCCATCCAGGAACACCACAACCACAACCCTCTTGCTCTGTGGATATGGCTGGTGCACAGACTGCAGGAGTGAGCCCCCCGAATGCGAATACCGCCCTAGGTCACCCTCATAGTTCCAGTAATACATTTATTTAGTCTGCTTGTCTTCAGAAAACTGTATGTGGCCCTTCTGTACATCATCTTCCTTCTGAGATGACAACCATGCAGACCGATTTCACAGTGTGCAGCATAAGGTCAGAGCACTGACAGGTTGACCCTGACAGGCGATTCTATGCTGTGTAGCAGCACTCAAGGACAGAGACTGATGGGATGACCCTTGAAGGTGAGCTGTGGAAGACAGCACCCAGATCAAACTTGGACCCTTTACAGGGATTTGGAATTACAGCAGAGCCCAGGAGGTAGCTGCTATCAGTGATAGCAACAGATCCAAGAGGAGGTCGCCAGAAAGGGACAAGATAAGAGGTCATGGAATAGACAAAATCAGGCAAAGTGTAGCAGAAAGGCATATCAAAAATGAGGCACAAAGTAAATATGAGATCAGGCGTAAGAAGGTCAATATCCCGCAAAGGTCAGAGTAATTATAAGCAAAACTAAACTGAGAAAACAAATATCTGTGTATTAATCACTATCCAAGATCTGTATCGATCATTAATTTGTACGGCAGTGCGGAATTAACTTCCTATCTTTCATCTGACCAGTCATTGATCTATAGTTGTTGTAGACCTTGGTTAACACAGTTTTTATTTATTTTGGATTATGAGTAGTATGGGGAGGGTCTAGCAGCAGAGATACAAAAGATTTTTCTACATTGAGTTAGGACATCATCTACGGTAATAGTATGGAACTTTCTACTTGATCATTTCTACATAATAAAATATTATAATAATAAAATAAAATCTTGATAAGAGCCACCCTGATTGATGTGGAGCCACAATATGGTCAGAGCTTGATAAATAAGATCTCTATAGTTTTTGGCTGTTTTTTTGCCAATAAATGTCGTAGTAAAGCAAGAGAGATTTGTTTAAGTTTAGGGCTTCCCATAATCAGAGCAACAGACTGTGCAGGAGGATAGATATAAATTACCATCAGACAAGCACAGAATCCTGGACTATTCCTAGGGAAAGTGTCTGTCAAAAGGAGAATCTCAGATATATAAAATGCAATATAAAGAATTAGGAGGCTGCCAATAGTCCGAGCTGCACGTATACGAGCTTCTGCTCTTTGCCTAAGGTCTCCATTTGCATTCCTGTCCTCCTTGTGACTGTGTGAAAGCAATGATTTGATGATAATGCCATTGGCAATTCCAATGAGAGTCACTGGAAGGGAGCTACAAATAATAGTACTGGGGAGCATATACACAACATTTACTTTCGGCACAATTAGTTCTAAACTCTGATTACTAGATATGTTTAAGATAAGGTGGTCTTTGTACCGGTACCAGGCAGCTGGTATGCCATTAGCCACTGAAGTAAACACTGAAGCCATCAGCAGTTGTTTTATCAGTTGAGAAACTCCCAGTTTAAGGCGTATTAAAAATGGGTGAGTGAAAATGATAATCTGCAAGTAGTAGTAGACCGAGAGACAAACGGTGAACCAGAAACTGAAAAAATATAGGCAAAACAAGCAAAATTGTAAATAAAATATAGATTTGTTGGGAACTATAGAGATCATGGTCCAAGAAACTCACATAATCATTAATTAGCATAATAAACTGGAAAAATACATTAAATGTGCCAAGGGTCATCATGATGAGATCTGATGGATTGAGCTTCCTGCCTCTGATCTTATCAACCAAATTCACAGTGACAATCAGTAAATTGGTGAACACCCCAAATATTGTGCTAGCTCCCAAAATAGTCATGGATGCTACAATAAAACTAGGAGGCATCTGTCTCTGATTCACAATCGTTCAGACCAACATGATATTCATAATGTAGCAAAAAAATTCAAGCTGCTAACGATGTGAGTAGCGATACATAGGCTTCTGAAAAAAAATAAAGACATTTTAAGAAGAAAATTAAAATTGTTACAAATTTGGTTAAAATGCATGAATATTCCAACAAGAGTACAATATTAAAACTCAGATAAGGCTGTTTTATCGATAACAAAATCATCATGACCTGAAAATCTTGATTTACATAGTTGTAGAAGACATGCATAGATAGCAGATGGAGCAATTGTGCGATAAAAATATTTTAAATACTGTAGCTTCTTAATGTACCACCATCTACATAAAGGGAATCTGTCAGGTGATTTTTTAGTGCAATACAAATAGTATACTGAAATAGGGTTTGGGCAGCCCTTTCAGGGTCAGTAACTTTTATTGCCTCTCCGGTTGTCTTTCTGTAAGCCCTAGAAAATTCAGTGTTGCACAATAGTCAAACATATGTAAATACAAACTGAATATGCACTGCTCACCATGCCCATAATCCTGCCTACCTCTCAGTGTCAGCGTCAGTAACAGTAAAAATCTTCACTGTCATTTACTATCACTGCTGAGAAGTGGGTGAGATTATGGGAGCATCGCATATTCAGTTTGGATTTACAGATGCATTTCTAGCGGCATGCAACCATGAATTCTTCAAGGCTAACAGCAAGACAACTGGAGAAGCTAAGCAATAAAAGTTACTGATCCTGAAAGGGTGTCAAAACCATATTTCAGAATACAATTAGTACAATAATACAACTAGTGTTGCCACATCGGGTTTTTTTTCCTTCCACTGGATCAACATGTTAGGCTATGGGTTGAACTAGATGGACTTAAGGTCTTCCTTCAACCTTAAATACTATATTATTATGTTACTATTGTACTAGAAAATCACATGACAGATTACCTTTAAGTAGATCAGGGGTGGGGAACTCCAGGCCTCGAGGGCCGCCAACAGGTCATGTTTTCAGAATTTCCTTAGTTTTATACAGAGTTTGGAATCATCACCTATGCAGGTGATTCAGTCACAACCTGTGCAATACTAAGGAAATCCTGAAGACTTCCACTGTTGGTGGCCCTCGGGCCTGGAGTTCCTCACCCCTGAAGTAGATGGTGGTACTATAAGAAGCGGCAGTGTATCTTATTATATACACTCTCTCAGCTCATCTGATCTGATTGTGATAGCTGCATAGAAATATATAGGCTGTCACGCTCAGGTCAGTAAAACAGACAGCCAGTCCAAGGACTGTGATACAATTCTCGGGTGAGTAATATGTCAGACTGCACCCAAACACTGAAAAATGAACCGCAACTAGGGCTTATTTCTGGAGAGGGCTTATATTTTAAGCATAGTCTAAAAAGCCTGAAAAATATAGCTAGGACTTATTTTCAGGGTACTCTTATTTTCAGGGAAACAGTAGCAGGAAGCTCCTGAACTGGTCTGCTGAGTGTCAAGTAAATAGAATTGCAAATAGAGCCAGTCATGTCTTCAATTTTCAAGTGTGACTGGTGGAAGTTTAGTATAGCATATTAAACACAATCTAAACCTTTAAAGGGAAACTGTCATGTGAAAAAAATGCTATTAACCTGCATATATGGGATTAATCTGCAGGTTAATAGTTTTGAACCTACCCAGTGTCTGCACTTAGAGCCTTGCTGCTGCAGGGAAATTAACTATAATGCTGAGCTGCTGTCATTCATTTCAGGGTGTGGCTACAGTCGCCTCTCACAATATACTAAGTGGTGACTATGCCCAAACTTGCCACAGGGCACCAGAGGTCTGATCCCAAAGGTGGCGAATAGTATGGGACAGCGCTTTGGTCTAGATTAAAAAAAAAATTAAATGTTTCTCCCTGCTTCAAACTCCTTTTTGGAGGAGACAGGGGGAAACTGCATTCATTTATATTTGCGTCTTTAATGGAAATAAACCTTTTAGCATGCCACCCTTTTTGGGGTAAGTGCAGCTCAATCAGCTCCCCCCCACATGTGGCAGCATGCTCAAGCTCAAGAGGTCATGGCAACACCATTAGGTCTTCTCTTCATGGTGCAGATGTGATTGGAACACACTACAGAGGAGGAGAAGCCGAAACCTGGAGCAGGCAAGCACTTATTAAGTAGAGCTGAAGATACAAGAGGGCATCCTAGGTGGGTGCAGTATGGAGAATAAGAGTTGGGGGTGGTGCACAGTATAGAGAATGTGGGGTCACAGTATGGAAAATGAGAAGTGTGTGGTGTGCAATATGTAGAATTTGGAGGTGCAGTATGGATAATGGGGAGCTTAGTATGAAAAATGAGAGGTGGGTGTGGTATGCAGTAAGGAAACTGGGTGGTGTAGTATGGCAAATGAGCGATGGGGTGATGTGCAGTATGGAAAATGTTGGTGCGCAGTATAGAAAATGATTAGTTAAGGTGGTCTGCAGTATTGAGATGGGGGGCGCAGTATGGAAGATGAGGGGCGGGGGTGGTGTGCATTATCAAGAATTGGGTGGCGCAGTATGGAAAATGAGGGGTAGGACAGGTATACCATATGGAGAATGGGGGTGTGGAGTATGGAAAATGAGGGGTGTGGGTGATGTGCAGTATGGAGAATGGGGGGGTGCAGTATGGAAAATGAAGGGTGGGGGTGGAGTGCGCACCTCACCCAAGTGATCGGGACCCCCTTGACCCGGGGTCATCATCATGAAAACCCCTGGATCAGCCAGCTATGGATAGCCTCACGCACCATTCTGGATGCATGATCTGAAAGGCTTCTGGCAGTGCTTTGAGTGCAGGACTGACATGCAGTTTCAATGTAATTCACTGATTAGTTAAGTTCTCAACAGTCATACAGCCAGCCATAAATAAAACGCTTCTGGGGGTGGGAGGGCAGTGATTTTTTTTTCAAATTAATTTTGAACACACATTACACCTAAAAACTGTACTTTTAAGCCCAGGGCGAGATGATCAAACACTGCACGCAGCTCGCACTGGGCCAAGCACCAACTGGTCCCGACTACAGCAATGTTCTCTCCATTGCTTTGCAAACGTAGAGTACCTGAACCAGGGCCGGACTGGGACCAAAAAGCAGCCCTGGAAAACAAGCCCCAGCAGCCCACACACTATAACACCCATCAGCCCCAATCAGTGAAATTTGCTTTTATGTTGTCATGGCCTCATCACTTTCTCAAAGGTGTTATCTGAAGAGCCAAATGTGAATGGTAAAGCAGAGGCAAATCAACCACAGCTCCATTCACATGGTGCTCTACAAAGCCACGTTTCTCGAGATTGTGGGGTCTAGAGCGAAGGGAAAGTCATCACCTTTACAGAAGAGAAATGATGACTTCCATATTGGGGATAATCAATTTAAACAACATTTAAATGCTGAAAATCACAAAGTCCAATACTTCCTCTCTGACAACAAGACAGGAGAAGTGGTACTGTGCAGTGTATATATATAGAATAATACAGATACTGAGGATTACACACAGTAAACAGGACAGGAGAAGTGGTAATGTGCAGTGTATATATATAGAATAATACAGATACTGAGGATTACACCCAGTATACAGGACAGGAGAAGTGGTACTGTGCAGGGTATATATACAGAATAATACAGATACTGAGGATTACACCCAGTATACAGGACAGGAGAAGTGGTACTGTGCAGGGTATATATACAGAATAATACAGATACTGACGATTACACTCAGTATACAGGACAGAAGAAGTGGTACTGTGCAGTGTACATATATAGAATAATACAGATACTGAGGATTACACCCAGTATACAGGACAGGAGAAGTGGTACTGTGCAGTGTATATATACAGAATAATACAGATACTGAGGATTACACCCAGTATACAGCACAGGAGAAGTGGTACTGTGCAGTGTATATATACAGAATAATACAGATACTGAGGATTACACCCAGTATACAGGACAGGAGAAGTGGTACTGTGCAGTGTACATATATAGAATAATACAGATACTGAGGATTACACCCAGTATACAGCACAGAAGAAGTGGTACTGTGCAGTGTATATATACAGAATAATACAGATACTGAGGATTACACCCAGTATACAGCACAGGAGAAGTGGTACTGTGCAGTGTATATATACAGAATAATACAGATACTGAGGATTACACCCAGTATACAGGACAGGAGAAGTGCTACTATGCAGTGTATATATATACAAAATAATACAGGTACTGAGGATTACACCCAGTATACAGGACAGGAGAAGTGGTACTGTGCAGTGTATATATACAGAATAATACAGATACTGAGGATTACACCCAGTATACAGGACAGAAGAAGTGGTAATGTGCAGTGTATATATATAGAATAATACAGATACTGAGGATTACACCCAGTATACAGGACAGGAGAAGTGTCACGGCCGCTTCACACTGTGGCGTGATCCGGTCCGGTTCTGTCCGGGAGGACCCAGACAGCTGCGGACCGGATCATCACACAGGACTGGGGGGCTAATATGCCCTCCGGTCCTGTGTGCAGCGCACGCAGCTGCAGCCCCTGACAGGTCAGGACCGTGGCGCCCGCGGTCCTGACTTATCAGCAGGGGGAACTGCGTGCACTGCACACCGGACAGGAGGGCATAATAGCCCCCAGTCCTGTGTGATGATCCGGTCCGCAGCTGTCTGGGTCCTCCCGGACAGAACCGGACCAGATCATGCCGCAGTGTGAAGTGGCCCTTACTGTGCAGTGTACATATACAGAATAATAAAGGTACTGAGGATTACACCCAGTTTACAGGACAGAAGAAGTGATACTGTGCAGTGTCCACCACACACATCCATATGTACACGCATACAGTATTGGCCTTTACACATCTGCGTTTTGGCTGTGTTTGCCTTCATTTGCGTTTGTATGCGTTTTTACCTCTAAAAACACATTCCAAAACGCACCCATAGGGTTTAATGCAAAAGCAATGCAACACACATGTGCTTTTGCAAGCGCAGCCAAAAACGTGGGCTGCAACGCTATGGGCTGCATTTGCAAAAACACATGAGTTTTGTATTAAATGAAGCCAAACACAGCCAAACCGCAGATGTGACCTGGGCCTATATTTATACATATATATATATATATATATATATATATATGCACATACATCCATATGTACACACACACTCATCCATATGTACACACATACCTGACATACATTATATTTACACACACACAGTATGTTTTCACAGTATATGTATGTATATCTGCTGACACATACATTTGTACACACATATACAAAATATATATATATATATATATATATATACATACATACACACATCCATATGTACACACACCCACCCATATGTACACACAGACACATACCCATATGTAAACACACACACACACGCACCCATATGTACACACACCCATCCATATGTACGCACACATCCATATATACACACACATCCATGTATACACACACACATCCATATGTGCACACACATCCATATATACACACATCCATATGTACACACATCCATATGTACACACACATCCATATATACACACACATCCATGTACACACACACACATCCATATGTACACACATACAAACATCCATATGTACACACACCCATCCATATGTACGCACACATCCATATATACACACACATCCATGTATACACACACACATCCATATGTACACACACATCCATGTATACACACATCCATATGTACACACATCCATATGTACACACACATCCATATGTACACACACGTGCATATATACACACACATCCATGTACACACACATACATCCATATGTACACACATACAAACATCCATATGTACACACACACATCCATATGTACACACACACATCCATATATACATACACATCCATGTACACACACACACATCCATGTACACACACACACATCCATATGTACACACATACAAACATCCATATGTACACACACACACACATCCATATGTACACACACATCCATATGTACACACATCCATATGTACACACACACACATCCATATGTTCACACACATCCATATGTACACAATCATACAGTACACCCACATATACAGTACATACACACAATTACAGTACACACATATACATGGAGAGGGAGGGATATACATGGTCTTACAGTGCTGCTCTGCTGCCTGGGTCACAATTACCATCCAGGACAGGTCGACTCTCCGGTCGGTCGCTCTGTCTGTGGGATTAATGGCAGATGTTTGACAGGTCACAGATGAGTGGGGGTTTGGGGGGGCTTCACAGTGAAAGTTCAAACAAATAAATCCCCTGTGCCTCAGATGGCAGCCACCAGACAGCATCCAGACATCTCAGTGCAGAAACCTCCAAGCCGGAGGCATAATACTCCTTCTTACCGCCCAGGATGAAGGAGCTCAGCCGACGCAGGAGATGAAGCTGGAGGAAGGTGCCTGGTACCAGCCGACAATGCAGGTGCTGCATAGCCCCAGGCCCCCGGTCAGCAGGGTGTACAGCAGCTTCAGGGAGGCGTCCATCAGCTGGAGCCGCTGAGGAGTGGAGGAGCAGTCATACTCCTCCTCCTCCAAGAAGCGGCTGCAGGAACACAGCCGGAAGCTCCACACCGGAAACACCTCTGCGGCTGTGGCGCTGGCTACTGTGCAGCTCCCTGGCTGTGCCCGGCGGCCGCAGAGAGACAGAAAGGGGCCGCAGGCGAACCTCTTAAAGGTAAAGAGCGGCTGCAATGGCCCAATACCCCTTCAGCCCACCGGGAAAACTCCCGATATGCCCTATGGCCAGTCCGGGCCTGACCTGAACTCGAACAACTCAACTTTGCTCAACACTGGGAAGTTCGCCAACCTGAACCGAATCAAACCTTAAAAGGTTCGCTAATCTCTAATCAAAAAGTGACACTGATCAGAATTTTTAAAAATTGACTGGTCATGAAGGTGAAAACAGGCTCGGGGTGAAGGGGTTAAAGGGTTTGTCTGAAGTTGGAAATTTATCCCCTGTTCTTGGGATATGGAATAACTTTCTAATCACTGGAAGTCAGAGAACCATGACCCCAGCATTTTTGAGAACCAGAACAGAGGTTGATCATCTAAATTAGTTTCATTCTTAATTAGATTGATGAACATTGTTCTGCTGACCTTTGGTGTTACTGTAAAGGTCCAGTCACACATAACGATCGCTCCAACGATCTCGACAGCGATAACGACTTGCCGGGATCGCTGGAGCGTTGTTACCTAATCGCTGGGGAGGTGTCAAACTGGCAGATCTCCCCAGTGATCAGGCCATGGGAGCCACCTCCCACATCGCTCCCTGCTTAGCGCTGCCTTATAGGCAGCGCTAAGCAGTAAGAACGCTGATAACTATGATAAACAGCACGGTATCCAGGCAGCACGCGCTGCCTGGATACCCGCTGTTTATCATAGTTACCTGCGCTCTCCCTGCTTAGAGCTGCCTGTAAGCAGGTAGTACGCTGGTAACTATGATAAACACCGGGTATCCAGGTAGCGCGCGCTGCCTGGATACCTGCTGTTTATCATAGTTACCAGCATTCTCTCTGCTTACAGGCAGTGCTAAGCAGGGAGGACACTGGTAACCATGGTAAACGCCGGGTGCCTAGGCAGCGCGCGCTGCCTGGATACCCGGTGTTTACCATGGTAACCAGCGATGTGTGCTGAACAGCGGGAAACCAACAATCAAAAAATGACCCATAGCACTTTGCAACGATCAGCGACCTCACAGCAGGGGCCTCATCACTGCAAAGTGTCACACAGAACGATATCGCTGGAGACATCGTTGTAACGTCACAGTTACAACGATCTCTCTATCTATATCGTTATGTGTGACTGGGGCTTTAGAATGAATGGAGCAGTGGTACAGATGATCGACCTCCACTACATTCAGAAGAGCCATGGTTCACAGGATCGGAGGGGGCCACAGCAGTTGGACAATTGTTCCCTATCAAATAGATAGGGGATGACTTTCAAATTTGAGACATCTGATTTAAAGACTATCTAAACTTTTGGGATATTTTTTCTGTTTTATGCCTATTCTGAGTAGACATCCTAGAAGACCACAGTACAGCTGTCAGGAGAGCATGCACACAGAATAGTTGCAGTGAATAGAGCATTTAAGAGGTCTTTTGGGCAATCAGTGAGGGTCTCCGTTCCCACCTCATGATACCCCTTTTCCTTACTGAGCCCACCTCAAACTCACACTAATCTCCTCAGAATAATAAACCTAAAACATATAAGATATTTTTCAAAAGTTAAGTTACCCTTTAAATGTTTAATAACGCTACCACCTGTGAGTAATCAGTATTGTGGTTTTTGTATGGTCCACAGTCTTATGATGGCTTGTAACAACAACTATTAGCATTCCTTACCATTGTTAAGGACATACTGGGAGTTGTAGGTTAATGCAATACATTTATATATGGTGACGACCTGACACTGCGTTTGATTGCTGTACTAAGCTTGGTAATATATTCATGTATTGATGGTGGCTTTGGTGATATATTACTGTACTGATTGTTGTTCTAGTGATGTGTTACTGTATTGAAAGTGGTTCTGGTGATGTATTAAAGTACTGACAGTGGTTCTGGTGATGTACTGTAGTCATGTAGATATTGTAATCTTTAACATATCAGATTTGATCCTAACATATTAAAGGATCAGGGTTCTGGACTAAAAATACACCTGTTTCCTATTAGCCAAACAAGTGATTGACTAAAGCCCCATACACTATAGACAGTTGTCCATACATTTGGCCAGCAGTTATCTTGCTCAGCTCTCCTATATACAGGCTCTCTCATTCTACCAGGTGTTCCTGTGTTCTCTATTAGAGCCACTGCTACACATATCTGCCAGCAGCTTATCACTTAGAGGACAAAAGCAACTAAAGTCCATAATTGGACATACTGGCTCCTTATTTTCCCTGATAATCATCTGTTAGAGCCCCCACACACATTAGACTGTCATCGGAACCTGTCGAAATCCAGCGGGTTTAGCTAACTTTAGTCTAATCTATATGAAGGTCTTAACTACTATTTGATGTCGATGGGCACTCTCAAGGTATGTGCACACAATGTCTTGTCTTTTAGAGTCCATGAACCCCCTGAGTTTTTCAGACAAAAAACGCATCAGGACACGCAGTCCTCATTTTATCCTGAAGCAACTTTGCTAATGGGAGAAATAAAATTAATTCCATCAAGCAGTGGGCTCTAACTGCCGGTGCTGGGCAGGTTCAAACACTATTAACATTTAGATTACCACGATATCTGCAAGTTAATAGCATTTTTCACATACCACGTTCCCTTTAATGTATGTTTTCCTGATGTTTTAGATTGTTTGCTGAAAGCAACACTACACAGTATTAACCTAACAAATATTACTATACAACCTGATGCTGTATAATATAACATTTTTATAATTTAAAGATTACAATCTTAGGAAAGATGATGAAAATTTCAATGATGTCAATATGATTCCTTACCTTCTGGCAATGTTTAAAAGGGGAAAACATGAAAGCATTATCATAACTTTTGTTTTATAGCAGATCTTAGTAATTGGCTGTAAAATACACATTGGTAATGTCTTTTGCAGTATTTGCCACTTTTGTAATCCCTAGAAATTCTCTTTCAGTTTAATCAGGATCTGGATACAAGTCAAATATATATATGGTCTATTCTCATATCATTAGGGAGGGGTGGGACTACTGCTCCAAGATTAATTGCATGTTTCATTAAACCTAGATTCCCAGTGCACCACAAGATGATTGGTACTTAAGAAGAAAACTTAACAGTGAAACACATTTCTTCACCTACCTAATTGTTTTTTATATAAATGTAGACAAAAAGATGTGAATGATTTTGTAGCATTGGCCACAAATATTTTTGTCTTAGCCTGGTTTCACACTGCACTTTTTCACTGATCAGTGTCCATCAGTGTTTGTGTGCCAAAACCTGGAGTGTCTCCAAAACTCAGAACAGGTGTCAATCTTTCAATTATACTTTTTCTCTGCAAGTTCCTCTCCTGGTTCCTCTCCTGGTTTTGGCACCCAAACACTGATGGACACTGATCAGTGAAAAACTGCAGTGTGAAGCCAGCCTGAGAAAATGTGATAGACATTTAACATTAAATCTTAATCGCAGTTATGACTATGCGATTTTGTAAGGAGGTGGACATATGATCACGTTTCCCTCTTGAAGATATGTTGCGTAATGTGAAATATAATTATATAGATTGTGAGCCCCAATAGGGACAGTGTTGCTGATGTATGTAAAGAGCTGTGGAATAAATGGCGCTATATAACTGCATAAATTTTATATATATATATATATATACCATGGGGAAAATATGTATTTGATACATTTTAGATTTTGCAATTTTTCACACCTACAGTCATGGCCAAAAGTTTTGAGAATGACACCAAAATTATATTTTCACATGATCTGCTGCCCTCTGTTTTTTATTTGTGTTTGTCTGATGTTTATATCACATACAGAAATATAATTGCAATCATATTATGAGTACCAAAAGGTTATATTGACAGTTAGAATGAGTTAATGCAGCAAGTCAATATTTGCAGTGTTGACCCTTCTTCTTCAGGACCTCTGCAACTCTCCCTGGCATGCTCTCAATCAACTTCTGGACCAAATCCTGACTGATAGCAGTCCATTCTTGCATAATCAATGCTTGCATTTTGCCAGAATTTGTTGGTTTTTGTTTGTCCACCCGTCTCTTGATGATTGACCACAAGTTCTCAATGGGATTAAGATCTGGGGAGTTTCCAGGCCATGGACCCAAAATCTCTCTGTTTTGTTCCCTGAGCCATTTAGTTATCACCTTTGCTTTATGGCAAGGTGCTCCATCATGCTGGAAAAGGCATTGTTGGGCGCCAAACTGCTCTTGGACGGTTGGGAGAAGTTGCTCTTGGAGGACATTCTGGTACCATTCTTTATTCATGGCTGTGTTTTTAGGCAAGACTGTGAGTGAGCCGATTCCCTTGGCTGAGAAGCAACCCCACACATGAATGGTTTCAGGATGCTTTACAGTTGGCATGAGACAAGACTGGTGGTAGCGCTCACCTCTTCTCCGAATAAGCTGTTTTCCAGATGTCCCAAACAATCGAAAAGGGGATTCATCAGAGAAAATGACTTTACCCCAGTCCTCAGCAGTCCACTCCCTGTACCTTTTGCAGAATATCAGTCGGTCCCTGATGTTTTTTCTGGAGAGAAGTGTCTTTTTTGCTGCCCTCCTTGAAACCAGGCCTTGCTCAAAGAGTCTCCGCCTCACAGTGTGTGCAGAAGCACTCACACCAGCCTGCTGCCATTCCTGAGCAAGCTCGGCGCTGCTGGTAGTCCGATCCCGCAGCTGAAACAGTTTTAATATACGGTCCTGGCACTTGCTGGTCTTTCTTGGGCGCCCTGGAGCCTTTTTTACAACAATGGAAGCTCTCTCCTTGAAGTTCTTGATGATGCGATAGATTGTTGACTGAGGTGCAATCTTTCTAGCTGCGATACTCTTCCCTGTTAGGCCATTTTTGTACAGTGCAATGATGGCTGCACGTGTTTCTTTAGAGATAACCATGGTTAACTGAAGCCCAAGTACTTGTCCAGTCTCATTTGAAGTTCACCAATGACCATCTGGATGATCCAGAGGAGGGATGGGATAAGGTCATGTGGTCAGATGAGAAAAAAAATCGAACATTTTGGCATCAACTCCACTCGACGTATTTAGAGTAAGAAGAAGGATGAGTACAACGCCAAGAACATCATGAAGCAGGGGGGTGGAAGGATGCCACCCCAGTGCATTATGGGCTAGATCACGTGATCGGCCCGGCTCCGCGCATGCGCAATGCGCTTATTGAAGCCGGACCGATTACGTGATCAAGCCCATAATGCACTGGGGCTGATCACGTGACCGGCCCCATAATGCACCGCGCCGGATGTGACGTCCGGCCGGTGCATAGAACTACACAGAGGGCGGGAGATTCCAAATACTGGGGGCAGAGAGTACCCAGAATAATGCCGCCCAGCGGGGCATGCATTACAACATGGAGGAGTGATGAAGGCATCGTGGCCACGCCTACCCAGTCCCCCAACCACGGGGACTGCAGTAAGTTTATACTTCATTTACACATATTTAATAGGGTCACTTTAGATAAGAAAGGGATAGATAGGGAGCTGCTAGAAAAGTACAGCCACTAATGCCTATTTGCATTTTCACAGCACTCACCCTATACACACAAAGTTGGCCCTCCCTTACAGCCAGTTCCTGTGGTATAGGTGGATTAACAATGATTTAAATGTTTATACCTGCAGGCTGATGATCTGAAGAGCGCTTTACAAATAAGAGGCTGTCCAAAATCAGTCCTCAAATCTGCTCATGATAGAGCCTTATCTCATGACAATAGTCCTAAAGTAAGTAAGAATAAACAATTTTACTTCATCTTTAAACACGGTTCTATGTTTAATGCCATTCGATCTTCCATTCTTAATCACTGACATGTGATCATAAATGACAGGGAGATGAGTAAATTGTCTCTCGCCCCTCCAATTGTAACTTACCGTTGCAGTAAAAACTTGAGTGACTTACTAGTGCATAAAAGGTTACAACCTATTCCTAAAAAAACTTAGTTGCCTATTACATCCGTGATCGGTAATTACTGTACAAATGTCACGATTGCTCTTGGTGCAAATGTCACATTACTGGTAATACATTAAAATTGGAGGATCACTATTTTCAAGTAAAATCACATATGAACTACAAAACCAGTTGGCTGGTGTATGTAGTATTTTGTCCATGTGGCAGATACTACATCGGCAAAACCATAAGAATCCTTCATGTTCTTTTTCGAGGAAACTTCGGTTTGCCGTCATCGAAAGAGTGTTTCCATCTGCACGCGGGGGGGGGGGGATACTCACAATCTGCTGTTACGCGCAGAGGCTCGCTGGATCATTTCTACAAGGACACAAGGCACCCTCAGCTTCAATGATAAGTTAGATATGGGTGTCTTTTTGTAATCCCATTTGTAAGGCTTTTTTGCGGGGTTCTTTTCACCATGGTATTATATGCCAGATAGTTTTTCAAGGTGGTTTTGGGTTTATTTTGGTTGTGTTCAGATGATTACTGCTTCATTTCTATCTTCTTTCAGCACGTTTCACTAATTTGGTCATACTTTTTCATAGACATATAGAGGATGACGTTATTAACACTTCATCTCTCACTTATCGGTCTCATGTATTTGTGTAGTAGTATAGATGATTTACATTAATAGAAATATGATATTTTTATCCAGATGGATCATGGATAGAAATGCTATGATAATTTATACTACTTTACCAAGCCTTTGATTTAGGTTAGGTCAAGCCATATTTATTTCTTCGGTTTTCTGGCTTTGTGTATTAGCTGAACCATCACTTGTGATTTGTGTTAAATTCAATGTATGCTGTATATTTTATACTTGTATTTTTCTATATGTTCCTCTGTCTATATACGCATTACTTTATTTCTGCCTGTTATACTGTATAATAAGAAAACTGCTGTTAACATTGTTTCACTATACCATGTCCTCATTATTTGCTTTCCTCTTAGTTTATTTATGTTTTATTGCATTTCTGGTTTTAATTCTGCCTTGTTCTGTGATGCTATGATGCTCCGTCTGTATAAGGATCAGAAATGCTGTCACAGATCAATATGGACCCGTTGAAGCGTTAACATGTGAAACGGAGCGTCTGTAGTCCACCCTGTACCCCCTCCATCCCTGTACTGCCTGTAACCCTATATTCCGGATTATGGAATAAAGATTGATGCACATTTGAAGACAATGTTCTGGCGAGTGC
Source organism: Allobates femoralis (assembly GCA_033576535.1). Classification (NCBI taxonomy): domain Eukaryota; kingdom Metazoa; phylum Chordata; class Amphibia; order Anura; family Aromobatidae; genus Allobates; species Allobates femoralis. Next base: position 596,454,982 of record JARQOC010000003.1, on the reverse strand, counting down.
CATCCTTTCTTCATAAAAACATGTATATAAAACTCTTTGTTCTTTGAATTGCGCAACGCCAGACTAAACCCACAGCTGTTGACCTGTCTCTATGGCAAGACCCGTGACACTGCTAGTGCCCGGAAACATCCATTATGTCCTTATCACATAAAACCAAAGTGTCCATTTTGGATCATTCCACCCTGGGACTACAGACACTATCGCTGTGTGGAGGAATCATACACCATTTCAGGGGAACTGTCACCCCCCACTGAATCTGAGCACCGGTTTTGTAATTTTCTCATTCAATCCCTTTCATTTTAATAACTGTTTATGCAAATATGTGAATTGTCTCTTTTGTAATATCTTGTATATCTTTTTGTAAACACTGCCAACTTTCTGGAGTAAAATTTTTAATTACTAGCTTTGTTCTTCAAATGTTTCCAAGCATTTAGAGTGGTGTAGAAACCTTCAGAATTGGTCCCTCGGGCAGTGGAAACATGGGATATTCTCAGAACAATCATCGTTTACCCCATTTTCCGACCTCCGGCCGAGTGTACGTTTGGAGACAGCCGAAAGAAGCATTCCATCCAGACTGCCTTTTCCCAACGGTAAAACATGGCGGAGGTTCTGTGATGATCTGTGGTGCTATTTCGTGGAGATCCGCCAGGCCAGTGATATCACCTTGTATGAATCCATACCTCGGAGAATTGAGTCTGTAATCGCCGCAAAAGGTGCACCTACACCATATTAAAATAACTTTTGTTGATTTTCCCAGGTGTTTCCATTATTTTGTCCAACCCCTGTATATACATACCTCAGTCTTTTCGCTGCCAAGCCTACAATAACACACAAATGCAAAATACGCTGCCGCCACCAATCATTTATTAGGCCAATTGGACAGCCATTACTGGTAACATGAGGCTAACAAGGGGTCGTGGGTTTTTTGTCATAGAGCAAGAAGAACGAAACTATTACATTTTATAGATTGAATCCGGAAGAATAGGTAGTGTTTACAAAAATATGCAAGATTTTACAAAATGGATAAAATACAGTACAATATAGAAAGTTATATGAAAATAAAAAGAATTAAATAAGAAATTACTACACCTGTGCCACAGTTATGACTTCTAAGTATAAGGAGGAAAAGACTCCTTTAGAAAATATGACTTAGTTCCCTGGCGTAGTTTCAGCTGTCTCTACTTTGGTCTGAATCCCTTGAAAAATGGAGTTTCTGGTTTTACAATCCTATCATAAAATAATAACTTCCATTCTGCTGGCCTTATATATGTGCAGTACTTGGGAGATACCCATATCTTTAAAAGTTCCAAATAGTTCACAATCACACCACACAGTGACATCCTCATTTTCATAGTTGTATTGGGACGAAGTGTATCAGGATCCGCGCTGCTAAATGAATGAAGCCAGAAACTGGAACACTGGTTTCAACGGGTGTTCTTTATTCCTACACATTTCGGAGCGTCACAATGCTCCTGCCTCAGGGACAAAGGGTTTGCCCATGAGGAAGGAGCACGATATCACTCCGAAACGCATAGGAATAATGAACACCCGTTGAAACCAGTGTTCCAGTTTCTGGTTTCATTCATTTAGCAGCGTGGATCCTGAGACACTTCATCGCAGTATAACTATTGTTCGCCACGTCGATCGTGGATGTGTGGGTCCTGCAGCAGCTGTATCCAGGCTCGCATACTTGTTGTGTGTAACACAACTTTTCCAGGTGAGGAGCTTTCAATAAGGTTCTTGCCGATATCTGTAAGGAGATAAGACCCTATTTGCGCATTGTGTCATCCCTTATAGATCCTTATTTTCATGGTCACTAATAGTCTACAATCTTGGTGTGGATATATAGACCCAACATTATGAAACACTCCTTTCTACATGACTATAATAAGTGGGGACCACTCTGGAGTTAATGTTTCATTAAAAATACACCTTTATAAAACATATAAAAGCACACAAACAGGTACAAACGTTTATAACAATGAATAATAGGAGATCCCAGTAATACCCACTCACACATAGTAAAACTTAGGAGAATGCAAAGGGGAAAAGTGTGAGTTCAGGTATAGCACTGCTGCAGCAGGTCACATCCTCTGAAAGCCAGAGGAGTGTCTGCTCCAGTAAGGGGGAAAACAGAAGAGCAGGGCAGGCCAGGCAGGTGCTGGTAGTGGGGGGCTCAATTATTAGGGGAACAGATAGGGCAATCTGTCACAAAGACAGGGATTGTCGAACATTATGCTGCCTACCTGGTGCTCGAGTCCGGGACATCGCTGATGGGGTTGACAGATTACTGGGAGGGGCTGGTGAGGACCCAGTGGTCATGGTGCATATTGGCACAAATGACAAAGTTAGAGGTAGGTGGAAGGTCCTTAAAGATGATTTCAGGGAATTAGGCTGCAAGCTTAAGGCAAGAACCTCCAAAGTAGTATTCTCTGAAATACTGCCTGTACCACGTGCCACACCAGAGAGGCTACGGGAGATTAGGGAGATAAATAAGTGGCTCAGGAATTGGGGTAGGAATGGTAATGTGCCGACAAGTTTTCTTAGGTAAAATTTTAAGAACCTGCAGAAGGGTTCACAGAATCCACCGAGATGATGGGGCAACCTGGGGGATTTCTTAGGCCCCTTTCACATCAGCGTTTTGCACTGATCGCGGCAGTTGTGGTGAAAAATCCGCAACTGCCGCGATTACTGCATAACGCCGCACTTGCGGTTTACTTGCGGCAAGCCCCATACAATGTCTATGCGGGCTTGCAGCAGGTGCGGCAAGTGCGGTATCGGCACTTGTGGCAGGTGCGGCCGCGAAAAAAACGTGGCATACCATGGTTTTTTTCGCGGCCGCACCTGCCGCAAGTGCCGAAACCGCACTTGCCGCAACTGCCGCAAGCCCCCATAGATATTGTATGAGGCTTGCCGCAAGTAAACCACAAGTGCGGCCGTTATGCGGTAATCGCGGCAGTTGCGTTTTGTTCACCGCAACTGCCACTATCAGTGCAAAATGCTGATGTGAAAGGGGTCTTAGATCCTCATGGACCTTTGGTAATAAATAAAATGTGGGTACCTTACGGTTTTCCACAGGTAATCCCTCCAGTATCTTTTTGAGATCACCCCATCGTCAAAGGCCCTCTGTAAAATTGTATGGAGCTCAGCAATGTAACTCGGAGTCGGGTTATGTGGCATTTTTTATAGTTTTTTTTTATCGTTAAGTTGTTTATAGGCCTCTTTTTCATATTTGGCTTTCGACCAGACAACCACATTTTCCCTTTTGTCAGCATTTTTAATCACTATGACATCAAGATCTTTTAGTTCTTTGAGTGCCTGTCTTTGTCGAAGTGTGAGATTGTCTTTGCCACCATATTTCAAGATCGTTTTAAGGTAATCTACCAATTTGGTAAAGATCTCAACTTGTGGGCAGACTGACAAAAGGTGTAAAAGTGATGATCTTGGTTCCACGTTTATAGGGAACATACCTGGAGGATTAGATATCGCCTCCCTCAGGTCCTTAAAATTCTCCAGGGTTTCTTGCTCAAGCTGCAGTAAGTTACCATTACTCACCGTCGGCCTGTCGTGGAGTTTCTTTAAAATCATCTTTCACGAAAACAAATGGAGGTTCTTCATGGCTGTAAAGTTATCAAAACAATTTTTAGGTACAAAAGTTAGACTAAGTTGCAGTACCTCACGTTTGGTATCAGAGAGGACATGGAGAGACAGATTTATTACCTCCAATTGGTTGGCTTTACATTTGTTGTCCTGATGACTATCTGGGGATTTGTTCTTCCTTTTTGTGGATTATTTAATGGTTTGCTTTTGTGCAGAATCGTTGGGTTTTCCGCTTATTCGCCCCATTCTCAGATCCCTCAGTGGATACAATTGAAACCAAAGAATTTGTTCTAGATCTGTTTTTACGGAATTTGCCTCTTCTCCATTTGTAGACCTGATTGTTAGAGAGGTCATTCTGATCTCTCTGAAATTTCTTTGTCTTGGTTGACTGAATTTCTTTTTCCCATTTGGTCATCTCTTGATCTAGACCTTTGCTTATTGTTTCCAAATTTTCTGGAGAAGAATCACTTTTAAGCAAATTCCCTATTGTCTCAATTTCTTTCTCGATATTGTTAGTGGTTTGACCATTCAATTTGCACAAATGTTCCATGAAACCCCACGAGCAGTTATTCGACAAGTCCTCCCAACTTTTTTTAAACCACTTGTCCTGGATTTCAAAGGAAGGGAATACCTGTATCCTCAATCCCCTGGGTATAAGTCCTTTCTGGTTATAGTTCTCCAGAAAGGCCTTATTCCACCACAAACAAATTCTCCTGTGCATGAGCTGTTTCAATTTTTCAGCGTGAGCGGTACGATTTCCCTCGCCACCATTAAAAGCCACTTTGGTCTCGCCACAAAATACTTCATTGATTTGAGTGAGCCACGTGGAATCACAGGCTCTGAAGTCCATTTATTTTGAACAAGCTGTGAATGACACAGAAACAATTAGTACCAAGTAGTTCACAAACACAGCACACCACAGTGACATCCTCATTTTCATGGTCACTAATAGTCTACCATCTTGGAGTAGATATATAGACCAAACATTAAGAAACACTGTTTTCTACATTACTATAATAAATGGGGACCACTCTGGAGTTAATGTTTAATTAAAATTTCACCTTTATTAAACATATAAAAGCACACAAATAGGTACAAACATTTATAACAAAGAATAAATAGTAGGAGCTCCCAGATAGTAACATGTAGGAGAATGCAATATATATCATACCCGCTGTTCAATGGGATTGCTGTATCTCTCCCTGTGTCCTGTATTGTTTAAGATGGGTTTGGTCTTTTTAAAAATGGCCACCAGAGACATTTTTATGTGTGTTGCGTTTATCTAAGCTGTAGAGGTCTGGAGATGTTGTCTGTGCAAGGAGTTAATGGCAGCTAAATATTGACAGCTGTCTTTAAGCCCAGATTTATATTGTTCTGGCTTCTATGAGACCCACACATTATCAATCATATAAGCAAATAGTTAAAAAAAACAGACATAGAAAATTCCTTAATTTGAAATAATTGTAAAATATAAAAAGGGGGGACAAGAGGCGCAATAGTGCCCTATCACTAGTGACACTAGTTATAGTGTGGTGGTGCTATGGAGCCGCTCACCTGGTCCAGTTGTGATCCCCACAACTGGTTTGAAGGCGTTTCGGAATCAATGTTCCAAGCTGCTGCTGGACCTCCACCTACCACTGGATAGTGGTATGTTCCAAGAAAAATGATGGGAGTGATGGTGTGCATGGTCGCGCTGCTCAGGGTTCAGAAAAACTCACCAAGAGCCAATAAACTTTCCATCCTCTTTATTCCTCCTACGCGTATTCAACGCACACCCGGCGCCTTCCTGAGGAACGCGTAGGAGGAATAAAGAGGATGGAAAGTTTATTGGCTCTTTGGTGAGTTTTCTGAACCTGAGCAGCGCGACCGTGGCACACCATCACTCCATCATTTTTCTTAATTTGAAATAAGACACACAGACACCCTCATTTTCCAATTTATTAACCCCAAACATACCCTCTGATGATAATCCACAATTATATCAACTCGCCTCTGTTATATGCATTGAGCAGAGATATTTAGTGTTCACTCACCGCAGCATTTTTCTATGTTATCACACCCATAGGATGTTATAACATAGAATGAGGCTGACTAATCTGGGGAAGCAAACCCCTTTGACTAGTCAAAGGTCTAAGTCTAATTGGCATTTTTTTTTATAAACATTGATTTTAAAGTTGGATAGGCCATTGTATAAAGGTATTCACCGAAAGTAGTTTCAGGAGTTTTATCCAATTTAATTTAGTTTAATTTAATAAAATGTTATTTGGCAATCTTGAGTTTTTTGGCTAAGACTTAATTTTAATGAGCTCTAGCCTTTACCAATTTGCCACTACATAGATTTTGATAGATAATGTTTGTTGTAGGCTGCTATTGGTTTATATGTATCCTGACCGTGACCACAGCAAAGGCTCTGGCTGGCCTCCTTTCTCTTCAGCACCACTGAATCCAAGGAGAGCACTGTTGCTCCTCTTGTGTTTTTTGGTTAAGACTTTGTGATAGAGCAAAATCTCTGCAGCCACATGGGACATATTGTCCTGTGGCAGTCCCAGTAGTGCCCAACTGCTAGACAACAACATTTAGGGATCAACAGTGAAATGTTGACTGAGATCCTGAGTTGTCAACAGTATAAAGAAAGCTGAACCACCTTCCTGTAAGCCTGAGGTACAGTGGATACCAAGGTCCAGGCGGAGAGAAGTACAAGGGTATAGTATAGAGCCACAATCAGAGGGAGTGAAAAGAGCTGCAATGCACTGCCAGAAAGAGAGACGAATTCCTCACACCATCAGAGGCTGTGAGTATGTATGTTGAACTGTGGAAAGCTGTAATAATCAACATCATCAGAAAAAGCTCTATTAAAAGTGAGTTTATCTGTTGTACTTGAGGACTTCACATTATTTATTGAAAGCAGCTAATCCTTCATCCTCATCCACAACTTTAACTCTTTATTATTCTGCTGAGGACGGCCTGCCAGCTGGAGAGACCACTGTGACAGGTGGCCGCCATTACACTCCGGAAAGATCAGATCTGGCACAAATCCTAAGTCATACTAAAAAGCTTGTTAAAAAGTCAATTATGACTTATAGGATTGCTACCTTTATTGGTGGTATTAGAGTTTGTCTGCTTAAGTGACAGATTGCAGTGATTCACTGCCTACTTTGTGTGCAAGCTTTTTGTGCGCAATCCACACTCTCCAGACTGGTCATGTTGACATGTGTTCAATGCCGAAAGCACATACAATGGGCACAAGAGCTTCAAAATGAAACTATCTAACAATTTGAGAAGTCTAACGAGTAACATTTTTTTCCTGACTACTTGGTGCAGCTGTGTAGCTTACCTGGGCATGACGTCAAGATGCTTTATGATTTGAAGGCGTGTTGACGGAGGCAGTATGATGCTCGTGTCTATGTTCTGCTGGTAAATCTTGGGTGTTACCATATTTTTAACATACCACCCACAATAACCACATCTTTTCAGCTAACTGGTTTTTATGTCCCAACAGGCATGCCATTTTCCAATTAGAACATGAAAAGCCATCAAATCGTCACCTTAGGAGTGTGATTTCATGGCTGCTTCTGACTAACAGTGCCTAATTCTTCCTTCTAGCAAATATATAACAATTTGTTCATCTTCCTGGACAAAATAATTTTAATAAAAAGTGAATAGAGAGACACAATTGATAAAAACTGGTATTAGTGTAAACTATATCTTAGAAACCCTCACACAACTCTGTCTATGGAAAAATGGAAATGTTACAATTCATACAAATGATGACCAAAATAGTCATTAGTTCAATGAAAATTTTTTTTGTTTTGTTAGGCAGAAGAAGCTTCTAAGAAACCTGAAACATTTTTTCAATATATTTGTCTATGTACAACAAAATATATCTACATTTCTCCACATTATCCAACCTGGGACATTTATGATAGATCTATTAAATATGACATACATATTTAATAGATGAGGAATTCGTAGGTAAGTGAATAAATGCGACTATCCATGTTTACATTTTGTTTAAGAGGCTCCATTTTGAGAAATCTTGAAGATATGTCATAAAGATCCAACTAGTAGCCTTTACTGTTCATTGAAGGAGGTCAGGATATGACATCTTTTTAGAGTTGAATTTAATAATAGATTTGCTTACGTATTATCTATTCTTAAAATTCACATTTTAGCATTTAATCTGATAAGTGAGTATTTTTCTTATGCTTCAGTTTAATGAACATGACAGATGGTTTCTGTGACTTTTGACGTTTTAAGCCACGTACTCCACTGAGTAAACTTGAAGAAATTTCTTTTAATTTTGGGCTCCCAAAAATAAGAACAATTGACTGTGCTGGAGAATAGCTGTAGATTAGAATCAAACAGATGCAGAATCCAGGACTGCTGGGAGAAAAAGCATCCGCAAACATAAGGATTTCAGAAACATAAAAGAATATGTAGAGTATGAGTAGACAACTTATGGTTCTAGCTGCTCGAATTCGACCTTGTGCTCTTTGACTGAGGTCTCCATTTGTATTTCTTTCTGAATTGTGAATCACAAGTGACTTTATAATTACTCCATTCGCAATTGCTACCAGAATCAAGGGAAGAGAGCAGCTTATAACATTACAAGGAATCAAGTATGCAATATTCTGTTTAGGAACAGAGGTTTCCATCTGCTGATTACTCGTTGTGTTTCCATTTTCAGGATCTCTGTACACGTTCCATGCAGCCGGTATACCAGTAGCCATTGCTAAGAAAACTGAAGCCAAAAGAAGCAGTGGTATTAATTTGGAGACTGCAAACTTGATTCGAATGAGATATGGATTGGTGAATATGACAATCTGAAGACAATAATTCATAGAGAGACAAACAGTGAACCAGAAGCTGGAGTAGATGGGAAGGTTTAACATGACAGTAAAAAGAGCATAAATCTCATCAGAAAAATAGAGCTCACTATCAAGGAAGCTCAGGAAATCATTTGCCACCATTATGAGCTGAAATAAAACATTGGATGTGCTCATAGTAATCAGGATGAGGTCTGATGGACTGAGCGGCTTACCCTTTACTTTGTCTGTAATATTCACTACAATTATGAGTGAATTGGTAAATATTGCAATTATGGTGCTGACACCTAAAATGGTCATTGAAGCCAATATAAAAGCTGGGAGCATCAAAGATAACAAGAGTTCTCAGTAGGCTAAGAAATCACCGAATCTTACAAATATCTCGTGTTGTGATGCACACAATTCTGATAGAGAAAAAGATCAATTAATAACTAAATAGAATCTAACAAACTTACACAAAGAAAAGACAAAAACAAGAAACAAACAAGAATTGTACAAAAATGATACAATGAGTATTCAAATATACAGAACCATGGAATGAATCATGCTTTAAAAATAAATAATTTTTTTTTTGTTCCTGAGGAAGGAGCATGGTAACGCTCCGAAATGCATAGGATTAAAGAACACTCGTTGAAACCAGTGTTCCAGTTTCTGGTTTCATTCATTCAGCAGCGCGGATCTTGAGACACTTCGTCCCAACACAACTATAGTTCACATCTATGCGCCTCTGCGTTTGCCTGCCCTGCGCTATCGCAAGTGCAAGCGCAGGTGCTCTGACAGGCATGCGCAGGCAAGCGCATTGGCGCATAGATGCAGAGCCCTTGCGCTTGCTTACGCTTTTGCCGCCATTACTTTCTATGGCGAGCGCACGGGAGCGGAACCTGGAAGTGCAGGTCTGTAGAGGGGCACAGTCAGAGCACATGCGTCACTCCGGACACAGCGGAAACGTCGCAATCCGCGCCATAGAAGGTAATGGCGGCGAAAGCGGAAGCAAGCGCAAGGGCTCTGCATTCATGCGCCAATGCGCTTGCCTGTGAGAGCACCTACGCTTGCACTTGCGATAGCGCAGAGCAGGCAAACGTAGGGGCGCATAGATGTCAAATGGCCCTTAGTGAAACTGAAATTTGCTAAAAGATTTTCATTGCTTTTGACTCATCCTGAAAAGGTAACGCTTGTTTAACACTTGCATTCCAGCATGATACGGCAGAAAACGCATCTGGCCACATCCAGATTTTTTGTGAAAACAGATGCAACCGCACTGGCATAATCCGAGAATCAGATCTGGCATAATACCAATGCAGTTGCATCTACTTGCATCCAATTTTTTGCCGGATCCATCAGAAAGTTATCATTTTTCACGGGACGCCTATTAGGCAGGGCTGAAAATGCTGTCTGGGCATGCTCAGTATGAAAACCGGAACCGACGTGACAGATCCGTCCTTTTCTTGATCCGGCACCCATTGAAGACCATTTTATTTTGTGTCACAGTGTGCCAGATCTAGTCAGATCAGGAAAAAGTAACATCATCTGTCAACACACAAAGTAAAAAATTGTATTTGGCAGAAACCAGATGCATCCGCATGCCCCACATTTTCTCAACCCAGTATATAGCCAAAGATGCAAACAAAATGACAAGTATAAAAGAAGAAAAATACTAAAGCTCACGCCTTAACATAAGACTTTCCCATTACTGAGATAGGAAATGGCAGTTGTTATTGATGAGATTCTATGACAATAGGAGGAGGGAGGAAATAGATGCAGAGCTTCACCCTTCCTCCTATACTGTCTACATAGAATTTCATCAGTGCAAACTGCCATCCCCTATTTCAGTAATGGAAAAGCCTTCACTGCATACAGATTTTACCTCTGAATTGAGAATTTTTATAACAACTGATCAATTCTGGTAGAGAAAGATGCAAATTTGTCTGATAAGATATTTTACAAAGTTGTTTATTTTCATGTACTATTGATTTACAAAATAAAATTTAAAATGCTTTACGGCAGAGGTCAACTACTAGAGAAAAAAGCAGCATCAGAAAACTTACCATCCATGCCAAAAACAGAAACCAAAGGCACTTACAGGATGTAGTCAGAGCCCAATTGTGGAGCAAGCCCAGCTGCTGGCTAATGACTCACCTCTACCAGCAATGTGGGAGGCGAGCTGCCATGCATACACTAGGCCTGCATAGAGCACCATTCACACTGATACTGACTGCATCCTGTAAGTGCCTTTGGTTTCTGTTTTTGGCATGGATGGTAAGTTTACGGCAGAGGTCACAAACAACTGGCCTGCGGCCCACAGGCAGCCCGCCAGCATGGCAGACCTCTTGGCGATTGGGGTTCAGTCTATGGGGATGCAGATGTCATCGCTTTACTTCAGATTAATGTGTTTTTGCCGCACTGCCAGGGACAAGCTCGGCTCAGCTACACCGATGGCAGCTGCTGGCCAGTTATAGGCAAGCAGCTGACATCAGCATATGACATCAGCTGATGGTTTTTGACTGGCCGGCGGCTGCCTTTGATGTAGCTGAGCCAAGCTTGATCCTGGCAGTGCCCCCACATTAATCTGGGCTGCGATCACCAAGGGGTCTTCTGTGGCATGCGGGCTGCATGTGCAGAACAGAGGACACAGAGGGAACAGAGGGAAGGTAAGGAGAATCGTGTGTGTCTGGCACAATAGGGAAGCAAGATGGGGAGAAGGAGAGCAAGAGGGGCATTACTACAAGATGGGGACCAAGATGGTGCATTACTAAAAGAAGAGGATCAAGCTGGGCCCATTACTACAAGTCGTGAAGCAAGATGGGGCATTACTACAAGAAGGGAAGCAAGATGGGGCATTACTGACTCACCGTGGCCGGGACTCCGGTTTAGACAGGCAGTAGCTTCTTCCTCCTTGTCACGGGTGGACCGCGCCTGCCGGTAGTGGGGCCCGGTTGAGTGCAGATCAAAAAGAAGAGACGTCTTGTGGGAACAGATTAAGGGGTTAATTGTTTTGTGACGCCACCTATGAGTAGTTCGGTAAATTTGCCGACGCTGCGAGGCCTCCGGGGGATGGATAGCAGCAAGATGGAACGCTCACCACAGGCTGAGCGGTGATCCCCGGAGACTGGAGCTGCTTAAGATGTTGTGCGGCAGCTGCGGGTACCTTGTGTGCAGACGGACGTAGTCATAAGGAAGCACGGACACTGTAAGTCTCTGTAACGGGTCCTTTACTGTAGCCAGCAAGCAGTACATGGTATACAGTTGTAGGTAGCAGACCGGGTGGACTCAGCAGTGATAGGTGTCCCTCAGAGATCCGCGGTGTTCCTCCATTCTAACTAAGTAGGTTGCCGTTGTCGCCCAGGAATACCAAGTCGGGTACAGGGAGGCTGCTTGAATGCCCTATCCAAAGTATATGTGATGGATGTTTTGGGGAGCCTTGGGTCCCTTGGTGGGTACACAGCTGGTTAGACGACTGGATTTGGCGATGGTGGGGTGCTCCTGTAGAGCTGCTCCTCCACTCTTCTGGTTCGCATAGCAGAGCTGAACTGCTGCTAGCTTCAGTACCAGCAAACCAGCTGTATAAGGGCGTGGGGTGGTTTTGGACCCGCATGTTGATGCCCAAGTTCGGTTGGTAATGCACCGGGAGTAATGGTGCTCAACCGTGGTGAAAGTGAGGAGATGGCCGGTAGAAGGTGGCCAGGGGGCTGCACCGACTGTGCAACCCCCTCTCCTAGGTTGCAGAGCTGGGAATCTGCAGAGGTCTTCTAAGTTGCTGTTATTTCTCCGGACCCGAGACTAGAACTCTCTAAGCTGGACTAAACTTCCACTACACACTACCCTTGCACTCCGTCCACCAGGACCTTGATTGGCCCTCTATGATAAGTGAGGCATGCAGGGTATGGATCTCTGAGTTAACCACATAACCGCTGTGTCAGAGAATATTGCTGCTGCATTTATGGCTGCAATACCCTCCTGTGATGCATTCGTTGCGGGGCGCCACACTCCCCCTTGGTGAAATACGCTTGTCCCCAAGTGTCATACTACCCAACATTACAGAGAGATTTTTATATTTTTATAACAGACATGAAAGATACACTTTTATTAAAGAAACAGGTAAACATTTGCTTTGTTGTTGCAAGCAAAAAGAACAGGTTAACACATTGCGCAGACCCGGCGGGCGGTCGGCTGTCCTTAGGGTAAAAGTTCAGGCTGTAGCCGCCAAGTCTCGGTGTTATTTGCAAAACAGAAAGACGTCTCTTGGCAAAAAGTTCAAACAACAAAGCCACTTGTGGAGGGCAGTGTTCCGGACCCGTATAGCGAACCACCCGTCACAGCATACATATCGCTCATAAGTTACAATGTCCCCTCTATACAAATCACGGTTAGGATGCCCTCGCGGTAGGTGCGATTCCACATCACGGCGCCCCACAAACACTTCCGTACACACACCCTCCTCTCTTATGAATCCCCACCCGGTGGGTAAGTTGAAGGTGCTCACCCATCCGGTTTTACGGAACTCATCAGGCAATGGAGGTTGGCGGCAGGCTTCAGCGCGAGCCTGCATGTTGGCGCGTAGACGAGCCTGCCACTCATCCCTTTGGATGCGACGTACCTCTTCGTCGGAGCGGTGCGGCGTGTGGATACAGTCACTACGGCGTGATGGTTGTTGAACAGCTGGAGTCTGGTGGGCGGTCTGGAGTGGAACCCGGTTGAACGGAACCGGAGAAGATGTTGCTGTGGCACCCGACCAGCGTACCCGAGCAGATCGCCCGGCAGAAGGATCCTTGGTGTCTCCCCAGGCGAACCCGGTGTAGAGGTCCTCAGCTGGGCTGTAGGTCTCGTCGTCATCATCCTCGATTTCTCCCTCAATGACCACATCAGGCTGCTCAGTTAACGGAGACGTTGGAATGGGGTCCTCTGGGTCGATGGGTGGCTGTGCTGCAAAGTTCTCCTCGAGGTCGTCTTGCAGGGCTTCTAGGCTGCCTGCCTCTTCTTCTGTAGCAGCGAGTAACGGTGTTTCGATCCCGGTCACCAGGTAGGCCTCGGTAATTGCAGAGGAGGCCTCCGGTTCAGGGGAGAAACAGGCGACAGTCTCGGTAGTGGTGAAACTAGTCGCGGGTTCCGCAAGGGGAACCAGGTAAGTATTCGATTCTTCCTTGGAGCGAGTTGCAAGCTCCGGCTCTAACACGGTTTCAGTTCCAGGCTTTGGAGCGGGATAAGCGGTGGCCTCTACCGGGATGACACAGTCTATCGGCTCTGGAGACGAGGCTGGACAAGTGGTCGGCGTGGGTGAGGCGGTGCTGAAACTCGAGATGTTGTCCGGCCCTGGAGTGGTTGCACCCGAGCGGCTCTGCTGCATCGCACGATGTAGTCTGCTGCCCAAGCTCGCGCTCCAACTGCGGATCGTCCATTCAACGGTTTCCAGGAGCCGTACCCGGAGGTCTTGCAGAGCTTCTTGCCAGAAGTCGGGGCTGCCGTCAATATTGAGGACAGGACCCGGACCCGAATGGCCTATTGCTGCTCTGGCCTCGGCTTCCACTTCTTGCATCAGGTCTCTCAGTCTTAAGCTGGACATTTTTCTTGGAGGAGCCACACCCGTCTCTACCCGGTAGCTGTACTGGTGAAGAGCTGGTGAAGAACGGTCTGTCTTGACACTCCATTTCCTTGAGGCTTTTGTAGTCCAATTGTGGGAAAAGTCTTTGGGGTTCGCCGCCATGGTTGATTCGAGCAATCAGGGCGGACAAAGAGTTTGGCGCCTTTGCCTTTATCCCTCCCACGATGAGGGGCGGTGGCTCACCCCTGGGCTTGCACATGGCGGATCCTCATGGCAGGGACGCCATCTTGGGCGCCATCTTGGCCCAACGGTGAAAAGGCAGGAAAGTTCTTTTTAGGATGAACAAAGTCCAGATTGTAGACATTAAAGTCGTTTTAAAGAACATGATACCCGTTAAGTAACGGGCCTGCTCGTATCCTGTTCGTGACGCCAAATTCTGACTCACCATGGCCGGGACTCCGGTTTAGACAGGCAGTAGCTTCTTCCTCCTTGTCACGGGTGGACCGCGCCTGCCGGTAGTGGGGCCCGGTTGAGTGCAGATCAAAAAGAAGAGACGTCTTGTGGGAACAGATTAAGGGGTTAATTGTTTCGTAACGCCACCTATGAGTAGTTCGGTAACTTTACCGACGCTGCGAGGCCTCCAGGGGATGGATAGCAGCAAGATGGAATGCTCCCGACAGGCTGAGCGGTGATCCCCGGAGACTGGAGCTGCTTAAGATGTTGTGCGGCAGCTGCGGTTACCTTGTGTGCAGACGGATGTAGTCATAAGGAAGCACGGACACTGTAAGTCTCTGTAACGGGTCCTTTACTGTAGCCAGCAAGCAGTACATGGTATACAGTTGTAGGTAGCAGACCGGGTGGACTCAGCAGTGATAGGTGTCCCTCAGAGATCCGCGGTGTTCCTCCATTCTAACTAAGTAGGTTGCCGTTGTCACCCAGGAATATCAAGTCGGGTACAGGGAGGCTGCTTGAATGCCCTATCCAAAGTATATGTGATGGATGTTTTGGGGAGCCTTGGGTCCCTTGGTGGGTATACAGCTGGTTAGACGACTGGATTTGGCGATGGTGGGGTGCTCCTGTAGAGCTGCTCCTCCACTCTTCTGGTTCGCATAGCAGAGCTGAACTGCTGCTAGCTTCGGTACCAGCAAACCGGCTGTATAAGGGCGCGGGGTGGTTTTGGACCCGCATGTTGATGCCCAAGTTCGGTTGGTAATGCACCGGGAGTAATGGTGCTCAACCGTGGTGAAAGTGAGGAGATGGCCGGTAGAAGGTGACCAGGGGGCTGCACCGACTGTGCAACCCTCTCTCCTAGGTTGCAGAGCTGGGAATCTGCAGAGGTCTTCTAAGTTGCTGTTACTTCTCCAGACCCGAGACTAGAACTCTCTAAGCTGGACTAAACTTCCACTACACACTACCCTTGCACTCCGCCCACCAGGACCTTGATTGGCCCTCTATGCTAAGTGAGGCATGCAGGGTATGGATCTCTGTGTTAACCACATAACCGCTGGGTCAGAGAATATTGCTGCTGCATTTATGGCTGCAATACCTTCCTGTGACACACTCGTTGCGGGGCGCCACATTACTACAAGAAGGGAAGCAAGATGGGGTATCACTACAAGAAGGGGAGCAAGATGGGTCCATTAAGACAAGATAGGGACCAGGATTAGACATTAATACAAGAAGGGGAGCAAGATGGGGCATTAATCAAGAGGAGAAACACATGGCCATTACTAAAAGTAGGGTAGCAAGATAGGGCAATTACTACATGAAGGGGAGCAAGATGGAGCCATTACAACAAGAAGGGGAGCAAGATGGGGTATTACTACAAAAAGAGGATCAAGATTGGGCACTAATATATGAAGGCGAGCAAGCTGAAGACATTACTACAAGAAGGGGACCAAAATGGGGCATTAGTATAAGAAGAAGGGGAGTAAGATGGAGCCATTAGTTCAAGAAGACTAGCAGGATGGGGCATTACTACAAGAAGGGGAGCAAGATGGAGAAATTACTACAATAAAGGGACAAGAATGGGGAAATTACTGTAAGATGTTGGTAAAAATTACTATATGGTGCTGATTGTAAGTAGTATTGTCTTTCAAAAAGAGGACACAATGTAAAAGAAACATACAAGGCATGAAAAAAAGTTGTACCACTAAAATTGCTAAAAAGTAAACAAAAGAAGTGCACGTTTCCTATCCTAACATCTGTAATGATCCAAGGTATAAAACTGTGATATAAGCCATACGATGAATGACATTTAAAAAAATAAAGTAAACGAGACAAAAAATATCAAAAAAAAATAATCAAAAGGTGTGTAGAAAAAAATATGTATTACTATAAATATCACTTTGTCCTCCAAAGAATGCGGACCCCCGAATTTAAAATTTTCTATGTGTGACTCGCATACTCAGCTGAGGGTGAAACCAAAGCTTTAAGGGTATGTGTTCACAATCCAGAGGCACTGCGTCTTGGACGCAGCATCTCCAGATCTGCACACAGGGAGACCACAGCTGCACTGTACTCACCATCTGCGATGGGTGCAGGGCAGTTTCTCCCTGCGTCCAGCCAATGGGGACCACTTCCGACTCCCCAGCATGAAATTAATTTGCTGCGGAAAACCCAAAACCCGCACTGCAGCTGAACAAATGCTGTGGTCAGGAGCAGCGTAGTGAAGATGCTATGCTATGCTTCTACTGTACAACGCAGCGTTTTGGACGCAGCATCTTGCCGCTGCATCCAAATTCCTGACTGTGAGTATGCATCCTAAGGGTTCTTTCACCCAACATAGTAAGTCAATCAGCAGTCGTCTAGTAAGTCTAAAGTCAATCAGCAGTCGTCTAGTAAGTCTAAAGTCAATCAGCAGTCGTCTAGTAAGTCTAAAGTCAATCAGCAGTCAACCTGCTCAGAAAGCCAACTATTGTAAGTTTTTTAAATTGCAAATTTTTGCTAATTTCAATGTTTTTGCTGACCTAAAAATCATTGTTGGTCTTCATTTTTGCTCATTCCATGGAAAACAGTCACATTTATTAAAAAAAATACTTTAATGACTTAAACATTTTTGGTTATATTCCTAATAGGAAAAAGTCCTTATTTCTAGCATCTTGATGCAATACCATTTCTTCTAGAAGATAATCAAATGCTACAAACATGTCTGGATAAGCATTTTACATTAGCCATTATTAATAGTTATGATTTTACTAGAAAATATTTTTTTCTATGCCTTAAACTGTGATTTGGTTAGCGGTATAGTAACTATCCAGACACAACCATTTTCTTTATCTCATGTCTGCATATATTGGTTACATCATAAAAAAGATGTATAAAAAAAATAGATCAAATGTTCAATCCGATAGTTCTGTTTTCTACAGTAATGTGGATAAAGCCAAACCTGGATGCTCTTAAGCTAACATGGTTACAAAATAGTCAAATAGGAATAGAAAAATGAAATATCATTCTAAAATAAATCCACTTTGTAGTTCTACATTGAGGCCACTTACCATAACATTGTCTGTGACATTTCTGATCATATGGTTAATAAGCTCTTGCTATTTGCTGAACTGTGAATGCTTTTTATATTGACTCTATACCATCCTATAATTAGGAGGTATGTCATTATCAAGGGGATAATTATATCATTTGAATTTATTATATAATTTGATATATATGTAAATTGATATAATGATATAATTATACCATTATAATTGACCCTTTTCTTTTGCTAAATATTACAAAGGATAAACGGTATATATTTTGGGCAGTACAAGATATATTTCTGCACATATACTGCATATAAATGTATATAAGCAAAAAAAAGTGGGTAGCACACAATAGCACATTCATGAAAAAATATTGGTGTCTTTTTTGGCTTATGAGAACGATGGCAATGTTTTGACTCAAAAGCAAGTGAACCTTTGTCAAACTCACCCACCTGTTCACATGGGCTAATAAAGACACCAATTATTTTTGCAAAGAATTTGCCATTGAATGTTGCCTGATTTTCTAGCTAATTTTTGCACCATATGTTGCTCGGCTGCAAATCGTGGGCTGACATAGGCCAGGGTCACATTTGCGGTTGGACCCTGGCCTGCCGGATTCCGGTTTCAACTTAGCAATTTTTCCATCACCGCATAGCGTTTCCGCTATGCGGTGCTGGAAACCGCAGTCCCTAGTTACCCGGTGTTTACCTGCACGACCTGTCACACAGGCAGCGGCTCGGAGGGCGTTTTACAGCGCCGCACAGGAAACCGTTGCAGACACGATTTCCTGTGCGGCGCTGTAAAACGCCCTCCGAGCCGCTGCCTGTGTGACAGGTCGTGCAGGTAAACACCGGGTAACTAGGGACTGCGGTTTCCAGCACCGCATAGCGGAAACGCTATGCGGTGATGGAAAAATTGCTAAGTTGAAACCGGAATCCGGCAGGCCAGGATCCAACCGCAAATGTGACCCTGGCCATATATACCCGCATTCATGCTTGTTCTTTTCTCTCTCTCTATCTCTTTCTCTCTCTCTCTCTCTCTCTATATATATATATATATATATATATATATATATATATATATATATATATACTAGCTGTGAGGCCGATGCAAATGCATCGGGTGTCTAGATTATTTTTAAATTTATTTTAAGATTTTCAAATAATAATCCAATTATTCCAATGACATCTTTACACCAACTACATATTTTGTATGGTTGATATCATTTAAGGAAAATTAAACTATTATGTTGTGAGGGTCTTAAAACACAAAGTAGCAACTCGCCCTATACTTTCTATGGGGATTACCGCAACCGCGCCGCAAGTAGACTCGCAATGGCCTCGCGGCCATTGCACGCGCTACACAGTGACTCGCAATGGATCCCCATACAAAGTATAGGAGGACATGCGGCAGGTGCGGCGGCTGAGGTAGCGACTCGCAATGGCCTCGCGGCCATTGCTCGCGCTACACAGCGACTCGCAATGGATCCCCATACAAAGTATAGGAGGACATGCGGCAGGTGCGGCGGCTGAGGTAGCGACTCGCAATGGCCTCGCGGCCATTGCTCGCGCTACACAGCGACTCGCAATGGATCCCCATACAAAGTATAGGGAGACTTGCGGCAAGTGCGGCGGCTGAGGTAGCGACTCGCAATGGCCTCGCGGCCATTGCTCGCGCTACCTCAGCGGTAAATCGCTAAGTTTGTGGCCGAGCCTCTGGTTCTATTTTCGGCCAGCGACTCGCAATGGCCGCTTCGCGGCCATTGCTCGCGCGTGGTGACGTCACAGTGTGACATAGCCACGGCGATTTCGGGGGCCGACACGATTTTGCCTACGGCAATTATAGAGTAGATAATGAAGAAAAAAAAGCCAGACAGCACTTCCTTTAACCTTTCAGCCCAGGTGCAATTCTATATACTGGATTACATGTATATCAAAATAATAGCAGCGCACTGGTAATGCCAATCACATGCAAACAATGATGTTCCCGGATGATGTTAGTAGATGGGTTTTTTGAGTAAAAATAAAAACTAAAAAGTTTTTTCAAAAAATCTCAGATTGAAATTTTTTTTATGAAAAACTGCTCATCTTATAATATGGTTCTTATCACATGTATTGGTCAATAGATGTCTCACCTTCAACCACGGCAAGGTGACCTTAAATCTGAAGGGTCCCTATCTGCACTTAAAACCTCTCTAGTACCCTAGGGGTCACTGTTACAATGGGCAGTAGCAGGATACATACCACATCAGATGGCCCCCGCGGCTTAGTAGGGATGAAGGAGTGCAAATTCCAGCAGTGGAGCCAGTACTCCACACACATTAAATGAAGAAAACTACTTAATTGATTTTAGTGATCACCCAGACTTGTATCAAGTGAAGTATCATATGAACTGGCTCACAGATGAATCCTGGAAGAGTCTGACTAGAGGCATATTACAATATTTGTAGTGAAATTGAATGGGAGTAATTATCGCTCAATTGAGTAGCACGCCATGAAGGCCTACTTAAAGGAATGAACCATGCCTCAGGTGAGTAGCAGAACAAGAAGGCCTGAATAAAGGAACGAACTGTTGCTAAGGCAAGAAGCAGTCCAGGAAAGCCTAATTAAAGAATTGAACTATCACACAGATGATCAGCAGGCCAAAAAGACTTAATTAAATGAGTGGACTATTGCTCAGATGAGCCACAGGTCAGGAAAGCCTAATTAAAGGAACAGACTATTGTTCAGGTGATCAGCATCCCAGGAATACCTAGTTAAAAGGATTATTGTTCAGGTTGGCAGAGGGCTAGAAGGCATAACTAAATGAACAAACTCCATGTGTGTGAGCTGAAGGCCAGGATGCTTAGATAACGGTACAAAACTTTCCTGTCATGTGAACAGCAGGCACAGGTAGTTGATTAATGGTACAGAAGGGACTTGAGCTGTGCTCTAGGAAATGAAGGCAGTCAGAAGAGATAGTTAGTATAAGGGGATGCCAGTGACCTACATTGCAAGTCTTGCGTCTTAGTTGGGAAGTAGAGCTGTCTTTGTTTGGACCTGTTGTGGTAACCGCTATCGACAGTCTAAGAGGATGTGTAAGCCCATATTAAACGGCACAGACTTTGAAGGATGATGGACCAGTGTATCCTTCCTAAACACCATCTTGATGTATTTTATAGCTTACGTTTATGATTTAGATTGTGTTGTATAAGCCGTTTCTTGAATATATGTAAATAACTGTTATTTAGGTTAAGAAAAGATAGAAAGTCTTTAGTCAATGAGCAGCCTATCAGCGTCAGAATTCTAAGTGCAGTAGCACTGGGTTTATTATATTATAGGGTAGTTATTAGGGACTAACAATCCAAGTATTATGTAGTATTTTATCGTCTGTGTCTTGTGAAATGCTATTTTGACTGGAATCGTAAGTAGTTAATAATTAACCTTGTTTTACTGTTATTATTAGGCTGCATTTTCTCTGCCTATGCATCCGCGCATCTGTTACATGCTATACTAGGTCGATTCACCAATGTTGCACAGGCCTCAACGGTCACCAGATATTACACCCCGCAACGTATTTCTGTTAGGCTACATCAGGGACTGAGTGTATCTGCTCGTCCCAGTCAAGAGATATGTGTGGCATGAGACAACACATCACTGATACAGTGGTGTCTATATCCAAGGATATGCTGGAACATGTCAGGACAGAATTTGGTCTATCATTTAGACATCTGCTGTGTCACCAGTGGAGATCACTTTAAACACTTGTCCTGTATAGATAAAACATGAATAGATATGAGTATTTTCATATTCACAAATTTGTGTTATATCCTCTTGGGTATGATGAATACCTAGGCTATAATTTTGCACCATAGTGAATGATGTGAATATGATTAATGAATATTAATATATATCTATACAGTTTTATGCGTGTGTATAAAGATAGAAAACAGAAGTTTACATACACTATATGAAAAGACACATATCCATGTTTTTCTCACTATCTGACATGAAATAGGAATAAACCTTTCCTGTTTTAGGTCAGTTAGGAAAACATAATTATTAATGTTTGCCAAATGCCAGAATAATGAGAGAGATAATGTTTTAAGGTATTTTTTTTTTATTATTTTCTGCAAAGTCACAAGTTTACATACATTTCATTATTATTTGGTACCATTGCCCTTAATCTACATGACATGAGTCAAATGTTTTGGATATCCTTCCACAAGCTTCTAACAATAGTTGGTAGGAATTTGGGCCCATTCCTCCTGACAGAACTGGTGTAACTGTGCCATGTTTGTAGGTCACCTTGCTCAATCATGCCTTTTCAGCTTTGCCCATAGATTTTCAATGTGATTGAGGTCAGAGCTTTGTGCTGGCCACTCCAACACATTGACTTTGTTATCCTTAAGCCACTTTGTAGTATGCTTCAGGTAATTTTCCATTTGGAAGACCCATTTCCGCCCAAGCTTTAACCTCCTGGCTGATATCTTGAGATGTTGGAAAACAACCCCACAACATGATGCTGCCACCCCTCTGTTTCACAGTTGGGATGGTGTTTATAGACTTGGTCATCATGGCCTAACAGTTACATTTTAGTTTCGTTAGACCACAGGGCATGTTTTCAAAATATAGATCTCTGTGCATTTACAAAAATTTATCTGGCTTTTTTATATTTCTTTTGGAGTAATGGCTTCTTCCTGGCAGCATGGCCTCTGCAGCCCATGTTGATACAGTGCTCGTTTGACTGTAGATAATGACACAATCTTACCAGTTTCTGCCATCATCTTCACAAGGTCTTTTGCTTTTGTTCTTGGGTTGATATGCATGTGTTGGACCAAAGCACGTACATCATTAGGACAAAAAACCTGTCTCCTTTCTGAACAGTATGATGGCTGGACATTCCCAACTTGTTTGTATTTGTGTATAATTGTTTGTACAGATGTTTGTCAGGTACCTGGAAATTGCACAAGGATGAAGCAGATTTGTGCAAGTTCTCTTCCTGATATCTTGGCTGATTTATTTAGACTGTCCCATGATGCTACACAAAGATAATTGTGTTTCAAGTGTACAGTAAAATTCATCCAGAGGGGTGTCTCTAATTAACTCAGATGTTGTCAATAAACCTATCAGAAGCTTCCAAACACATGGCATCATCATATAGTCTTTCCCAAATTGTTTAACGGATTGTTTAATCTTACTGTATGCAAACTTGTGACTTTGCACAAAGAAATAAAAATACCTTAAAACACTTTCTCTGTCTTTATTCTTCCATTTGGCAAATACCAATAAATATGGTAATCCTAAGTGACCTAAAAATTGGGCTGAAAAGTTCCCCCCTCGGCTTATACGCGAGTCACTGTATACTGTATACACTGTATACAGTATACAGGCCGCCCGCCCACATCAGTATACAGGGTTCCCCCCCTTGCTGCCGCAATCCTGTAAAGGAATACATTATTATACTTATCCCTGCCGCTGTCCCGCTGCCACCATCGCGCTCCTCCGGCTTCATCCGGCTTCTTCCGGCTTCCTCCTCCGGTGGGCGCAGGCAATGACGTCATTGTCTGTGCGCCAGAGGAGGAAGCCGGAAGAAGCCGGATGAAGCCGGAGGAGCGCGATGGCGGTGGCGGGACAGCGGCAGGGATAAGTATAATAATGTATTCCTTTACAGGATTGCGGCAGCAAGGGGGGCCCTGTATACTGATGGGGGGGGGCTGTATATACCACTGGGGCTGCTGCTGTATACTACCAATGGGGCTGCTGCTGTATACTACCACTGGGGCTGCTGCTGTATACTACCACTGGGGCTGCTGCTGTATACTACCACTGGGGCTGCTGCTGTATACTACCACTGGGGCTGCTGCTGTATACTACCACTGGGGCTGCTGTATATACCACTGGGGCTGCTGCTGTATATACCACTGGGGCTGCTGCTGTATACTACCACTGGGGCTGCTGTATATACCTCTGGGGCTGCTGTATACTACCACTGGGGCTGCTGCTGTATATACCACTGGGGCTGCTGCTGTATACTACCACTGGGGAGTAATATACACCACCCTTTGCCACAGATGGTTTTCGCCTTTCCTCTTCTTTCAACTGCTCTGTTATGTGGCACTACCTTATCCATTATGTTGTATGCAACCGGTTTGATCTTGAGCTGAGGTATTGGCTCTAGGTTTCTTCCTCCACTTGTCTTATTTAATTGTTCCTTTCTCTGTGATCATGTTGTCATGACCTTGTGGTATTTTAATTGTTACCTGTGTATTTCTCAATAAAGTATTTTTTGGAGTAAAATTACTTGCGGTATCTCCAGGTTTTCTCTAAAACTACTGGGTATAAGGGTGCTTTCACACCACGATTTTTGCATTTCCGATGCTGTCCGATAAAAATCGGACAGCATCGGACCGATTTTCGGATCCCATGTATCCCTATGGGGATCGGACCGAATCGGATGTGCACTAAATGCCATCCGATTTGGTCCGATCCGATTCTGCCCGATTTTGACCAATTTTTTTCAGGAGAAAAAAATCGTTGCCTGCAACAATTTTTTCATCCGATTACAAAATCTGACAGAACCGGATCGGACCAAATCGGATGGCATTTAGTGCACATCCGATCTGACCCGATCCCTAACATGGGGCCCCTATGGAGAAGGGTCCGAGAAAACATGTGATGTCTCCTCGGACCCTATTTTACTATACTGAGCATGC
Organism: Allobates femoralis; assembly: GCA_033576535.1. NCBI lineage: Eukaryota > Metazoa > Chordata > Amphibia > Anura > Aromobatidae > Allobates > Allobates femoralis. Next base: position 596,430,850 of record JARQOC010000003.1, on the reverse strand, counting down.
TCAGTACAGTAAAACTGCTCCTGGGAGCACAAGGGTTAAAAAGAAAAAAAAAAAAAGTTTATTCTCACCTCTCCCCGAGCCCCCGCCGTCTTCCGCCATCTTCCTCTAGGCTCCCGGTGGCTCGCGCAGGCTGCCGCAGGCTCCGGTGTCAGCAGAGGTGTACCTCTGCTGTTCAGGACCTGCGGTGATGTCACAGTCATGTGACCGCGGGTTCACCATGGTGAACCCGCGGTCACGTGACTGTGACATCATCGCAGCTCCTGTGTACAACAGAGGTACACCTCTGCTGACACCGGCAGCCTGCGGGAGCCACCGGGAGCCTAGAGGAAGATGGTGGAAGACGGCGGGGGCTCGGGGAGAGGTGAGAATAAACTTTTTTTTTTTTTTCTTTTTTTGTAGCCCGGCGCCGATTTTATGCCGGAATCGGGTGCCTATTTGGCACCCGATTCCAGGCATCAGAAGGGAGCCGATGCTGTCCGATTTATATCGGACAGCATCGGCTCCCTAAAAATCGTGGTGTGAACGCACCCTAAGACACATATTTGAATTAGAATAAAGAACTCATTTCTGAGGTATATATAGTCTGAAGAGTTCCTAATATGTTAAAAAGATGGGTATTTTGTGTTTCCCCTATTTTTTTTTTTATTTTTAAAAAGTATTGCAGCTTGGTGTAATAGCTTCAGCTGCATCTTGCCCAGCTGCAAGTTCCCCACAGTCTGGAAAATCCATACTTTATAGTCAAATGGTATATGACAACGTAACATGTCTTGTATCCATCACCTTTCCTGCGTCCATGCCTGTCTTATCTCCCTACATTCCCAAAACCTGTGAAACATGTCTGGTCCATTGTCCCCGCATTTTGGGCATGTCAGCTGTGTGTGTGTGTGACGCTTGACGATATATTAAAACGTATAATCGCCCTGTGTATCACTCAGAAGTGAACATCCCGCCACCTTTCATTAGATATGTTCTTACATGCTGCCCGCCACCCAGCCAAGATATTGTCTTCTATCCCTTCCTCTTGTAGTCATGTTTACCATTTCTTAAAAATCTCATTCAGCTCCGATGGAATTAGCTTGCCTCTCAATATACCATAAATGGTAGAAATGCTATTGTCTGATATAACTCTCTCAAGTAATTTATCCAGTGCATTTTTCCCACACTCTCTCCTCAAGTCTCTTAAGTGTCTAAACAATTGTAATCATACGTGTTCATATTACAGTACATGAGAAGGACCGAGTCGCCATTTGTCGAATATTTTGACCCCCGTCAACCATCTAATCTCCTGCATGTGCATCAAGTTTCATAAAGTCCCTATGCCTCTCTCTCTCCAGGTCCTAAAAAGAGCATTCTCTTTACCCTGTGGAAAGTCGGGATGGTGCCATGGGCTAAGATACTTAGATATCCTCCAGGACAGGCCCAATTTGCACCTTAACGCCTTCCATGCCCCTCTCGTGTCTTTGAAGCTTACCGGTTCTTCACCCAAGGATCCACCCTCGAACTAGGTGTATGTAAAATGGCCATCGGGTCCCAAGAGCTGCACCATTCTGACTCTAGTGCATAATTTGAGTGTCTGCTTGTGTGTCTGATCCAATCAATTATATGTTGTGTCAAGCAAGCTAGGTTATACCCTCTCACGTTGGGTAGACCCAAGCCACCCTCATCTCGTGGAAACATTAAGGTACGCCCCTGATCCTCGGTCTTTTGCCCCTCCATAAAAATGTAGTGATTGCTGTTGATTCTATTGACATCCACATGCCGAAGGAGGAGGGAGACAGTCTGAAGAGGGTAAAGGAGCATCGAGAAACTAATCATATTGACAAAGTGGCACCTTCCTAGGAGGGATAACGGCAACTCCTTCCACCTTTCCAGTTCCCTTTCAATTTTTGTAATTAACAGGCCATAGTTCAATTTATAAATTTCAGTTGTTTCTCTCCCCAAATATATACCCAAGTATTATATTGCATGGGTAGCCAAAGGTATTCCACATATATCTTTTGGATTCCCTCCCAGGTGCCCCCCCGCCATCCCTGATTTCTTGAGCAGTAATGTTTCGCATTTGGATTTATTCAATCGAAAACCAGAAAGATCTCTGAAATTCTCCAATTGTAACAAAAAATCTGGCAAATCCCTATGGGGATTTTCCATGTATAATATAATGTCATCTGCGAAAAACTTGGATTTCACTTCTTGGCTGCCGACTCGTATCCCCTGAAAGCTCTGGCCCTCATTAATTAATCGTGAGAGAGGCTCAATTGCCAGGTCAAATAACAAGGGGGACGAGGGGCATCCCTGACGTGTTCCCCTTTCCAGTTGGATCACATCCGAAAGGAAGCCCGGCATGAGCACTTTCGCTTTCGGGTTTCTATATAAGTTGCCCAAAAACTTCCTGAGTGCGCCCCTCAGACCCACTGTATTCATCACGGTTTCCAGCCATGGCTAGCTCATTCTATCATATGCCTTTTCCGTGTCCAGCACGACCATGACTGGAATATCTCGCGCTTCTACTCCTCTCGATCTAACCACATCCAGAACCATCATAGCTTTGGGGATATTTCCCACCGCCCACCTCCCCTTGACAAAGCCCACTTGCTGGCATCCTACCAACCCTGGGTGCAATAGAGCTAACCTGTCTGCCATGATTTTGGCCAGTATTTTGAGATCTTGATTTATAAGTGAAATGGGACAGTATTTGGTTGGGTCATCCAATGCAGTATCACTCTTGGGTAGAAGCTTAATGTATGCCTTGTTCATTTGGTCAGGAATTGCCTCCCCTGACAGAATGCCATTATATAGCCTGTGGAGGTGGGGTACTATCTGTTCCTTTAATGCTTTATAAAAGCCAGTTCCATACCCATCAGGGCCCAGGACTTTGTACACACTTAAACTCATTATTACTCTGTTAATCTCCTCCACAGATATGTCCCCATTCAGACCAGCCAAGCCCTCATCCTTGACCATCGGGAGCAGTATTGAGTCGGGCCGGCAGGGAAGGGGTTACTCGGATACCGGGATGGTGGCTTCGGTGGGGATCATGGCTGGTTGGGTCCCGGTTCCGTGCCCTGGGCCCTCAATGGCTGGGTGGGGGTGATGATTAGGGGATTATACGTGACTCAACCTGTGGTGTCTGTTAAGCAGTTACCAGCGCTGCAGCCGGGCGCTGTGTGATGGTGTGGTGCAGCAGAGGTATTATAGCTCCCCACAGGTGGACCTTTTCCTCAGCGCGGCGGGGTGGATGAGGGGTGTTGTAGTTGCGGTCCTGCTGGGATTGCTGCAGGCGGTGGCAGGGAATCAGACACACACACAACAGTCACTGTTTAAGTACCTTTTACTGGTGACACTGTGCAGGTACAGTCCAAGAGGGTAACCAGGTGGCCGGTGCAGTTTGGGATGTCCACCTTAGAGAGTTGTGAGGCCTCCTCTGTCTGTGTATGCGATGATTTGGGTAGAGCTGCCTGAATCTATATCTCCCACTCTCTTCTCCTCAGGATGCTCCTTCCACAACTGCTGGTGATGACCTTCTCTTGAGATCCCGATTATCTCCTTGGGGTCCCCGGTCCTAAGCTGGTTGCGTTTGGGCACTGTGTTTCCTCAGCTTCAGGGGAATCTAGATCCTCCTGGTTCCTACGGGGTTTCTCTGCAACAAGTGGTAAATGGCAGGCACGAACTCCGGCGTCCGGGTGAACTATAAGGGTACCGTCACACCTGGAAACGTCGCTGGAGATATCACTGGCGACGCATGGGGGCGCGCACGTTTTTGGTGCCCCGCCAGCGTCGCCATTGCATGTTTACATGCGGCGATACCTCCGGCGATGTATCGGCAATGTTACAGGCGCCATCGCTGCTGGGTGTCCAAAAACCCCAGCGGCGATCCTGTAACATGGGAGCCTATTGCTCCCATCGCCTGTAACATCGCCATCACCATGTTACATGGGGCAATGTGTACACATCGCCCCAGAGTGCTCGCCTGGTTTCTGAGCAGTGCTGAGAAACCAGGTGACCACTCAAATGCGTCGACATCGCCTATTTACATTAGGCGAAAAAACCGGCGATGTCGGCGGCGATAGGCCACGTCCCAAATCGCCAAGTGTGACGGTACCCTAAGGGTAACCACTATATTCCCTTCTTCTTCTTCCTTTGCTCCCACTGACCTCCATCCCTCTCTCTAGGGCACTACAGCTGGGTCGGTCCTCTCTGGTTCTTGGCCTAATTCCCAGCAACCAGCTCCTCTAGGCTCTTCAGTCCTAGCTGACCTTCTGTCCTAACTGCCCTTCCTTACTGTTCTACTGACTGACTCCTCCATCAGACTTGGACCTTTATAGGGGATCTGGCTTAAGGGCAGTCAGTGTAGCTCCCCCTCCAGGCCTGGGGTGGGAAGTGTTGGGTGCTGTGTGTGCCAAGGTGTACATCCCTCCCCGCACTGGTGGGTCCTGTGGCAATCCCCGCAGGGGTGCCACATGATATTCCACGGCCATTCCTCCCCTGCCCGATTATCTGAAGGTCTGACTTTGTATAAGGTGGCAAAAAATTTGCCCAAAATACCATTAATATCTCTGGGACTGTTAGTCAATGTGTTGTCCGGTTTTCTTATTGCAGTTATCAATGCCATACTATGTCTCCCTCTTGCCAGATTAGCCAACAAACGACCAACCTTATCTCCGTGTTTGTAAAGTTCTGCATCCCTCGGCGATTTCCCAAAAAGCTCCCTTTGCTTAGCCCACTCATCAAATTCTGTTTTTGCCTCCTTCCAGTTTTGGTTCATCTGTGGGTTCCATTGTGTAAAGTATGTTGTGTATGCCTGTCTGACCAAATGATTCGCCTTCAGGTATTGGGCATTTGTCCTACACCTCAATGTTGTTGTATGTGCTATGATCCGACCTCTGAGGACTGCTTTAGCCGTCTCCCAGGAGAGGCCATGATTGTCCTCCACTTCTTTATTATTCTCATAGAAGTCCGCCCACCACTCTCCCAGTAATTTGGTGACTCGCTGCCTAGATACCCGGTGCTTATCATGGTTACCAGCGCTAAGCAGGGAGGACGCTGGTAACTATGATAAACAGCGGGTATCTAGGCAGCACGCGCTGGCTAGATACTCTGTGTTTATCATAGTTACCAGCATCCTCCCTGCTTATCATGGTTACCAGCGCTAAGCAGGGAGGACGCTGGTAACTATGATAAGCAGCGGGTATCTAGGCAGCGCGCGCTGCCTAGATACCTGCTGTTTATCTCAGTTACCTCTGTCCTCCCGCTTCCAGCGATGTGGAGGTGGCTCCCTGGTCCCTGGTCGCTGGGGAGATCTGCCTGTTTGACAGCTCCCCAGCAACCAGGTAACGACGCATCAACGATCCCTACAGGATCGTTATCGTTGTCGGGATCGCTGGTGTGTTGTTGTGTGTGACGGGACCTTTAGTGTTGAGTCAGTCGAGAATACTTGTAAGGTTAGGGTAACACACAGCAGCCGTTTTTACCTTTGATTCGTTTTTGGGATAATTATTGTCATTTTTTTCTAAGTCCAGAAACACATATGCGTTTTTGGGTGCAGTAAAAAAAACGCATGCATTTTTTAACTTGGGGCTCTATGGGAAACACATGCGTTAACGCATGGTACATATAGGCACCATGCATTAACACATGCATTTTTGCATGCTTTTTTTTTATAAAATGACTAAGTCCAAAAAACAGCAGGTGCTCAGGAGATACTATTCGCACCCTAAATTTAACGGATCTGTTTTTCTAAAGCCTCAAAAAAATGGATTGGCATGTGTGACCCTGGCCTAAGGCTGTCAACTTCTGACCTGTACCAGGGGGCCCCATCTCTCTCCCTCCTCTCGCCCTGTCCTCCGCCTCTGATATGACTATATTCATATCTCCTCCCATTGTAAGATTATGTTCTTAATCTCTTGTAATAGTGTTTTGTAGGTCTTTAAAAAAGATATCATGAGCCGAGTTTGGCGCATACATATTGTGTATACTGAGGACCCCTCCCGGAGTTTCCATCACTAATGGTACCTTTACACGCCGCGACGGCAGGCTGGATACATCCCGCTACTTCACGTGCACGAGCACGCTCAAACGGCTACAAACGGTCAACGCACCCTCTTTACACGCCGCCATAAGGTGCGCTACGCCACGCTACATCTGTAGCTAGCTACATCGCCGGGTGTGTCAAGTAGCCAGCTGTAGCTTAGCGTACCACGTTTACACAGCGCTACAACAAGCTAATATGGGCGGACCTGGTACAGCAGGGACAGCACATAGGCGTGCCACAATCTTGGATTACGAGCCGTCCGTACGATGATAGGACAGCGCAATATCATCATGATTGGCCAGGCATCGCAGGAGCCTGTTTAATACATGACGCTCGAGCAATTGTGTAGTGTGACTGGTCAGCTCCTTAAATATGCCTCCCTATGCAGCGACTACCAATCGTCATGCAGGAGCTTCCTCCAATGATCGGTGATGGGGCGCGGTATCCCGGAGCCTGGGTCACGCCTTAGCTACATTGCAGCTACAGCCCTGGGTGTCCAGAGTTCCCTTCCGTTGCCTCTTTACACGCCGATACAGCTCGCTACCATCGGCGATGTAGCCATCAGTTTTCGAGCAGAGCTAGGAAACAGATGTATCTGTTGCCGGCTGTAGCGTCACGTCTTCAGACGCCGCTACGACGGGCTACATTGGCGCTACAAGCTACATTTGTAGCCTGTAGCGGGATGTATCCAGCCTGCCGTCGCGGCGTGTAAAGGTACCTAAAGTGTAGGTGTCTTCCCTGCTCATCGTGTAGACATGTTAATATTTTATGGGCAAAAGATTTGTGGACGAGGGTCAGTACACCCGCTTGTCTCCCCACCGCCCCAGAACCATAGACTTCCCCAACCCCACCCACATTCTATGCATTCGAAACAGATCCTACTATGGTAAATGCATCTCCTGCAACAATACTATATTCCCTCGTAGTCTCTTGAGATGACGAAGCACCATGGACCGCTTCTCCAGGGATGTCAGACCCTTTACGTTCCATGATATGATTTTAACCATGATTCCTAAGAGGTGGTGTGTCTGGGACCCAATCGCCCAATGCCCCAATGTCAACGGACATGTCTATAATCTATTGCATGCTGTGACTTTTGTGCGTCGTCATGTCATAGTGGATTGTGCCTGTCATTGTGAAAGAATAATAACAAACCTACGCAAAACAGTTGAACTAAAATCCAAACAACCTCCCAGCTTTCCTCCCTATCCCTACCCTCTTAACTTCCTCAGTAGCATATACATCAACTTCCATTTTTTCCAGCATGGATCTCCACTTCGCTCCTGCCTAACAGCCTTGTGAGCCGTCAATTCAGATGCTGACTATATCCACTTAGGTAGGACCATGTGTCCGAATGTCACCCACATGACCCAACAATCACTTCCCTGGTCAAACGCATCCTATCTCCCTCCCCCCATAAGATTAACAAAACTCCCCCTCGCCGATAGTTTCTTACAAGTCGAAGGAAAGAATGATTCCCTTGTCCATCTGGAAGACAGCCAGTGTAGTCTTTTCTTCCATCAGAAGGGACATCGTCCAAAGAAAGAGAAGATAAAAAAAAAAGAAAACTGGGGAGAGGGGATTGGGGGATAGAAGAAGATGAAAGCATCTGAAGTACCATTAACCCCTTGGCATGCAGACAATAATAGGTTACGAGTAGTTCAATCTTGCTGTGATGATGAGGTTGAGCTCTGGATACTCGATGAACGCTGGTCCTCGACGCCTTCCTGGACACCTGATCTTTCATCTCCATAAGATGGTCCTTTAGGAGACTGACTCCAGGTCCAACCGGTTGATGATCCTTTTCCCTTTGAGCCCCCGTCCTTTGGCCGGGGTTCCTGGTGAACTCAATGTAAAGGCCAAAAGGACCTCCTTGGGGTCTCTCCAGAAGTCTAAAGGAGCCATCCCTTCACCTAATCTTTAGTAGCGCAGGGTTGAAAAGAATGTTCCACTTGAACAGAAGGCTGCACACTTCACTGAAAGCCTTACGTTTCTTGGTTACCTCCACTGAAAAATCACCAAATAGTACCACCTTATGGCCTCGAAGCAGTAATGGTTTGTCTCCTGCTTCGAAAAAGCCATTAAAATTTTTCTTTGTCCTTGCAGCAACAACTGTGCTGCCGTACTCCACCATCCATTCCTACTTCCAGCGCTCCAGGACCCCGCTCCTCCTGTAGGGACCACTCCATCTTGCTGCTGCCCATCACTTCAGAGGCCTAAGCAGCGCCGGTGTCCTCACCGGAATCTACAGGTGGCGTCACGACTGACAATCCCTATCCCTGTAATAAATAACACAAGGCTCGGACACGGACCACCCGTGACATCCCCTGCAACTGACCACCCGAGTTTTTTAATAAACAGGTCCCTAATATTAGAGAAAATAATACAATAGAGGAGGTGTCTTGATTTTTTGTATGGGTAAAGGCAAATCGAAAAAGGCCATATCATGATGTTAGCGCTGTCACTCCACCATACAAAGTCAAATCACGTTTAATTATATCCTGGGTGTAATACGAACGGATAACACCCTGGTAAGACTGCAGCTTGTCAATAATAAGGTTGTGCTCCAGAGTCAACATAATAAAAAACAAAGCGAGATCCTCCTTTGCCGCACGAGAGGTGCAACTAAAGCTGAGCCAGGCAGAGCAAGAAGCAGAAAGTGTGCGCCTAGAGCATCTCTAGAAAGACTTGCCACAGACAAAGAGACAGCAGCTGCAATAGCTAAAGCAGAGTGCTTGGAAGCTGCAGAGAACTTTGGCTACGAAAGACGCAGTAATGTTCTTGGATTGGATATCGACCAGCAGGATCCAGCATGATTGTCGCAGAGTACGTCCATCAGCATCAACATTCCGGCATAGACGACAGCCTTGAAGCACCCCATCAACCAGCTTATGCTGATTACCAGCGATCCAACCCTGATCTTCACTACTTCAAATAAGAAGGCGCCCAGCACGGAGATGTCAGCCACAGTTACTGCCTCACCAAGCAGAAGGTACAGCTCCCGTCCCTCCTTAAAAGACACCTTCCTCTCCAGGGAGGTACTGTACAGACTATCCGAAGTCGGAAGGTCCAACAGGTATGGTGATGCACCACACACTAGACCAATAACCTATAGACACGCGTGCTCGTACCAGCACCGAACCACAGTGCACCGGACTTGCCAAAGTATTGCTCGCGGATATTGGTTAAAAACACAGGACTTCTACAAGCACAATAAACGGCGAGTCGGTTCCACAGGCATGCGAGCCTATTCCAGAAGCCATCAGGATCTTGAATCATCCTTGCTCGCGAATTACTGTTCTCCATATTAACATTGGACTCGCTAGATTCGCAACGAGTAGCGAGTCCCGGGCTCGGACTCGCTAGACTAGAGTCAAGCGATTCCGAGTAATTTAGGACTCGCCCATCACTAACTACAGGGCCAGGTGCAGTAGCTGAGGAAAAAAAAATGTGCTGGAGGTCTGTAGCCAGAACAGCAGAGCTCCGGCACAGAGCGTCTAGTCCTGGGACTTCCGGTAAGCGGAACTTCTGGCTGGCACAGCAGGAAGCAGCGGAACGCTGTGGGGGACGCATATCTGAGGCCCTGTGATCGCTGTCTGGAGGTCCAGTGATTACTACAGCAACCATACTGCAGTGAAAGGTTCTGGGCAGAATCTGGGGTGTCATGAATGTGTGATTGGCCATTACTGAGATAAGTGAGGGGGAGGCTGGAAGAGGCCTGTGCTATGGGTGCCGTTTCCCGCCATTAATTTACATAAGGAACGCCATCTTGCAGCGTACAGACTCCATTTCACCCTATTAATCCCTATTTCTGCTTATTAACTCTGCCCTTTCCTAAAAGACAGTTAACCCCCAATTGCCTGCATCTGTAAATCTTCTGTCACTGCCCCTCTTATGGAGAAGCCAAAAAAAACCAAGGTTAAGTAAAGGAGGTGGTAGTAGCAGTAGCCGACCCTTTCAAGAGACATGGACTAAGATGTATGGCATTATAGAAAAAAATGGCAGATCATTTTGCGTTCTATGTAGTGAAATGGTAGTAAGCAGAACGTGGAATATAAATAGACATTTTGACAGATAACCTTAGTAGCGCTTGCTTGGCCTTGAAGTGTACAAAATACCAACCTTCAATTGAAGATTTATTTTAGCCAATGAAATTCAGCAACAAAAAAGTCACTAAATCAGTGATGGCGAACCTGTGGTAGTCCAGCTGTTGCTGGACTGCCACAGGTTCGCCATCACTGGAAGAATTCCCCCTCCCCCTCACTTATCTGACTTAGTTCATGGCACCCCACACAGGTTAAATAACAGCAAGACCAACAAAAGAAACCAACTGACAGATTAACAAAGAAGTCACTAAGCAGGTAAGTTAAATAATTATACATATTTGTTATTTAAACTATAAATATCGTAAAATTAGGGTTTTTTTTCTCAAGGTGACACACCTCCCGATTTATGCGCGGTTTTTTGGCGAATTTTGACACACCAAGCTCAAAAGGTTGCCCATCACTGCACTAGACATAACTATAGCACACCGGCTCGTACCAGCACCGACCAAGGCACCATGGACTTTGCAAAGTTATTTGCTCGCCGAGAACTGGTTACAAAAGGACTTGTAAAGTTCGATAAAGCCGAGAACTATAGGTCATGGCGAGCCTCATTCCAGAACGCCATTCAGGATCTGGACTCATCCTGCTGCGCGAAGTTAGATCTCCTAGTAAATTGGCTTGGGAGCGAATCGGTTGAGCATGCCAAAAGACTAAACCAGTTACACACACAGATAATTGTGCAGAGATTGTTCGCAGATCTCTTGTTGCAGTGAAATCATGGAAACATTGTTCCATTTGTACACAACTACAAATAGGAACACTGTGTCCATGATTTCACTGCAACCAGAGATCGGCGAACACTCTCTGCACAATTATCGGTGTGTGTAACTGGGCCTTTAGAGACATTAATATAAAGGATCCACAAACAGGTCTTCGCGAAGTGTGGAAAAGACTTGATGAATTATATGGGTCCATCGAAGTCATAGAGAATGCTTTATACAAAAGAATTGATTTCCCTAAGATAAGACCTAAAGGTTCTCAGAAGCTTAGAGAATTGAGTGACTTGTTGATAGAGTTACAGGTTGCCCAGGAGGAAGGAAATTTGCCTGGATTGGTATTCTTAAGCCCCCGTCACACATAACGAGAATGTTAGTGAGATCGTTAAGTCCCAAATTTTGTGACGTAACAGTGATCTCGCTAACGATCTCGTTATGTGTAACAGGACCCTGCTATGAGATCGCTGATCTTTACAAAGTGCTCTGGGTCATTTTTAGGTCGTTGGTATCCCGCTGGAATGCTGCATGTGTTTGAAAGGGACAACGACCAACAATCTCAATACTACGCCCGAGAGTGACAATTTCCAACGACCTCCTATCATTCCGGATTGGTGCTGATTCGCTGGTGAGATCTGACTGTTTGATATCTCTCCAGCGATCCCAAAGTGACGCACCAGCGATCCCTAAGGATTGTTATCGTTGTCGGGATCGCTGTTGCGTCGTTGTGTGTGACGGGAGCTTTAGACACTGCTAGGGGTGTCAATCCGATAGTACAAAAACGTCCTTACAACCTACAAGAAAAATGGGTCACATATGGTTCACGGTATAAGCAAATTCATAATGTGTCGTTCCCTCCTTTCTCTGTGTTGTAGAATTTATTAACCAACAAGCTAAAATCAGAAATGACCCTAGTTTTGACTTCACTCTGTCATGTTCCACTGCCCCCGGTGTCAAACCTAGTAGGACACCCGTGGCAGTCCACAAAAATAATATTGTTTCCACAGGTCCTCCTCACAATACAAATAAGCCCCCTCCAGAAGAGACCAAACCTCAGGATGCATGCAGTGTCCCCTACACAGGAAACCACATCCTCTACTAAAATGCAGAGTCTTCAGATAGTAGTCTTTAGAGGATAGCAAAGGTTTCCTCAAGGAGAACAACATCTGTTTCAAATGCTGTGCCACAACCTCTCACCTTGCCAGGAATTGTGAAGCTAGCGTGAAATATGCAGAATGCAGTAACACGGATCCCAATACAGCCTTGCACCTTGCACCACCCCCACGAGTGTTGTCACAAGCAGAGGAGCAGAATGGGAAGAAGAACGCTGATGAAGGCACCCCCGAGGTCACATCTCAATCTACTGAGATCTGCGGAGGACTAATGGAAGGAAGATCCTGTTCAAAAACCTGCCTTGTCGAAGTCTACCCAGCAGGCCGCAGGGACAAAGCAATTAAGATATACGCAATCCTGGATGAACAAAGCAACAGGTTTATAGCCAAGTCCATTGTCTTCGACAGCTTCAGCATGTAGGCCCCAGTTCTCCCTACTCCTTGAAGACATGTTCAGGTACCGTTGAGACGGCGGGGAGGAAAGCACCCGGATACAAAGCGGAGTCCATAGATGGCCAGACTTGCCTATCGCTACCGACCATCCTGGAGTGCAACCAGATTCCAGACACAGGTCTGTGATACCTTCACCAGAGGTGGCGATACATCACCACCATCTGAAGCATATAGCTCACCTGATACCTGAATTGGACCAAGAAGCTTCAATAGCTCTACTCTTGGGAAGAGATATACTAAGAGTCCACAAGTCTAGAGAGTCTATCAATGGCTTGCAGAATGCACCATACACACAGAGTCTTGACTTTGGATGAGTCATAATAGGAGACATCTGTCTAGTAAGAGCACAGAAGCTGACCTTAGTCAACAGTATGCTCACCAGCATGCTAGAAAATGGACATCATCTCTCTTCCTGCCATGTCAGAATAGTCTGCTGGTAAAGGAGTTACCGAGAAGCACCCCCCTGCCTTGCCCTTTCTCAGCTCCTTCCAACGAAGACCACGCCTGTGAAGGTGAACAAGACCACATAGGATGTACAGTTTTCTGCAAAACAAAGGAAGACAACAAGACAGCAATGTCCATAGTAGACAGGATGTTCTTGGACATCATGGATCGAGAGAGAGTCAAAGACAAGTCAAACAGTTGAGTTGTACCACTACCATTCCGACGTCTACCGAACAACAATCGATTCATCTCCCTCAGACATGAGCTTCAGAAGTCACCTGAGATGAAGGAACATTTCTTTACCTTCATGGGGAAGATATTCCAAAACAACAACGCAGAGATTTCACCTGCACTTCGACACTCAGAGGAGTGTTGGTATTTGCCCATCTTCGGAGTGTACCATCCTAAGAAGCCAGGTCAGATAAGAGTGGTATTCGACTCAAACGCCAAATGCGATGATGTCTCGTTGAACGATGTCCTACTGTCAGGCCCAGACCTCAACAACAGAAGTGCTACTCTGTTTCTGCAGAGATACGGTGGCATTTATGCCTGTCATACAACAGATTTTCCACTGTTTTCTCGTCAAGGAGGAACAGAGTCTACTTGAGGTTCTTCTGCTACCGCGACAATGACCCCGATAAGGACATCACAGAGTACTGGATGAGGGTCCACATCTTCAGGAACAGTCCATCCCAAGCAGTCGCTATCTACGGCCTTCAAAACACTGCCAAAGAGGGCGAAGAATAGTACAGGTCAGATGTCAGATCCTTTGTAAAAAAGGAATTCTACGTTGATGACTGCCTGAAGTCCACACCAACAACTGAGGTTGCAATCAGCTCAAGAAATGCTTGCTCTGTCTAACCTGAGGTTACATAAGATCGCCTCCAACGGCAGAGAATTGATGGAAGCCTTTCCTTCTCAAGACTATTCCAGTGATCTGAAGGACTTAGACGTAAGTATCGACTCCCTTCCCATGCAGCGGAGCCTAGGATTGTTTTTGGATTTGAAGGCAGATGCCTTCACCTTTCAGATCAACAAAGACGAGAAACACTTCACACGCAGAGGAGTTCTTTCCTTCGTGAATAGCCTGTACGACCCCTTGGGGTTTGTAGCTCCAGTAACCATACAAGGCAAAATGATGCTAAGGGACTTCACCCAAGAGACATTTGATTGAGACGATCCACTTCCAGCAGCAAAAGGCAGACCTGTGGGTCGAGTGGAGAAAGTCTCTCAAAGCCTTGACCGACCTTCGTTTGAAACGACCTTATGTTCCCGTGCCATCTACAGAAGTCAAAACGCGAAGTCTTTGTATCTTCTGTGATGCATCAGTCAAAGTGATCACAGCAGTAGCGTACTTCAAGACCACAGACGTGAACGAACAAATCCATATCGGGTTTGTCATGAGTCGGACAAAGCTGGCGCCACTCCATGAACACACAATACCCAGACTGGAAGTCTGTGCTGCCGTCCTTGCAATTGAGCTGGCCGAACTTATCTCAGATGGCTTGAATCTACAGATCAAAGATGCTGAATTCCACACGGATAGAAAGGTGGTCCTGGGATACATCTGCAACGAGACACAAAACTTCTATGTCTACGTAAGCAATTGGGTACTGAGGATAAGGAGATCCACTTGCCCTAATCAGTGGCACTACGTGTCTACACACCACAATCCTGCAGACCATGTGACTAGATCCATTGCACCCAGTCATCTTAAGGACACTACGTGGTTCACAGGCCCTTCCTCCTTGCACTATTCACACCCCACAGCAAGAAGCCTGATACATTCGAACTAATGGATCCAGATGCCGACAAAGAGCTTTGTCCTCAAGTGTCCGCACTATATACAGTGATTTCAGGGCATCACCTCAAATCTCATCGGTTCAGCAGGTTCTCAACCTGGAAGTCACTTGTTCAAGCCATCCCTTGCCTACTTAACGTGGCTCGTCCTATAAGTCCTATAAGTCTGCAATACCTACTAGTCAGAGACCTTGAAAAGGTTGGTATCACTGCAAACATGCGTTTACCGCACCCAACCTAGAAAGGGCCAAGATTACAATACTTCGTGTAGTACAAAAGGAAGTCTACAACAAAGAAATAGACAACCTCAACAAGGGACAACCTGTTCCTAGAGACAGCGTGTTGAAGAAGCTTGATGCGATAGTCGACCAAAACAGGCTGTTGAGAATAGGTGTAAATGCAGGAAAAAGAAGTCTATAAAGCGACACGACCTTTTAGACAGTTTCAGTAATATTAACAAAAGTTTTATTCAAGTAACAAATAGCAAACAACAAAGAAGTCAGACAATTTAAAAGCAATTAAAAGAGCCAAATACAGCCATAACTTTTCCATTGACAAAAATACATCAAGGAAACCCCTCTGTCGATTTGCAGATACCGGTTATACCAATACAAACGTTGTTTAAATGTTACATTTCCATTACAAGGTGCCATACTCATAGTTATTCAATAAAAAGCCATACAAAATGATGCCATAAGGTGTAGCAACGGAACCTCCCCTGTTGATTCTTATAGGTAATCACATAACATGTGTATTGCAAAAACTGGTAACAACAATACAGATCGTTGTTTAAATGTTAGAACTCCATTATATGTGCCATAGGTTTGTACAAAGAAAGGAATCATTCAAGATATCCTACAGACGAACACATATCATGTGTATTCCACAGAGTCCAATCCCTCTATATAAGGTTTTAAAATCCCCCATATAGGTCAGGGCAGTTACATATACGTGGAGTAGGTTGTACACCTATAATTAGTATAAGCAATCAAAATTAGATACAGCAATTTTTACACCCATAGCAAATATAGGGTTTTTGGGGGTATAATAAAGCTATTCAAAGCCCTTTATGCCATAAAGGAATCCCCCCTTATTTTGACCTATACATATGATGATACAATTACTTCATCCCTTTTAAAGTGCCATAGAGATCCCAAATCAAGGCTGTATGGTTACCAAGTAGGGTAGTAGGCACATAGGAACGTAACTCCAGCAGATAATAGTCATATAAACTGTTTTACTGGTATCAGATTGCATAATGGCAGGGGTGAGGCGCTGTTGAAAATAGGTGGTTGCATTCAAGAATAGGGATGGGCGAATCCTGAAATACTCGGACTCGCTGGACTCTAACGAGTCCGGGTCCGAGGCTCGGTACTCGTTGCGAGTCCAGCGAGTACGAGTAGTAACCTGTACTTTTGCAGTGTATCTATACAGAATCACTACAAAAGTACCCTAAAAGTTAATCTATGGGGTTAAAAACAATAAACATTAATACTCACCTCCTGTACTCCTGTACCTTATATACCGGGACCGGTACGAAGACCTCTGGCTGTTACAGGACCTCCGAGACCACCGGGAGAAGATGGGGAAAAGGACCTTGCAGTTCAGCCAATCATCATTCGGCTAGCGGTCACATGGGTTGTGACGTGGCTGCACTGCGGTCACATGACAAACCCATGTGACCGCTAGCCGAATGCTGATTGGCTAAACTGCAAATCCTTTTCCCCATCTTCTCCCGGTGGTATCGGAGGTCCTGTAACAGCCGGAGGTCTTCGGTCCCGTCCCGGAGTACAGGAGGTGAGCATTAATGTTTATTGTTTTTAACCCCTTAGATTAACTTTTAGGGTACTTTTGTAGTGTATCTGTATAGATACACTGCAAAAGTACAGGGACTCGCTACCCCTGAGTAATTCCTAAGGAAAGTCGGCAAGTAGCGAGTCCCCCGAGTCCGCTACTATTCGGGCGAGTCCCGAATAGTAGCGAGGAATTCGCCCATCCCTATTCAAGAAGCCGAGGTAGAAGTTCCAGAGAAACATCCGGTAATAGTTCCTTGACGTCATCACATAACGACCTTCTCATTCAACATCATCATGTCCTAGTGAGACACCAAGGACAGTTGTTTACTGAAGGGAATCTACGAGCAGCTGGACTATGGATAGTCGGAGCGAAGAAAAGAGTAAGCAAATCATCTTAAAGTGCATTAAGTGTCGCAAACTCTTCGTGGCATGTTTCAAAATCAGAAGATGGCAATCTTCCACCCGACAGACTTAGTACTGAACCACCCTTCACCAATGTCGGACTAGACGTGTTCAGCCCTTGTTCCGTGGCTACACGATGCACTAGGAAGATCCATGCCGAAGCAAAGTGTTGGGCAGTTCTATTCACATGTCTGTCCATCAGAGCTGTCCATATTGAAGTAATCAAATCTATAGACACATCAAGCTTCATAAGTGCACTTTGACACTTCATCGCAATAAGAGGCCCTGTCAAGCATATTCGTTCTGACCGAGGCACGAATTTCGTCGGAGCAGCAAGAGAACTCCAAATCCCTTCCAATCTAGATGTTGCTAATGTGGAAAGGTACTTAGGTGAGCAAGGATGCACCTGGACTTTCAACCTACCACATGCTTCGCACATGGGCAGTGCCTGGGAAAGAATGATAGGGATAGCACGCAAAATACTATCTATCTTCTTGCAAGCGAACACCAGACTCACACACGAGAGTTTAGCTACATTCTTGGCTGAGGTCTCAGCTATCATGAATGCCAGGCGCTGACAGCACCCGATAGTCCTTACTCCTACCATGTTGCTCACACAGAAAACTAGTGTCCAAGTGCTCCACTTCGAAAGTTCAATGACAAAGACCTCTACAGAAGACAATGGAGGCAAGTACAAAGCGTGTCCAATGCCTTTTGGGGCAGATGGAAAAAACTGTATATCTCCACTTTGCAAGCCAGGACGAAGTGGCAGAAAGACCATCCTAACATCAAACCTGGCGATGTTGTACTCGTGAAAGACAGTCAATCACATTGAAATGAATGGCCACTCAGCCTAGTCACCAAACCTTTTCCCAGCAAGGATGGGAAAGTACGAAAAGTGGAGGTCAGAGTGGGTAAGCTTGGGGAAAACAAACTGTTCCTCAGGCCAGTTACTGAACTTGTGTTGCTGCTTTCCCCGAAAGAGTCAATTTGGTGGCATCTGTTGATGCCAAGCAGGGAGTGTTTAGCCCATTCATGAGCAGCTAAGAAAATATTCATAAAGTTATACTAGAGTTATACTAGTTACAACCTGTAAAGGTTATTAGTTGCCTGTTTATGCTGTTTAGATGTTAAACATGATCTGGCAGAGCCCTTTATGAATAGTGTGTGCCAATGGACCACCCCCCTTCTTCCTCCAGGAGAAAGAGATCCTTCTAGTCAGTTTCTCAGTTCTTCAGTGAGAAGATAAGATGTGTGTTTCTGGCTCTCCATTCCTTACAACTTTCCTCTTGTCAGATGATTCCAGTGAGAGCAATGCAGTTACATGTTTTTGTGTAGAATCTGTGTGAACAGGTTATAATCCAGCCTTTAGTACAGAGAGAACTGTGTGATAGGAGATGTGTTATACCCTGTAATTCTTCATGCTAGCATGTTTGCATTGTATGTAGATAAAGGTATTTATGTGTAGAATACTGTAAAGTGAAGTGTTTGTGCTCTGAGATACATTATTTGAATTAATGCCTTTTGTACTGTATGCAGATAGATGCATTATATATAGAATAGAGCCTGCTGCAGTGATCTTTACCCTAGTTACTCATGTTGACTGTAAACTGTGTTATCACTGTGTTAGTGCTAGTTTCTTTAATCCACCCAGTACTGACTGTGATTATTCTGTACTTGTATTCTAGTTTTTACCACACACATTATCGTTCACGTAATCAAGTTCATCACCTCAATAAATATAGACTCCAGAAATACTACAGTCTGTTCCTTGGGGAAGTGAATGAGGGTTAAGCTGTATGCTAGATATCCATAGCTCTACATGTGGAAGAAGGCAGAACAGAAAGTGTGCAGAGATAGACAGGAACCTGAGGTGAGGAAACTTAAAGCATAAGCATCGTTTTAATTTATATTTCATAAATAATCAATCTTTCTCTGCCAGAATTGAAAAGTTATTATCCAAATTCTCAATTTTGAAGGAAAATCTGTGTTCAGTGAAAACAGATTTTCCCATTACTGAGATAGGAGATGAAATGATGAGATTCTATGATGACAAGAGAAGGAAGGAGCTAGAGGCAGAGATCCAACCTCCTCCTCTCTCTTCTATTTATATAAAATCTCATTGGTAACAACTTCCATCTTCTGTCTCAGGAATGGGAAAGTCTGTCTTCACTAAAAACAGATTTTACCTCAGAATTGAAAGTTTTGATAATGACTGATCAATTCTGGCAGAGAAAGAAGCAAATTTAACTGATAACATAAATTACAAAGTTTATTATTTTCATGTGTACTATTGATCTATGAAATACAAATTTAAATGCATTAAGACATGTGCGCAAAGTGAAAAAGAGGAGAATAATAAAATAAACAAAGGAAACCTCTCACCAACCTGAGGACAGAGAGAAGGTGTTGGAAGGGTAAATGAGCAAACAGAGCAGTAACACAACTTGTCTCTGCCTAGCAGGCAAAATCCCTTAGCAGCATTGCTAGAACTCTTTAGTTGAAATCCACCTAGAAATATAGCCAACATAGAACGCTGGTGCAAGTATAAATAGCCCCATCGAAGCTGTGATAGGATAGACCTAAAGTAGGAAAGGGAGAGTCACCTGACTAGCAGCAAAGCAAGGGAAGAAAAGAGAATGATCAGCAATTGGAATGGGACCAACCAGACTGTAGCTCAGCAGGAAAAGAAATTCACCACGCAGAAAGAGGTCACTAGATCGTGTCCCAAAACCGAAGAAAGATTACAAGATACATAGCTATATTAATAAAGCATTGTGCCATCTAACAAGTTAAAGGTTACTACATTTTTATTTATATTACGAGCATTAACATGGCAGGACATGTGAGTTGAGCAAGGCTGAACAGGTCTAGTCGGAATATTCCTGAAATTATTCAAATCACATACAGAGCCCACATGACATTCCACTCTTGCCACCAACACAAGAGAATCCTAAATGTATGCAGTGCACTTGCTGTGAGAGTCCATCACAAACCTGGAAAACCCCATTAATTCTAAAATTAAGCATAGTAGTGTACCCAATCCTAACAGCATGTAGTACACTCACTGTCAGGATTCAACTCTGCTTGCTGGATCCAGCACTCATCTTATATACACTAATATGCAATTTTCATACTTACGGACAAATGGTAAGTACCTTTTCTTCCTGCTGCTCTCAATGAAGCAGTAGCTGTAGTTTTACGTTGAGTTTTGAGAGAATTACAAAAAGCAGCTAATTAGCATGTGACTGTAAGTATGCAAATTGTATATGAGCAGTCACATGATGAATACTGAAATCACATGAGCGGAGGAGGGGGGGGGGCGCAAAACCTGAAGCCATATTTTAATGGTTTTTAATTTTACATGTATTCTTATTTTCTATGTGGATTTGTGGTTACATATTTCAAGCAATAAACAATGTTTTTGGTGATTCATTCCATTTGTATTATTATTACATCCAAAAAGTCCACGCTAAAAAACCATGGTAGTTGGACAATATAAGTCATGTTTTCACTTTGGTTGAGCAGTGACCATGGCTGCTGTGAGAAGATGTATTTGACATGTAATGTAAAGGTATGTAAAGGTTTGATTATCACCATTAAAGGGATCCTGTCACCCCCAAATCACCTCTAAACCTATTAAAACCTGTCCCTAGAGCATATTAACACTGTCCCTACACTCCTTTTACCTCCTAAATGGCATTAGTCAAAGTGAATATAAACGTTTTATAAGTACCTGATTAGTCATGATAATGAGTGACTATGCTATTCATAGTCACTCATCAAGGCAGCCCCTCTTCTTCATATCACGCCTATTTAGGCGTGCTCGTCAGTCTATGTTCAAAATCGCGCCTCCCTGCGCGCCTCCCCTCTCTCTCATAGCGTCCGGGCTTCACTGTAAGCTGTATGACGCGATTCGCGTCATTCCCGGCGCCAGATGACGTATTTGCAGCCGCGCCGCGCTGTCAGCTTCAAGTCCCGCACTGCGCATGCGCATGGGCATGCGCAGTGCGTATTTTGCAGCTGACAGCGCGGCGCGGCTGCAAATACGTCATCCGGCGCCGGGAATGACGCGAATCGCGTCATACAGCTTACAGTGAAGCCCGGACGCTATGAGAGAGAGGGGAGGCGCGCAGGGAGGCGCGATTTTGAACATAGACTGACGAGCACGCCTGAATAGGCGTGATATGAAGAAGAGGGGCTGCCTTGATGAGTGACTATGAATAGCATAGTCACTCATTATCATGACTAATCAGGTACTTATAAAACGTTTATATTCACTTTGACTAATGCCATTTAGGAGCTAAAAGGAGTGTAGGGACAGTGTTAATATGCTCTAGGGACAGGTTTTAATAGGTTTAGAGGTGATTTGGGGGTGACAGGATCCCTTTAAAGGATATTTCAATACAGAATAAAGTTTAGGGTTTGACCAGCATCTTTTAGTGCTCCCATTTCAATTGTTCTCCTTGTTCTGTCACCTTTTCTTCTGTTTGGAGGGATACTGACCCCATAATGTTAAGCTTGATAAAGTCAACAGTTGGTGCAGTGCCTACTGATTTATTACAACCTTGAAAAAAATTAGTTATCCTTATAGAGGCTTGTTTCAATTTAGGGCTTCCAAAAATAAGGACAATGGACTGGGCAGGCGAATAACTGTAAATGATCACCAAACAAACACATAATCCTGGACTACTTGGCGGAAATATTTCAGTGAACAACAGTAATTCAGATATATAGAAACAAATATAAATCATAAGAAGACAACTTATTGTCCTCGCTGCCCTCACTTGACCTTCCGTACTGGCACTTAGATCTCCTTTAGCATTTTTAACTGCCTTGTTGGTGTGAGTTATGAGAGACTTGATGATAAGGCCATTGGTAACTCCGGCTAAGATTAGTGGCAATGAGCAACTGATGAGGTTGCTAATGATCAGATATTCCAAGGTCAATTTAGGAGAAGAGGCTTCCATACTCTGATTATTTGTCATGTTGAATCCTTGACCGTCTATGATTGTGTTCCAGATCACAGGTATACATGTTGCTAGTGATATAAGAACTGAAGTAATTAGAAGATGCGGAACACAACGGAACACTGCTAACTTGAGACGCACGAGGAATGGATGAGTGAAAATGACAATTTGGAAATAGTAACTGATGGATAGACAGGCAGTCAACCAGAAACTCGTAAACACTGGGAAATTGATAATGGCTGAGAATAGAATATAAATCTCTTCAGAGAAGTAAAGATCACTTTCAAGAAAGCTAAGAAAATCATTTATGATCATTATAAATTGAAATAAGACATTGGATATGCCCATCATTAGCAAAATCTGATCGGAAGGACTGAGAGTTTTACCCTTGATTATGTCTTTGATATTTACAGCAATGATGATTGAATTGGCAATTGAACCTACCGCAGTGCTTATGGCCAAAATAGTCATAAAAATTAACAGAAATGTAGGAAACATCAGGATTGATCTCTACTTTAGCATAGCCAAAAACAATGGTAGACTAACAGAAATAAATCATAGGCCTACAATACACAACTAAAGAGAACAATGTTTTCTTATCTCTTCTCAGTAGCACATTTGAATTTGATTACAAACTTTTCATCCCAGAGAATGAGGCAGAATGCTTTTCTTCTATGTCTTCATGCCTGTGTGGTCTTTATCCACCCTGTGAAATGCAGTCATGTAATTCATACTTTCCTTTTTAAATGAATGTATTTTTATAACCTTAAACTTAGTAAACTTACCATCTATTTGATTGTTATCTGTGATCATCTAAAATTCATATAAAGACACATACATCACATACAGACCTCTTTTAAAGAAAAAATCTCTATAATTAAGGAGATTGCAGGTACTTTATGTTAATTTATGATTCCGTCTTGACTCCCCAAAGTCCTACTGTAATTATTTCAATTGTTGTTGATCTCCTGTCAATTGCTTACGTAGAGGTAGTATACGTTGATGAAGAAGCAATTATGCCACTCTGCGCTGACTCTCTGGGACTTTTTCAGCTAGGCTATGCTTATGCAAATCCTCTTGCCACTAGGATCCTTTAACAGATATTCAAAACCTAAAGTGAGACATATATATCATCTTCTTGTTTTGTATGTCAAAATCACATGCCTTACATAGAATAAAATAAATCCTTCAACCACGAACACCAGGACTACAAATTAGAATCCGATACAGTCAGCAGAATATTATAACGTTTAGCATATAAATTGAAGCTTACAGGTAAAATTTTAATTAGTGAACCGTGTTTTAAGGTACCGTTACACACAGAGATATATTGCTTGCAACTCACTGGTTGCAGTGAAATCATGGACACATTGTTCCATTTTGTGGCCGTGTACAAATGTAACAATGTGTCCATGATTTCACTGCAACCAGAGATCTGCAAACAATCTCTGCACAATTATCTGTGTGTGTAACTGGGCCTTAAGATATAGCGTTCAACATGTTCTTTTCTTTTTTATACATACCCTTTGTACGCAACCTTTTTAATCTGAAATTTATTACATTTTTTTACATCCTTTATTGCATCTTTGTGCGACTCCTGCATATACCGAGTGAATGGAGTGTTAGCACTGGGTCCTCCCGCTCTATTAAGATAGTCAAAAGTACAATTTGTCTTGCAAAATAACAAGCTCTCATATGGCTATATCAACAGAAAAATAAAAAAAATTATGGCTCTTGGAAGAAGAGGAGTAAAAAATGAACATGGAATATGGCCCTGAGGTAAAGGGCTTAAAAGTGAAGATGTAGAGTAAAAAATCACTAACTTCCAGCAGATATCGGGTTACTGATTATTGATGCTAGGGTGCGGTCAGGCGGCTGTATAGCACAGATAACAAACACATTGCAATGTTCGAACTGGACAATGACTCCCCTGCCTCGAGCTTGAGATTTGCATAGAAATACATGTAGCTGTCAATCTCAGGTCAGGGGAGTCAACGGCCAGTTCAATCATTGCAATCCTCGTCCGAGTTATACAGCCCTCTGACTATGCCCCTAAGAAGGTGCCCGACCTCTGACAGTGCAGTTCATGGGAAAACAAGCATTCAGCTTTCAGTCATACAGGTATGTGTGAAGCTTCTACAGTCATCTCAGCAACACTTTGACAGTTCCCAGTACAGTTCATCAACCGGCTGTTAGTGAAACTGCCAGGGCTGCACCTGTAAATGCTTCATACACACCGGTATGCCAAAGCTACCAATCCCAGGAGGAATAAAGTTCTTTTTTTTCCTTTGGCAGTGCTTTTGGTATAGCAGTTGGGCATCTTTCTAACACTATTAACCTGTAGTTTAACCCAACATCTCTAGTATAATAGCGTTAACCCTTTACTGACATTCACCCTACATGTATGGATTGTAAGGAGTGGGTCATCTCTTTCCATACTCAGCAGATAATGTCTGTGTGTTACAGACAGGACCAGCCTCTAACAGACTGTTAACCTGTTAAATGGTATTGTCAAACTCTGACAGCGGCATTTAACGTGCACCTGCATGGGGGTGCATCATCCTATGTACCCATCAACACACTTGTGATGTGATCACCCATGGGTTTGCTATGACAGCCAGGGGTATGTTGAAGACCCCTGTGCCTGTCATTGTAGAAATCCCTTGAAACCTGCCTGTGGATTCACAGGAGAATGTGATTTTACTTTATACAGCAATACTGTGGCACTGCTGCTGTATGTAGCACAAGAGATCAGATGTTTGCAGGTTATAGTTTCTATAAAGAACAGTGAAAAGTAAAAAAAATCTATGCATTAAAAATATGAAAAAATAGAAGCTGAAATCATGTCCCTTTTCCCTCAATAAAAATGAAAATAATAAGAAATAGAAAATAAAATACACACCGGGTATCGCCCTATTCAGAAAATTCCAATATATAAAGATCTAAAAATAATAAAATTTTCAGAATGAACAAATAAAAGCCAGTTAGCTGTGCCATTTTTTTTTATTTTCAGTCCATGCTCACATACAGTTGTGGCCAAAAGTATTGACACCCTGCAATTCTGTCAGATAATACTCAGTTTCTTCCTGAAAATGATTGCAATCACAAATTCTTTGGTATTATTATCTTCATTTAATTTGTCTTCAATGAAAAAACACAAAAGAGAATGAAGCAAAAAGCAAAACATTGATCATTTCACACAAAACTCCAAAAATGGGCCAGACAAAAGTATTGGCACCCTCAGCCTAATACTTGGTTGCACAACCTTTAGCCAAAATAACTGCGATCAACCGCTTCCGGTAACCATCAATGAATTTCTTACAATGCTCTGCTGGAATTTTAGACCATTCTTCTTTGTCAAACTGCTCCAGTCCCTGATATTTGAAGGGTGCCTTCTCCAAACTGCCATTTTTAGATCTCTCCACAGGTGTTCTATGGGATTCAGGTCTGGACTCATTGCTGGCCACCTTAGAAGTCTCCAGTGCTTTCTCTCAAACCATTTTCTAGTGCTTCTTGAAGTGTGTTTTGGGTCATTGTCCTGCTGGAAGACCCATGACCTCTGAGGGAGACCCAGCTTTCTCACACTGGGCCCTACATTATGCTGCAAAATTTGTTGGTAGTCTTCAGACTTCATAATGCCATGCACACGGTCAAGCAGTCCAGTGCGAGAGGCAGCAAAGCAACCCCAAAACATCAGGGAACCTCCGCCATGTTTGACTGTAGGGACTGTGTTCTTTTCTTTGAATGCCTCTTTTTTTCTCCTGTAAACTCTATGTTAATGCCTTTGCCAAAAAAAGCTCTACTTTTGTCTCATCTGACCATAGAACATTCTTCCAAAACATTGTAGGCTTTCTCAGGTAAGTTGTGGCAAACTCCAGCCTGGCTTTTTTATGTCTCGCGGTAAGAAGTGGGGTCTTCCTGGGTATCCTACCATACAGTCCCTTTCAATTCAGACGCCGATGGATAGTACGGGTTGACTGTTGTACCCTCGGACTGCAGAGCAGCTTGAACTTGTTTGGATGTTAGTCTAGGTTCTTTATCCCCATCCGCACAATCTTGCGTTGAAATCTCTCGTCAATTTTTCTTTTCCGTCCACATCTAGGGAGGTTAGCCACAGTGCCATGGGCTTTAAACTTCTTGATGACACTGCGCACGGTAGACACAGGAACATTCAGGTCTTTGGAGATGGACTTGTAGCCTTGAGACTGCTCATGCTTCCTCACAATTTGGTTTCTCTAATACTACCAAAGAATTTGTGAATGCAATCATTTTCAGGAAGAAACTGAGTATTATCTGACAGAATTGCAGGGGTGTCAATAGTTTTGGCCACAACTGTAGGTGCAAGGAGGGTGAGTGAGAGCGGTGGATGATGGTATGACATTTTGTGCGTGCTTGAGCGCTTCAACAGATCTGGTTTTCTCCTTTTGCTTCTATAGATGTGCACCTGTGTGCTAATCACATGGCCTATGCAAATTGTCACTTCAGTGAGGAAGTAGATAAACTCTAATGCCACCTATTGAAGTTAGCAATCTAAAAGCAATAATTGATTCTTTAACAATATGATTTAGGATTTGTGCCAGATTAAAGTCACAATATGTAGACATTGCATTTCAGAGTGATTGCCCCTCATCAGTGCAGTGTATGTGAACTGATCTGGCTGTATGAGAGGCTAAGATGAGGTCTGAAGGAATAGCTTTTCTCCTTATAGATATTCAATTTGCCTGCCAGCAGTAAAGAGTCTTTTAGCCACAATGCTCCTCTGGGAAACATGCAAATTGTCACTTCAATGAGGAAGTGCACGAACTCTAGTGCCATCTATTGAAGGTAGAAATCCTAAAAGTCATAACTGACTCTTTAACAAGTATTTTAATATGACTTAGGATTTGTGCCAGATCAGACCCCCAATCACATGACCTATCACATGATCAATGAAAAGATGATCATGTGACATGTCACATGGTACTTCGGGATGGGGGGCCCTCACCTTCTAAACAGTCCGGGGCCCTAGCTACCCTTAATCCGACGATGATTATAATGATGCTGATGGACTCAATTTGGACTCTATCTTGTCTTTGTTGCAGTGTTGTCTGTCTTTTTATCTCACAAAGTATTATTTACCATGCTTTTGTGTATGTCTAAAAAAAAATTTACACAGTCAGAATAAAGACAAAACAGAGTCCAAAATTACTCAATATGCTTCATTATAGTGAATGGTTTTATCAGGGGTTTCATCTAAATCATGTTTTTTGGAGATTTAAATAAATGACTGATATAAGTGCTCCACATGCTAAATGGAAACCAAGGCAATCGCTCAAGTCTATCATCTGTAAACAGAAAAATGGGAGGTTTCCACATCGGAGGTAGCTCAACACTCTGGAAAGGGACATTGTTCCAAACCCCTCTTAAGAAATCTATTGAAATTGATCTCAAATCCAAATGGCTTCCCCTCTCTTGGTGTCCCATAATGTGCTTAAACTGCAATTAGCACCCACGTGTAGGGCAATGGAGAAGCAGAAAGGTCTCACTTAAAGGGTATCTGTCACCATGCTTTTGCTACCACATCTTAGGGTACCTTTACACGCCGCAACTTTTGGCGGCGATCGGAGGCAACTGAACATGCACGTGCACGTTTTTCATGGTTACCTCCGAAGGCGCTTGTACACGCCGCAATTGCGCCGTCAACCCAACGGAACGTGACTCCCCGTAAGTTGCCATACAATCTGCAGGAAACATCCGGTAGCCTCCCGTCACCGCTTCACACGCCGCAATCCCCAATGGAATGTGGGCGTACCTGTTCAGCGCCGCAAAACATAGGGGTGCCAAATTAATTAACACCGCGCCCAAAACACGATCATTAGACAATGCAATAGTGTCCTGATTGGCCAGCCTGCACTGGAAGGCTGGCTAAGGCTGCTTTCACATCACCGGTTTTCGCTGATCGCGGCAGTTGCGGTGAAAAAAACACAACTGCCTTGATTACCACATAACGGCCGCACTTGCGGTTCACCTGCGGCAAGCCCCATGCAATGTCTATGGGGCTTGCGGCAGGTGCGGCAAGTGCGGTATAGTTGCGGTTTTGGCACCTGCCGCAAGTGCCGAGACCGCACTTGTCGCACCTGCCGCACACTTACCGCAAGCCCCATAGACATTGCATGGGGCTAGCCGCAGGTGAACCGCAAGTGCGGCCGTTATGCGGTAATCGCGGCAGTTGCGGCTTTTTTCACCTCAACAGCCGCGATCAGCGAAAACCGCTAATGTGAAAGGGGCCTAATACGTGACGCCATTGTGGCGGATTTATACAGGGAATACACGCTTCTGTCGTGACAAGTGGCTGCTGCAATACACTTCCGAGCCGCTCAAGCGTCACACAGGAGCGGTTTGGAGCTGCACAGTGGCTTACACTACACAATGGTTTGCTATGTGTGCGTCTGTAGCTGAAGGTGGGAACATACACACAATACATTTCACATATGTGCCTACATTGGTCCATGCCAAGGCACAGCTGCCATGGCACCACTCTACTCTGTTTGTGTGTAATTGACTCTACCTACATCCCCCACAAAAACATGTCCTGGATGAATGTCTGTGGACACGTGTCCCTCTGCCCACAACACATCACAATGGATATGTACACACAGTTGCGCCATACACTGTAGGCCAAAGGGCTGAACCTGGGTCCTGCATATTAACACACAATGTTTCACGGACCCATCAATAGCTTTGAATGGGATACATACCTCTGTGCACAGCATAAACCTATGTGCAACTGCCCTCTATCCCCAAGTAACGACACACACACGTAGTTTTTTGGATCCAAAATTGAAAAATTATTATTTGTTGGCACATTAAAAATAAGGTCAACAACACACATAAAAAAACATAACAAAAATGTGTTTCCATCACAAAAAAACAATTTAACATGATGATAAATAAGGTTAAACAATAAACATGGCAAAGTGTGCACCAACCCCAAAAAATAAAAAAAACTAACTAACTAAAGAATGTGCACACAATAATACTACAACAAAATACTCATGGTGCAGCCACCCTGGTGACTACACCATCCACATCATGTTCATGCCTCACAGCACCAGCCACACTACACCAGCTGGTGCTGCAAGGCCACTGCGCCAGGGCCATTAAAATAGGAGCAGTATGCATCTCTACTGTTCCTGGCCTCCTGGACCCGGCCCAGCGGCTGAAGTGGCGCCACACCATGGTCGGTATCACGCCAAGCCCCTGTACGGACCTCCCCTGTTGTGGGGTTCACTGAATCCACATAACTTGCCGGCGTGTATGATGACCGATCCCTACGACGCAGGAAGTTATGCAGCACACAGCAGGCCAGCACTACCACATCAATAGATTCCAGTTTCATATGAATACGTGTATGAAAAACCCGGAATGTATTGGCCATGATCCCGAATGCATTTTTAACCACACGGCGGGCCCGTGATAGCCGGTAATTGAAAATGCGCTTCTCAGAAGTAAGGGTCCTCTGGGATATGGCCCTAGTTCAGGGGTCTCGAACTCGGCGGGGTTGGTGGGCCGCACATAGAAAAACATTTACAGCGGGGGGCCGCATCCCTTGTAGGTCTAAGTGATATTTTTAGTAATACCAGAATTGTTTGCTCAATGTAGTAAAGTAAAGTACAACTCCTGATCCCCTTCTTGAAGTAATGTCCCCATCCTGTAGTAATGTCATTTTCTACCGGTCCCCCATCCTGATCCCCTTTTCTACTGATGTCCCCCATCCTGATCCCCTTTTTTACTGATGTCCGCCATCCTGATCCCCTTTTCTACTGATGTCCCCATCCTGATCCCCTTTTCTACTGATGTCCCCCATCCTGATCCCCTTTTCTAATGATGTCCCCATCCTGGTCCCCTTTTGTAGTGATGTTTCCATCCTGATCCCCTTTTGTAGTCATGTCCCCATCCCGATCCCCTTTAGTAGTGATGTCCCCCATCCCGATCCCCTTTAGTAGTGATGTCCCCGATCCCCCATAGTAGTGATGTCCCCCATCCTGGACCCCTTTTGTAGTTAGGTCCCGCATCCAGGTCCTCTTTTGTACTGATGTCCCCCATCCTGATCCCCTTTTCTAGGTATGTCCCCATCCTGATCTACTTTTATAGTGATGCCCCCATCCTGTTTTACCTTCTTTTTACACACTCACATACACAGTCATTCACACTCACACACAGTCACATCCACACATGCTCATACACACACACACACACACACACACACCTCACAAACACTTTCTTATACACACTCACTCACATCCTCACCCTCTCACACACACATTTCTCACTTTAATGATGCATCGCTCCAGTGCAGGGGGCCACCGAGGTCTCCACTGTGCTGACTTCTGGCCTCTGCTGTGCTATGACTTCCTCCAGCCGCCGCTCAGACAAGCTCTTTTGCTCAGCAAGATCAACGCAATCTGCCAGCCAGAGGCCCACATGTGACGTCATATTCCGCTATCAGCTGTGGGTCTCTCATTGGCTGGCAGCTTGCATTGATCTTGCTGAGTGGCAGAGCTTGTTAGTGCCACGGACGGAAGTCATCACACATCGTGGACCGCAGCGCCCTTCTGCACTGGGGCAATGCATCATTAAGTTTTTCAAGGTGCCGCGGGCCGCATAGTGAAGCCCCAGGGCCGCATGTGGCCCCCGGGCTGCGTGTTTGAGACCCCTGCCCTAGTAGGTGTGCCTGAAGTGGAAAGGCTTCATCCCCCACAAACGCAAAGTTGAGATGATGGGTTGTCTCTTCATTTGAGGGAAGTTCAGCCCACCTGTCCTTAGGTCTTGCGCCAAGGAGCAGTGTGCGAACACACCCCCATCTGAGATGCGCCCATTCATACCAACATCCATGTAGAGGAACTCATAGTTCGCATCCACCAGGGCTATGAGGACAATACTAAAATAACCTTTGTAATTGTAATACAAAGACCCCGAGTTTGGGGGTTTAGTTATGCTCACGTGCTTACCATCCAATGCCTTTACGCAGTTTGGAAATTGCCAGCAGTCCTCAAAGCCTCTGGCTACTTCCATCCATTGAGCGGGTGTTTCTGGAAACTGCATATAGGATGGCAGCAGACTACTCCAGATCGCCTCACACGTCTCGGGGTTCAGGCGGCTCAGCAGGGACAGTGATACACGTGAAGTGTATTGCAGGTCGGTCCTTGACCGACCTGTAGCCAGGAACCGCAAAGTTACTGCCAAAAGCTCCTCCGCTGATACTGATCGACGCATCACAGTGTCCTGACGGGCTATCAATGGCTTTATGCATTCCAAAAGGAAGGTGAAAGAGTCCTCGGATATACGGAGGTAGTTCCTGAAATCATGTGGACTACGATCCTCCAGCTCATGCACCAGCTGCATGTGGCTCCGGGTGTCCTGGCGGCGAAGCCAATACACTCCGTGGTCTGTGAGCCCGCAACCTCTCATATCTATCCTCCAGCCGCAATTGCCCTTCCACCAAGGCCACGATAACATCTCCATCAGGGTCGAACATCATCTCACGTAACAACACCTGGAAAAATTAGACAAAGGAACATCAGTACAAGAACGAATCTTCACACATCATCTACACAAACCACCTCCTTCTCTATACTTCTTCTGCCCACTTGCCCAAAGCATACCCAACTGTGGTGAGCAGCGCACACACAGATATTTTCCCTTTCCAATGGCCAAACCAACATTGCCCTGAAAGGTAAAGAAACCTGGTCACTCAACAGCCCTGGCCCTCCTGGATCCCTTTGGAGAGGCCACACATCCTGAGCTTAAGGCCATATACGTGGGCCTAATGTACATGTGTCAGCACTAGGCATGTCCGTACACGTATGGGACATTTTTTACATATAGTATTTATTAAGCATCTACATTATGCAATTATACACATACCACAGCCTTTGTGTGTCATGCTCAATATCTGACGCCACGAAGAAGACTATTGAATACTCATCATGTCCAAAACACTTCCCTGATGTGTTGTGAATGCTGGATGTCCAGAGCCATACATTTGCTGATGCCACATGCCCCACTCCATTTCTGTTAAGAGCCTTCTACGTCCCAGTAGTGTGGTCGACGACAGTACTATGTATCCACAATTCAGATGCTCCCCGCAACTAAAGACACACGCATCCTTCAAACATGATCCTGTATGGCAAAGGCAAAAAGGCTAATCAAACACAATACTGTTTAGTTTCAAACAATCATGCATCCATTTTTCAGCTCACAATAGTATATCTGGGCCCCAAAAAACAAACACTACATATCCCACCACTTGGGCGTCACGTAAACGACAATATTGCGTTCCCAATGGGTCTGTAAAAGCAAAACCACACACTTCACACATCATGTTGGCACATCAGTACTTACTTAATGACTCTGGGCAGCAAGCGTGTCAGACATCGGCCTTGAGAGCATTTTATATGTTAAGTAACCAATCAGAACGCAGCAGCGTCTTCTAATCAACGTAGGCGTCTGGCCGTATGCAGTTGTGGCAAATTGATGTGCAAAATTGTTATTTTCTGATTGGTCAGGTTGCGGTTAAATAATCTGTGGTGGGGCATAACCCCTGCCCCGACTGCATTGAGCTAGTAGTGTCTCATCACAAGTTCTCTGTTGGTCAGACAGTAAGTGGTTGCACATGCTATTTTGGTATCGTAGACATTATTTCCTGTGTGCTCTAAACACTTTTGTTTGGTGATGTTTTTGCGCATTAGCTGAGAATTCAGTTAGCGTGTTGTAGAAGTGTAGTTAGCGTCGCGTAAGCATCGTAAATACACACATTGCCGAGTACTACACATTATGTTATGTGTGATTCTTGCCAGGACAATATGTGTTCTGCAGAAGTTTGTTTTGCCCAAACTATGTGTGTATCTGATGTGTGTGGTAAAATATTCGTAGTTACATCAGGAGTGCCATTTGTAATGATAGGCCTTCACATATTCAAGAGCATTTGTCCAAAATAGATCTATCACGTCACCTGTCAAACATGGACCATGTATGTACCCATGTTACCAACAACAATGCTTTGACCCAGCCAACAGGACTAGCCAAACATATGTTATTCATCTGGCAGGACAGGGGCTAGACACACAGAGTAGGGTGTGACGTATGCTGCCCATGTGTTCAATAGCATGACCTAATGTGATTTTTTTTTATCTTTTTGGCAGATAGCTGAGTATCATGAGTTTGTGACCCAACTCATGACGTTGTACCAGCCACACGAATACCTGTGGCGGGTGGCGGTGCCTGCTTATCATGATCAGGCAGCGCGGGCTGCGGCCTACGTGCCGCTGTTGGAGCTATGTAATCGGCTCCAACCACAGAAGAACTGGACAGCGGTGCTGGTTGTGGAGAAGATACAAAGCCTGCACACCGTGTTCAACCGCAGATACAAACAGTGGATGGAGGCCCGGACCGGGGCTGGAGCTGAGGAGGTTCATTGGCCCAATCTCTGGTACTATGACCTCCTCAGCTTCACCCTGGGCCAAGAGGGGCCTCGTGGAACACGGTGCAGCAGGCGGCATCCCCAACCAGCTGTAGGCCCAGCCCAAGACCCTGCCCCGTCGCAGGAGGTGGGTAATTGTGTTTGTGTGGTTGAGGTACCCAGCATGTTTTTGGCACAGATGTGTTGTTTTGCGTGCATTTGGTATTCACGTGCTTTTCTGACACCTTTCCCTTTCACTGTTTTTTCTATCCATTTTAGTGTTGGTGAATTGGCTGCTTATTTTGTGTTGTTTGTGCCCACTTTACCTAGCAATGTGGAGCCTCAGGTGAGTATACGGCACTAATGTACTTGTTTGGCTTTTGGTAATCTAAACTCTGCTCCAGTGTCTTTTGGTGTTCTCCGTGGTGTGCTTGCCTCTATGTTGGGTGGGCTCTTTGGTTGTGGTAATATCATCAATTAGAGTGCTTCATGTGGCTTATGTTGGTATTTTGTTTGTTTATTTTTCAGGCCCCTCTAACGCCTGGCTCCAGTGAGGAGGAGTCAGCAGCTGGCGAGGCTCTCCCATCCACATCTGCGGGAGAGCCAGTGCCCGGGACCAGTGGTGGGGGGCCGGGCCCAGGTTCTAGCTCTGAGATTAGATGAACAAGACCACCAGCCCCACCCAACACGGAGCTGGGTACCTGGGTGAAACGGGTCCTCCTAGATCGTGAGAGGACCCCCGCCTCTGGTTTTAGGTACATCACCAGCGAGATGCTGGCCCGCATGGAGCCAGAGCAGCAGAACATCGCAGAGCGGGCCATGTTTCGTGTCCTGGAGGCGGGCGTGGATGGGTCCCTGCGATGGGGCGTCGTGGACGTTCCCCCGGAAGACCACATCAGGGCCCCCTGCGCCCGCCAGACACATGGTGAAGAGGACACAATTTCGTGATACTCCACCTCCCCCAAGAAGAAACACCAGAAGAGCTGGGGCCTCCCAGGGCCGATGGGTTTATGAAGAGGAGGAGGGGGAGGCCCCATTGTCTGAACCAGCAGAGGAGGAGGAAGACCGAGATAACTACTAGCCAATGCACACCCTTGTATTGCCCTTGTGTGGGCCTATCTTTTGGTTTTGTTTAAAAAAGAAAATTGAAAAATTGAAAAAAAAGTTCAACAACACTATGTCCATATCTGTGTTACGTACACGAGTGTGTGTGTGTGTCTGTTGGGTGATGTGGGTGTCATATAGGGGACATTGATGACATATTGTGGCCCATGGCAGTTGTTATGGCACAGTAAGGTGACATGTTTACTATATGACGATATATAGCTGTGGTTCCAACGTGGCCCAGGGTGCTCTTAAAATTTTAAAGCCAATAATATTAACCTGTGTGTGTTGCAAAAAGGGATGACACAGGAGGTTGTTGGGCATATTTTTATTCACCAACAACATGTTGGAAAAACATTGGCATCACAAACCTCAAGGCTGGTTTAGCTTAGGAGTAGCCACGACACACTACCCATTGTCCCAACGTGGGACACTATAAGAAAAGAAGCCAACGTGGCCTTTATAAACAAAAGGTGCCAACAGGGCAACAGGATGTTTGTGTCGTGTTTGTGAAATTTAGCTTGCAAGGTGTGTGTTTGCCATTGCCACATACTTACCACGCAGCCCGGCAATTCTGGCCCGAAGATCCACAATGCGGCCTGGGGACTTGTGCTTTAAGTCAGTGATTTTTTTTTTGATCTGTTTACAGGTCCTCGCCACCCCCAGTTTGTGGAGCAGGGCCCGCTGGATCCTTCTCAGGATGCTGCGTTTGGGCAGCCGTGGGTGTCAGTGATGCTGCTCACACCAATAGTTATGGTGATCTGCGATGTCTATGAGGAGCACTAGCTCCGCCAGACCCCATGTAGCAGCGCGCTATGCGGCGGCCATGACTCTGCTGCTATGTGCAGGGGAGGGCCAGGCACCTGGCAGGCAGAGCGAAACCGAAAGAAACGTCATGACATCATCACGCACACTAGCACCGCCCAACAACATTGTTCACACTAACAAGGTAGCTGTCCGCGGAGCAGGAGTAGCGTAAGAAACCCATCTGCATCACCCAATTCGCTCACCATTGCAGTGCGTTGCCTATGCCACCCATGTACGATGTGTACGCTAATATATGACCTGTCATGTGTGGCAGTATAATGTACACAGTGCATCTTCCAATACACGCACCAACATTAGCTTGCGCTATTGGATGCACACGTAATTGGACTGATGTAGTGGATGGTTGTGTAGGTGCAGATCCGTATGGTGCTGAAGTGACAGCTCTTCCAACATGGCGCCCGGTGAAGGGACAGCCAATGATAACACAGTAGCCACCACCAATCATCGCTGATGGGGCGCAGTGTCCAGCACGCTGTGGCATGCCTCTGGGAATTCAGTTGGCAACTCTGATTCCATCCCTATCGCCCCTTCACACGCCAAAAGCAGGGAAAATCACCATCATAGTTGCGTCTGGTTTTCGAGCAGTGCTCTGAAATCGCAACTGGGTGCAACTTTCAAAAACTCCACCGGGTTCCTCAAATACACACCACAATTTCGTAGCAATTTCATGGTGACGGTGACGGAGCTCTGGATTGCCTCTCAGTTTTAACACCCCAGTTGCGGCGTGTAAAGGTACCCTTAAAGAAGCATGATATAGGGACAGAGACCCTGATTCCTGCGATGTCTCTCTTACAAGGCTGCTTGTTGCATCTTTTTTTTTTTCTTTTGAACATTACATTTTTATTGAGTGTTTCATCAAATCAAACAAGTCGAACAACATAAGATACAATAAAATTAACAAAGTAGAATGTAGAATGAAGACAGAGGGTGAAAAGAAAGAGAAATGACTCCACAAGGAGGGGGGGGTATAGGGAGGGAAGGGGTCCGCCTCGCAACAGCACAATCAATGCAGATTCCTAGGTAACAATACTAAGTAACGACACAAAGTAAGTTGTATGGAAAAATGTAAATAAGGGTATACAGACATTCAGGTACACATGTGTTCAGGGACACACGTGAGGTCCCAAATCCATAGAGCCAGAGAAGGACAAGAGTAGGAGACCGGTCCCTCTCAGAAGTCCTGACGCGGACCCATATCCAGAGATCTAGGCACCAGTTCAGGGGAAACAGGGGTGGCCTGAGGGTGGGAGGCCCACAATTCCCAACGATTCTGTACTGAGAGTATAGTGGGTCTATCCAAGGCAAGGTGGTATTCTTGATGGAAAATCCAGTTGATCTTGCGAGTGACCTCCGATAGAGTGGGAGGAAGATGGGACTTCCACTTAGCCGCTACACAGAGGCGTGCAGCAATGAGGATGTAGGAGGCCGTCCCCCTAAGCGGCAGAGGATAGTCCTGGAGACCTATATTCAAAACTGCCAATTGAGGAGTCAGGTCCTGTAGCACTCCCGTAACTGTTTGTAGAAGACTGGATATCAAAACCCAAAAGGGGGTGAGCTTCGGGCACAACCACCACATGTGGGCCAGATCTCCCCTCCCCCCGCATTGACGCCAACAAAGTAGTGATAAGTGGCTAGCAAAAGACGCCACTGCTTGTTGCATCTTGATGAACTTGTGGAAGAGGATGATTCTAAAATGGATTTGGGGGATTTCTTTGCAGTTCTGGCAACTTAAGGTCAAATGAGAGTTTCCAATGAAATATGAGGTTTAACCATTAGAGAGAAAATGCGTAACAAATTCTGGACTCCATATTCACCTGTTACTCTTGTGAAAATTAAAAATTTGGAGCTAATACAACATTTTAAAAATTAAAAACAAATTGTGCCTAAAGCAATATTTTATATGATGATACATTGATCACTTTCTGTTTGGTACTGAGAAAGACGCATCTGACTTTGAATATTATTTTTACGGTCA
Organism: Allobates femoralis; assembly: GCA_033576535.1. NCBI lineage: Eukaryota > Metazoa > Chordata > Amphibia > Anura > Aromobatidae > Allobates > Allobates femoralis. The sequence continues at coordinate 596,393,679 of JARQOC010000003.1, read as the reverse complement.
TCGGCGTGCAGGTGAATAATGTAATAACTTTATGGCCATACCAACCGGACAATACAGATTATATGTACTGTATGAAAACAATTTTAATATAATATAGCAGGGAAAAGGTTGTTTTTTTTTGTTGACTTTTAATATGCAGAATTTTAGACATTATTTGACTTGTGACTATTCCAACTAGGAGTCTTAAATATGTGACCAAAGTAGCAACTTATTAGTACCCTGTGATCACATGGCGTAGGTGATTAAAAAAAAATGCTAAGTAGTTATATGTACTTCATGAAAATAATTTTAACATAATAGAGCAGTGAAATAAGTTATTTTTTTGTTTAATTTTAATATTTCAAAATTGACACATTCTATTTATTTTTTTACTGATCCAATTAGCGGACTTGAATACGTGAGTAAAGTGACAACCAATTGGAACCCTGTGATCATATGGCGACAGCTGCTAAAAAAATAACGCTAGTGAGATGCCATGATACATCTCAACTCCATAGATGTACTGGAGCTTGTAGACAGCATTTATTGACAGTGCTAGAACTAATGGAATTATATGTTGTCACAAGTGATGTGACATCATCTCACTCTATATCCCAGTGTTACAGCCTGAGAGCAGTGATTGCCTTACAGACTTCCGTGGGTGAGTAGGTTAATTTTTTTTCTCATGGTCAATGAAGAAAAAAACTTTATCCTATTGTTGAGAGATTGATGCAGAACCCAAAGACATTGGGTGCTAAGTGAGAGGACAGCAATATCTGAAGAGAAGGTATTGTTATTTGCTTTAGAGTGTAAACACCCTATACTTCCGGACATGGACACTGGCGCTAAAAGAATGGCGTCCAAACTAAAAAATCTGGATAAGGCTAGGGTCACACTTGCAGATTTTACATGCGTTTTGGAAACCTGCGTTTTTAAAAACGCATGCAAAAAACGCATGCCCTAATTGCAAAAACACATGGCCCAATAGCAAAAACGCATGTGTGACAGTACCATGCATTTTTGTGTGCATTTTTGTTTCCGCACCTAAAAATACTGCATGCTGCGTTTTTGGGTGCGTTTTCAAAAACACATGCGTTTTCATAGCATGGGGTCCTATGGGAAACGCATGCAAAAACACATGTGTTTTTGGAAAATGTTATTTTCAGTGGGGAAAATGCAAATCAGCCACATCTGAGCAATCAAGCCCATAACTAGGGGGAAAGGCATGAGGAAGGCAGACCATTCCCCCCCCCCCCCTTCCCCCGTGTGGTCAGTACAGGTGTCCTCCACCATCATCCAAGGTATGAACACATGTTTCATAAACATGCCTCTATGCTTTTTAAATTGTTCTGGGATTGTGTGCTATGGCAAACATGTTCACAGAATGTTTAAACATATGTTGTCTAGATGTCGTCAGACTCATACTCCATGGAGTTGGTGACCCTGGAGGGCTCGATATCTTCATCTTCCTCTTATTTGAGTTGCTAACACCCACACATATATGTCCTGAACACTGTTGCCATACAAATTGAGGCAAAAGCATGTTATGTTTCACATTTTTAGGCTTACACGTGACTCATGTGTGCCACACACCTCTACACTGTGTGTGTTTAATTGGCCTTTGCAGCCTCAATCCATATATACCTGCCCATGAAACATGGCTCCTGACTCATGCCCTCAGTTCTCTTAACCCCTAACCAATTGTCTGGCCCTTTGCGTGTGTTGTGCAGTGGCCAATATGTTATGTCTCCCAAATTCAAGGCCACGTCTGACAGTGTGTGATGTAGTTGCAGGCATGTGCACAGAGTCATAAATTCTAAGCCTGTTTTTATGTTCACACTATTCTATTTGGTCTGTGCATATGTTTGACCCTCAAGCAGCTGCCATGTGCCCTGTGACACGTAGCTCCTGGTGTCCTTACTTCAGCATTGTGGGCCATATCTTAATGTCAAATGATGTGGCCACCTTGGGTGACTTGAGTCCTTAAGGAAAGTGTTTGTGCATATGTCAGTTTGTCCCCCCCTAGCCTTATGTGGCCTCAACTGTTGGCATACATATGACACCATGTGTATGTAATGTTGCAACATATTTTTTTTTTGTCAGAGCTCATCATCAAGCTCGCGTTCTTTGGAGCCCCCCGCCAAACGTGTAAGTGAAATGTTCACAATGTAAGTGTTTGTGGGTTTTAAAAGGGTTACAATTAGCAAGGTGTAAGTGAAATGTCGTGTACAATTTGACATGCCCACGTGTTGTTCACGTCACAGGTCCTGGCTCATATCTGTCCCTGGTCACATGGTTACATGTGGTGGCTGTCCATTTTGGAACTCCGCATTGTATCATTCCAGCCCTTCTTTGTGTAATCTTACATTCCCTCAGTGGCCACATAACGTGCAACTTATTTTTAAAATATGTTGTTAACCTTTTCTACTGAGTAGTAAGTGTTTTTTCTGCACATTTTGTCCCTTTATCATATTTTAGCGCACCAAGTCTGTTGGAAGGCCCAAAAAGGCTGTTAAAAAACCAAGGCCAAAAAAAACAAAACAAAACACGGACGTCATAAGGTAGACAGCTACATGGTGACTCATGTGTGTGTCATGGTGTGCTGTTTACCAAACATGGACACATCACACACATTTCTGTGTTTAAACTGTTCTCGGATGTGTGGTAGGCCACAAAACATGGCCACTCAGTTCTGAATTGTTAACGCTTCACAGTAAAAATGTTAGTTTCTTTCAAAATAATGGCTAAACACATCCGGCTACAGTGTGTGTACAGATATGTTTATGTGTGATGTACCCATAACGCTGGACACACATGCCACAAACATGTCATAGCTCTCTGCAGACTGTAGTCCCATCAATCCCCCGTCGAGCCCGACCAATGAGTGGCAGGACCAGTGTGTCTTCAGCTCCTAAGTGTGGTACACTGATGTGAAACATCATCACCATCTAAACAACAAGTGTGTATTGTCCACTACATGTGTGCAAAGTGGCGGATTTGAGGATTGAACCCCTGTGGCCATATTGTTTACTCATAAAAACATAAAACGCAGACATATGATTAAGGGTGGAGGCACACTGGCGTTTAACTCGCACGAGTTTAAAGCGAGAAAAACTCGCATTAAACTCGGACCTGTATCTTTCAATGATACAGGTCACACCAATGCGAGTTTCACGCATTACACTCGCTTTGCGAGGGCAATGCGAGTGCAATCGCAGCACACGCGATTCCCTCGCGCGAGAGGCCATTATAAGTATATGGGTGCGAGTCAAACTCGCACCTATACAGCACACGGTGCGATAATCGCAGCCGTGTGCTGTCAAAATCACTGGTCCCCCGCAGTCTCCATACAGTCACTCGCACCTCACTAGCACCACACTCGGACCAAACACGCACAGCACTCGCATCACTGTCATGCATCAAAAACGCGGCGTTTTTGATGCATGATAGTGTGCCTCCACCCTAATGCAAAGCAGTCTGTGGAGCGCTCAGGAAAGTCAGGCATGGTGAATTATAGATAAAACTTAGCTTTTTATTATTCTCCTTCACAGCAACAACGCGTTTCCACTGACACAGCAGTCTTCCTCAGGTTTCTCCTTTGGAGGATCAGCAGCAGGAGCAGCTTGGAAGGCACATTAACAAAAGGACCTGTGTGGTGTGAGGTGAAGGCTTGGAGCTACAGGACCTTTCCTTTCTGAGCAGTCACGCATTCAGAGCTGGGGCCGGAGGAGGCAGCTCACAGGCTGCAGCACACAGAGATTCCAGGTAGAGCGATTAAGCTCCACAATTCAAGTGATTTACCAGGGCTGTGCAGGGCAGTGCACAGCCCTCCAAGGTGAGCAGCTTTTTTACTAGTTAGGGAAAGAAATTGTTTATACAGGTGTACCCATTGCGGATCCTTTTCTGTTTATTTACATAATAAAACGCAGACAGGCATGGACCCACATATATCCCCTGTTGCATTCAGATTACCATGATCTGTCCCTCAGGAGCAGCTAGGTAGGTGTCCCCAACACATTTAACATGACACACATGTTACTGTACATGTGTAAATACTGCTGTGTTGTATGAGTGGACGCCAATGTAATGTGATTTGTTTCTATTTTGTTGGTATGTAGGTGACAAGATCAAGATACGCTGGCGCTCCATAAAGGATGCAAACATGAAGGAGCACTGGCAAATGTCGAGATATCGCAGTGGTGCGGGGGCAAAGCCCACTCATACTTATAAATATACACCCATGTTGTAAAAGAAAAGCCAAACTGCCAAGCACATTCATCAGGAACACATGACCAGTACCACAAACAAGCACTTACATTCGCTCCTCGGCAACACGCTCAACGGACAGCCACGGATCACAGAAAAACGCAGTGTGAAAGCGCCCTAAATCGTTGCTATGGGCAACAGGGACATTGTTGCAAATACACAATTTTCATAAATGAGAGCTATTAGACAATTCCTGCTCTTTTATATATAGTTGTGGCCAAAAATATTGACACCCCTGCAATTCTGTCAGATAATACTCAGATTCTTCCTGAAAATGATTGCAATCACAAATTCTTTGGTATTATTATCTTCATTTAATTTGTCTTCAATGAAAAAACACAAAAAGAATAAAAAAGCCAGGCTGGAGTTGCCAAAACTTACCTGAGAAAGCCTACAACGTTTTGGAAGAATGTTCTCTCTTTTTGGGCAAAGGCATCAACATAGAGTTTACAGGAAAAAAAAAGAGACATTCAAAGAAAAGAACACGGTCCCTACAGTCAAACATGGTGGAGGTTCCCTGATGTTTTGGGGTTGCTTTGCTGCCTCTGGCACTGGACTGCTTGACCGTGTGCATGGCATTATGAAGTCTGAAGACTACCAACAAATTTTGCAGCATAATGTGGGGCCCAGTGTGAGAAAGCTGGGTCTCCCTCAGAGGTCATGGGTCTTCCAGCAGGACAATGACCCAAAAACACACTTCAAAAAGCACTAGAAAATGGTTTGAGAGAAAGCATTGGAGACTTCTAAGGTGGCCAGCAATGAGTCCAGACCTGAATCCCATAGAACACCTGTGGAGAGATCTAAAAATGGCAGTTTGGAGAAGGCACCCTTCCAATATCAGGACCTGAAGCAGTTTGCCAAAGAAAAATGGTCTAAAATTCCAGCAGAGCATTGTAAGAAACTCATTGATGGTTACCGTAAGCGGTTGATCGCAGTTATTTTGGCTAAAGGTTGTACAACCAAGTATTAGCCTGAGGGTGCCAATACTTTTGTCTGGCCCATTTTTGGAGTTTTGTGTGAAATGATCAATGTTTTGCTTTTGCTTCATTCTCTTTTGTGTTTTTTCATTGAAGACAAATTAAATGAAGATAATAATACCAAAGAATTTGTGATTGCAATCATTTTCAGGAAGAAACTGAGTATTATCTGACAGAATTGCAGAGGTGTCAATACTTTTGGCCGTCACTGTATGTCAGAAAAACCCCAAATTCCTAGAAAGGCTTGTTTGAAGGGGCAGGGAAACAGACGTGGACATGGGCATGGGGTTGTCAGTGGTGCCCGACAAGGCACAGAGTCTGGGAGACCAAAGAAGGTTGATGCATCTTTGTTCCTGGCGAAATTTCCCAGTCTGGAATGTAAATGGGTCTGGAAGCCAGAAGACCAAGCACAGATACTGTCTTGGGTGGCTGATAAGGCCTCCATGAAATTTTCTAGCAGCACCCAATCATCCACGACCACACAGTCTCCTGTCCATACAGAGAACGCTGGGTCATCTTATTCTCAACCTGTTCCTAGTTCATCACTCCATCAGGAGTCACAGGAAACATTTGACCCCAACCTTGGCCACTCCAAGGATCTGTTTGGTCCATATCCTTTTGTTGCCTCTGGCCTCTCACCATACGACATTAAAGAGGAACATGAGGAAGTATCGTCTGTTCATGGCCAAATTTTTGAAAACTCAAGGTCAGAAGAAAGCATCTTTCATCCACGTAATATACTGGGTGAAGAGGTAGAGGCTGATGGTGATGAGACACAGTTGCCATCTGGCCAGCTGACAATGTCAACATGGAAGGAGGATGACATGGACGACGAGGTGGCTGATGATGAGACCACCGATCCGACCTGGACCATTGGCACGCATAGCCAGCGTTCAGCTGCTGTCTGGAAATTTTTTTCTGAACCAAATGTTGTCATCTGTGGCATCTGCCATACAAAGCTGAGCGGATGCCAAGGCAAAGACAACCAAAGCACCACCAGTATGCGGAAAACAGGCAGCCAAGCACCCTAGTCAGTGGGCGGAACAACAGGGCACCAAATCGGTGTCTGTGGGTCAAATCACTGCCATGTCACCTGTGCTCTGTATGTACCAATCTGCTGGGCAGAAAGCAGGTGATTATACCTCTTGCTCACAAGCTGCGGTTGCACAGACGCAGGACACAACAAGCTCATCCACTTGTTTGTCCCCGCCAAGCTTCCAGTTGTCCATGCCCCAGATATATGAAAGGAGGCGTAAATACCAAGCCACACATCCAGAAGCACAAATACTGAACGCGCACATTGGCAAGTTGCTAGCCGTGGAGATGTTGCCGTTTAGGCTTGTGGGGACACAGTCTTTCCGTGATCTGTTGGCTGTAGCTGCCCCACGATACTCGGTTCCCAGCCGGCCCTATTTTTCCTGGTGTGCCGTCCCCGTGTTACACCAGCACGTCTTAAACAATCTAAAGCGTGCTCTCACAAACGCCATAACTGGGAAGGTACACCTTAGAATAGACACATGGACAAGTACTTGTGGACAGGCACGATACATCTCTGTCACAGCACACTGGCTCAGCCTCCTGGAGGGTGGGACAAAGTCTCAAACTGGACCATCACATATCCTACCCATGCCAGAAATAGCGGGCCCAAACTCAGTCACAGTTTCCGCCTCATCATATACCTCCTGTCTCCCCCCTTCCTCTTCCTCCTCCACCGCATCATCATCCTATACTGAATTACCCTCCACATCACTCCCAAGTTGGGAGCTGTGCAGCAGCGCATCGGCAAAGTGGCAACACACTCTGCAGAAGCTTATCTGCTTAGGTGCAAACACCACACACTGCAGCAGAGCTGTGGCAAGGAAAAATTAACAGACCGATCAGTGGCTCCTCCCACTGCAAAACCAACCCGGTCTGGTTGTCTGCGATAACCTGCGCGTAACCTGGTCGTGGCTTTAAAGCTCGGGAAGCTGGTACACGTGCCATGCATGGCTCACGTGCTGAACCTAGTGGTGCAGAAATTTATAAAAACATACCCTGACTTGTCATACCTACTTGAGAAGGTGCGCCGTATTTGCGCCCATTTCCACCATTCCTCAACCGCTGTTGCTGGTTTTGCAGCGCTTCAAAAGCAATTTAATTTGCCAAACCACCAACTCATTTGCGACCTGCCAACACGGTGGAACTCAACATATCATATGTTGGCAAGGATAAGTGCGCAGCAGAGGGCACTTGCTGAATACCAGCTTAAACATACCCATCAGACTGAGAGTCAGCCAAGACACATAACAATTGTTGAGTGGGTGTGGATCGCTGACATTTGTGAGGTGCTTGATAACTTTGAGTACTGCACCAAGCTTGTGAGCGGTGATCAGGCTATTATTAGCGTAACCATCCCTATGCTATGTTTGGTGAATGAATTGCTGCATAACCTAAAAATTGAAGCTTTGAGTGCCCAGCAGCTGGGTATGGAGTAAGATTTCACAATGGGTGATCCTACCCAGCCCAGCCAATCTCATCAGGCAAGATTGTGGGATGAAGATAATGAGGAAGATGAGGAGGGAGAGGACTTCTTTTTCAGTGGTATCGAGGGGACGATTCATGCTACAAAGGGGACACCCAACCCCAGCTTCATGTCTGTCCAGCATGGGTAGGCTGGAGAGGAGGAGGTGGAGGAGGAGAATCAGTGTGGGGTGAGCATGGGTATTGTTCCTCCTTCTGGGTTCATAGAACATTTGCCTCTTTGCAGCTTGGCACCCATGGCACACTTCATATCTAACTGCCTGTGCCAAGACCCTCTCGTGACCCACATTTTCAACAGAAACCTCTAATGGTTGGCCACCTTTCTAGACCCACGGTAAAAGAACAAATTTCCTTCGCTACTGTTGCAGTCACCAAGGGCTTTTACAATAGAATCCTTCAAGAGGGCCATTGTTGATCGTTTGATGGCAATATCACCCTCATACACCCCTGCTAGCAGAGGTACCGGCTCTGTGCAACAGCATGCATTAATGGAGAGAGACACGGCTAGCAGGTCCAAAAGAGGTGGTGGTAAAATGTCCTTAAACTGGGCCATCTTCAATAAGCAAGGGCTAGCTGGACCGGTAACAATGTCAAGGAGGGAGAAGTTGCACAAGATGGTCAATGACTAAGTGACCATACCTGTGTCCTTCCTGACACTTCTGTTCCATTTAATTACTGGGTATCCAAGCTACTTAGTTGGCCAGACCTCTCCTTATATGCCTTGGAGGTGCTGGCCTGCCCTGCTGGTAGTGTGATGTCAGAGCGTGTTTTCAGTGCCGCTGGGGCAATCATCACAGATACATGCACACGGCTTACTACAGAGAATGCAGACAGGCTGACTCAGTGTGCCTAATGTCCAGGCATAGCCATAGTGTCTGATCAAATTTAACAAGGACTGGATTTCGCAAGACTATTTAAGCCCTCCTGATGACAGCATCCCAACCTAAAGTCACCCAAAATGTTATTTTAGGCAACTGGGGATCACGTCCATCCCTTCCCATACAAACCCATTTTATTTTTCTTACACATGTTTCTGTAACATGTACCTCATGGTCAATAAGCTAAAAACAATGTTTCGTTAATTAATATTTCACATCGGAGGCACTTATGACGAGACCCTCCTTCCTTCATCAACCATAATACAGCCCCTTGGGCTAATCTTTGGAGACACTATGGCTATGCCTGGACATTGGGCACTGCAACTACTGTGCTAGTAGTCCTAGGCTAGCTTCATAATTGTTTCGCCCTTGAGGCCTGCTTCCTTCATCATCACCTTCATCAATCATGCACCCATTTCAGCCTTTTCTTCAGCCCCCAGACTGCTTTTTTGGGTCCAGCAGACAATACCCGAGTATTACGATGTACTCGGCATGAGTATAGCGAGTCCGAGTATTTGACTACCGTATATACTCGTGTATAAGCCGACCCGTGTATAAGCCGACCCCCCTACTTTTGCCCCAAAAATCTGGAAAAACCTATTGACTCGTGTATAAGCCGAGGGTGGACCCCAGCACAGGTATACAGCCCCCAGCAGTGTGGTATACAGGCCCCCCCCCAGTGGTATACAGGCCTCCCCAGTGGTAGTGTATAGCAGCCCCAGTGGTAGTATACAGCAGCCCCAGTGGTAGTATACAGCAGCCCCAGTGGTAGTATACAGCAGCCCCAGTGGTAGTATATAGCAGCCCCAGTGGTAGTATACAGCAGCCCCAGTGGTAGTATACAGCAGCCCCAGTGGTAGTATACAGCAGCCCCAGTGGTAGTATACAGCAGCCCCAGTGGTATACAGCAGGCCCCCAGGGGTACATATAGCAGCCCCAGGAGGTACCCAGCAGCCCCCTGGGGGTACCCAGCAGCCCCCAGGGGGTACACAGCAGCCCCCTGGGGGTCCCCAGCAGCCCCCAGGGGGTAGACAGCAGCCCCCTGGGGGTCCCCAGCAGCCCCCAGGGGGTACACAGCAGCCCCCTGGGGGTACACAGCAGCCCCCAGGGGGTACACAGCAGCCCCCTGGGGGTCCCCAGCAGCCCCCAGGGGGTACACAGCAGCCCCCAGGGGGTACACAGCAGCCCCCTGGGGGTCCCCAGCAGCCCCCAGGTGGTCCCCAGCAGCCCCCTGGGGGTACACAGCAGCCCCCAGGGGGTACACAGCAGCCCCCTGGGGGTCCCCAGCAGCCCCCTGGGGGTCCCCAGCAGCCCCCAGGGGGTACCCAGCAGCCCCCTGGGGGTCCCCAGCAGCCCCCTGGGGGTACACAGCGGCCCCCAGGGGGTCCCCAGCAGCCCCCTGGGGGTCCCCAGCAGCCCCCAAATGCTGGCACTCGCCCCCCCTTGCAAGGGCCCCCCCCGCTTCTCTTACCATTCCGGACTTCTGATCCGCGCCGCTCCTCGGTGCTCCTCGCTGCTCCGTCCGTCCGTCTTCTACATCCGGGATCCCCGGCCGTGGCGCGATGACGTCATATGCCTGCGACGGCCGGAGATCCCGGATGTAGAAGACGGACGGACAGAGCAGCGAGGAGCACCGAGGAGCGGCGCGGATCAGAAGTCCGGAATGGTAATATAACCATCGGGGGGGGGCCCTTACATGGGGGGGCGAGTGCCAGCATTTGGGGCTATATGCACTGCTTCCCCCTGCCGCTGATTGACAGGGGGAAGCAGTGCATATTTAATGAGCGGCCCCACGTGACAGGGCCGCTCATACAGCAGCCCCCGCCTCCTGCAGCCTCCACAGCCCCGGACACAGCCCCCACCCGTATTGACTCGTGTATAAGCCGAGGGGAGACTTTTCAGCCCAAATTTTGGGCTGAAAAACTCGGCTTATACACGAGTATATACGGTACTCGCTCATCCCTAGTGTAGAGAGTATAATAATAAGTATGCTAGTAGTCGTAGCTTCATAATTATTTGGCCCCTGAGGCTTGCATCCTTCATGAAACATGATACAGCCCTTGGTCTACTTTTTGGAGACACTATGACTTGCCTGGACATTGTTCACTGCAAGAATTATGCTAGTAGTCCTAGGCTAGCTTCATGGTTGTTTGTCCCTTGAGGCCTGCTTCCTTCACCTACCATAATACAGCCCCTTGGGCTAATATTTGAAGACACTATGGCTATAACTAAACATTGGGCACTGCAACTACTGTGCTAGTAGTCCTAGGCTAGCTTCATAATTGTTTGGCCCTTGAGGCTTGCTTCCTTCATCAACCATAATACAGCCCCTTGGGCTAATCTTTGGAGACACTATGGCTATGCCTGGACATTGGGCACTGCAACTACTGTGCTAGTAGTCCTAGGCTAGCTTCATAATTGTTTGGCCCTTGGGGCCTGCTTCCTTCATCAACCATAATATAGCCCCATGTGCTACTTTTTGGAGACACTACAGCTATGCCTGGACATTGAGCACTGCAACTACTGTGCTAGTAGTCCTAGGTTAGCTTCAGAATTGTTTCGCCCTTGAGGCCTGCTTCCTACATCATCACCTTCATCAATCATGCACCCATTTCAGCCTTTTCCTCAGCCCCCAGACCGCTTTTTTGGGTCCAGCAGACAATACCAGAGTATTACGATGTACTCGGCACAAGTATAGTGAGTCCGAGTATTTGACTACTCGCTCATCCCTAGTGTAGAGGGTATAATAGACAAGTACAATAAACATGGACAATATAAGGCACCTATAGGTACAGTAGGATTGAGGACACTGTCCTCGAGGGCTCACATTCTACAAGGGGATGGGTGAGGATACAGTGGGAGAGGGTAGAGTTTTTCGTGCGGTGGTTTGGTGGACTGAGGCTCATTGCAGGTTGTAGGCCTGTCGAAAGAGGTGAGTCTTCAGGTTTCTTTTGAAGGTTTCCAGAGTTGGTGAGTCTGATATGCTGGGGCAGAGAGTTCCAGAGTATAGCAGATGCAGGGGAGAAGTCTTGAATGCGGTTGTGGGAAGAAGAGATAAGGGGGGAGTAGAGGAGGAGATCATGAGTGGATCACATGTTGCATGAGGGAAGATATCAGGAGACCATGTCGCAGATGTACAGAGGAGACAAATTTTGAACAGCTTTGTATGTCAGAGTAAGGGTTTTAAACCGCGGCCTCTGAGAAATGGGGAGCCAGTCAAGGGCTTGGCAGAGAGGAGAGACTGGGGAATAGCTGGGAGACAGGTGGATTAGTCGGGCAGCAGAGTTTAGGATAGATTGGAGTGGTGCGAGAGAGTTAGTGGGGAGGCCAGCGAGTAGGATGTTACAGTAGTCGAGGCAGGAGAAGATTAAGGCATGGACAAGTGTTTTTGCAGTTTCGAGGTCGAGGAATGAACGGATCCGGGAAATATTTCTGAGTTGGAGTTGGCAGAAGGTGGCAAGGGCTTAGATATTTTCTTGACGGAGAGGACCCGTAGGCACCGGGCGTGAGGGAAAGTGAGCAGCCGTTGATGTTGATGGATAGATCAGGTGGAGGGGAGTGGGTTGGGGGAAAGATGATGAATTGTGTTTTGTCCATGTTCAGTTTCAGAAAGCGAGCGGTAAAGAAGGGTGAGGTAGTGGACAGACACTGTGGAATTTTTGATAGTAAGGAGGTGATGTCAGGTCCAGAGAGATAGATCTGAGTGTCATCGGCATAGAGATAATACTGCAGGCCAAGGGACTCAATCGTTCAGTGAGAGAATAAGCTACCGCTGATCTGCACTCTGCTTAGAAATCCAAGGAAAGAATCATCCATAAACTTATTGTAAAGCGGCATTTTAATAGACTTGCAATACAGCCCAGGAGAACTTACATAAATTCTGTAAACAGTCTGTCGTCAGCCTGATTTTGCAACAATGTATTGGTCTCCCTGACAACCAGGAGCAGAACGCGTCCCCCACCCTTGTATTTCTGCAGCAATGTCTGAAATTAAAAGAAACTCTAACTCCTTGCCTAATCTAAAATAGGAAGAAGCAATAGAACTTCTCACAGCTTGCAGCGAAAAGTCTAAGCGATTGACCAAACCTACATGGAAGGTCATAGAGAACCTAGAATCCACCAAAGGTGTATCGTTGCGCCATATAACATTACTGTGACAAAGAGTGCTAAATCAAGTGATTGTTTTATCTGTGCCTGGGACTCATAAGCTACCACCAGAGGGAGCACTTGAGCAAATCTACTCAGCATACCAGTCTTAGGGCCCTTTCACATCAGCGGTATTTTCAAATCGCGGCAGATGCGGCAGCAGGGATGAACAAAGCATACGGTAACCAGATTACACATTATGAACAATCCAGTTACCGTATGCGGAGTTAGGGACACATTTTTGGTGAAAAATGTGTCTGAAGCACTTACAATTACAGCATCCGTGATCAGGATGCGGTAATCGTAATATGCCTTGCAAATGTGACCCTAGCCTATCTCAGTACAGGAGATGTGGTATGATCAGACCATGTCCCTGTATGGTCAGATACATTCATTATACAGTACATAGCACGGATACATATATATAAGATTATCTCAGGACAGGAGATGTGTTTGATCAGACACATCCGTTACACACTACATATCAGGGACACATATATAAAATTATCTCAGCACAGGAGATGTGGTATGATCAGACCATGTCCCTGTTTGGTCAGACATCCATTGCACAGTACATAGCAGGGACACATATATTAGATTATCTCAGCACAGGAGATTTGGTAGGGGGGTCATGTATAGCAGGACCATGTCCCCGATGTGTATGATCAGTTCTAGACACATCCATTACACAGTACATAGCAGGGACACATATATAAGATTATCTCAGCACAGGAGATGTGGTTGATCAGACCATGTCCCTGTACAGTCAGACACATCATTACACAGTACATAGCAGGGACACATATATAAGATTATCTCAGCACAGGAGATGTGGTTGATCAGACCATGATCGAGTCAGCCCACATCATTAACAGTGTGCCACTTGGTATGTCGACTTCCGAGCACACATCTGTTACACACTACACAGCATGGACACATATATAAAATTATCTCAGCACAGGAGATTTGGTTTTATCAGACCATGTCCCTGTAAGGTCAGACACATCCATTACATAGTACATAACAGGGACACATATATAAGATTATCTCAGCACAGGAGATGTATATGATCAGACCATGTCCCTGTTTGGTCAGACACTGCCATACACACTACACAGCATGGACACATATGTAAAATTATCTCACCGCAGAAAAAATTTTAAACACATCCAATTGTGGAAATTATTATTATTCCAAGATCTATTGACTACAATTAAATTTATGATTAACATTGTTTGTAGGAAAACCCCTTTAATGGCACATTAATAATAGAAATAATGTTTTTCACCTGTAAAATGTTTTCCTTATTTAACATTTTGACAAAAAAATGGAAATCCTGAGAGGCTTAAAGTGACAAAAGTTTTGAACTGGCAGTTTAAGAAGGTGTAAATTCTTGTAACCCAAATCATAAATGTAATTTAAAACTGTTTCATATGATATTATGGTAATTAACAATATATTGAATTAACAAAATACTATGCATAAAATAACAACATGGAAATGTTACGGTCCATCTGCAACCAGGGTGTATGCAAAGCCCACGGGCACTGTAAACATTATTCAGGTAATGTTTGTCATCCACTTTGCAGATACAATTATTCTATTCAGATTGAGTGTTCTTCATTCTCAGCTTGATAAAGAGAACTGTTGGCGTCTTTGCTTTTTCTTCATTGATGCCTCCCATACATCGGAATAAACTTAAATATACTTGTCTTAATTTTGGGCTTCCAAAAATGAGAACGACTGACTGAGCTGGTGAATAGATATAGATTATCATCAAACAGATACAAAATCCTGGGCTACTTAGAGGAAAGGCTTCTAAAAAGAGAAGAATTTCTGATATGTAGAAAGACATATAAAGGAAAAGAAGAGAACTTATTGTCCTTGCAGCTCGTAATCGACCTTCTGCACGAGCACTGAGCTCGCCTTTTACCTTCCGGTCTGAATTTGTGCGATAAGTGACTTTATGATCAGACCATTGGCGATTCCTACCAAAATTAATGGAAGACAACAACTTATGATGTTACTGGGTAGCATATATACAACATTTTGGCTAAGAACAGAGATTTCAACACTCTCATTAGTCGTTAGATTCATATTTGTAGGATCATGATAGAAAGTCCAGGCTGCAGGAAGGCCTGTAGCAAGTGATATAAAAACTGAAGCCATTATGAGTTGTGGAACTAACTGAGCAGCTGCAAGCTTCAGTCTTATTAAGAATGGATGAGTGGCTATTACAATTTGTAAGTAATAATTGACTGACAGGCAAACTGTAAACCAGAAGCTGCAATAGATTGGAAGATTGAGGACAACGTGAATAAAATGTAGACTTCATCTGTATAGTAGATATCACCACAAACGAAGCTCATGTAGTCATTCACTAGCATGAAAAGCTGAAAGAAAATGTTGGACACACACAAAGTCACTACAATAAGATCAGATGAACTGAGATTCTTAGACTTGGCATTGTCAATAAGGCTAACTACAATAATGAAGGAGTTAGTGAATACTGCCATCAAGGTGCTGGCACCCAAAACAATCAAGGAAGCAGAATAAATGCAGAAAGCATCAGAGATGACGTTCAAAGTCTGACAAAGTCAACTGTCCACAGGTTGTTATGAAGAAATATTTGTCACCGCCACTGGTGTGCATATGTTGACGTTCTTCTATGCCAGGAATTTAAATAAGAAGTGTATTTTCCCCATGTACTCCTGTTATAAAAGAAAAAGAACATGTAGCAAAATGCTAGTTAACCAATAATACAACCACTGATGTTGAGAGTTAAGCTTAAAATTAGTATTTGATCCTCTAGCAGTCTCCCAGCTACATTACCCTTTGGAAAGCTTTACTATAAATCCATAGAATGGAGGATTTTGAGGTCCTCACATTTTTGCCAGTGCCAGTGGCGTAACTTCAGCCAGGGGCCCGATGCGAAAGCTCCAACGGGGCCCCCAATTATTGGAAATCTTTAATAGTATTAGTCTTTTTCTATAGGCCAAAGGGACTTTTGGGGCCCCCCTAGGCTGCAGGGCCCGGGTGCGATCGCAACCCCTGCACCTATTGTAGTTACGCCCCTGGCCAGTGCTCAGATGTGGAAAATTTACTTGAAATTTTCATTTCCTTGAGGCCTTAGGCAGCGCACAAAACAGTTAATAATACTTTGACAGCCCAGATAGAAGGGACATAATAGTTAGCAATGCATTAAAATCATGCTAATTAACTAAAACATACCACTTTATAAACATACTATCAAAGTTAGGGTGAAATATATGATAGGTAGCAGTAAATAAATAATGGGAGGGATGTTGTGCTGTCTGAGAACTCAAGGAAACAAAAATTTCAGGTACATTGCTCATTTTCTTATTTTCTTCAGGCAGCACATGAAAGGTACTTAAAAAGCATTACAAATAAAAAGAAGGGCATGTCTAGTAGTCAGATGCCCCATTAACACTTTTTTGCTGAAGACTGAATACTCAAAAATAAGACAGCGGGGCGGTAGTGTTTCACGAAGGTGGACACAAATGACCAAGTAGCCACTTTGCATATTTAAAGTAGAGGAACATAACATTTCTCTGCCCAAGTGTCAGCTACATGGTGAGCATAGATATTCAGCAGAAGATCCAGACCTTGTAGAACATACATGCCAAGTTCAGGATTGTGGGCCAAATCTGGCCAGCAGTGTAAATATATCTGGACCTTGAGGAGATACCCAATTTCTACTAGAGCTGTCCCGCTCTATTAGATAGTGCATGGTAATACTACAAATCCATACCTCACGCCCTCCTACTCTATCAAAATCTGCCACCATGCCTCCGATATCTCATGTCACTTCTTTGATGATGTGGCGTCACACGCACTTTCTTCCCCAAAATGTGTCGCAACGCTAGATAACACACCAGGAGCTTTAGCCAAGGTATCTAAACCCACTGTGCAGGTGCTGGGATCCAAGAAAGGCAAAGCCAAAAAGGCTGCAATCAGGAAACAGGTGGAGAAGGACAGTAAAGAGGGTGATGATAACTTTTCACTGCTAGACCTGGGGGCGAAGAAAGTTTGCTAGGTCAGCTTCCTCAGACAGCAGAGTCTCAGCACCAAGGACAAGGACAAACTTCTGATGGGCTTCTTGTAAGTAACCCGAGGGCACTGAGAAATTACCATGAATATGATGTATACTATGTGCTTGTACTGTAAGGATGCGGCAGATGACATTCAGATGTCCATGATGCCACATGTACAGATAGTGCCCACTTTCACTGCATCTAATACATGTCTATGGCAGAACATGGATCTATAGTCCACGTCCTTAAACTTCAGAAGATTATTCCTTAATCTACAGCGGGCGGTGCATTCTCTGGACGCAGCCAAAGCATTCGACACTGTTGAATCAGATTACCTCTGGAAGGTCCTTCATGTGATGGGATTTGGCCCTAACTTCTTAAGATTTTTTAAATTATTATACTGCGCACAATCTGCTAAGATTAGGGTAAATAGGAACCTTTCAGATGGCGGGGCATTGGAGAGAGATACTCATCAGGGATGTCCCCTGTTCCCTCTTCTCTTTGTCTTTGAGGAAAACTTCAGTACATCCAGAGGCTCATCAAATAACATTCTGCTGCAGTCTTTATGATCAGCATGCTTTTTAGAGTTTTGTTCTCTGGAGACTCCATCTTCCAGATAATGCATGAGCTAGCTAAATCACATCCATAATGGTACCTTTACACGCAGCTACAGGTAACAGGTTTTCCACAGGTAACTTACTGGTTGCAGTGAAATCATGGAGACATGGTTCTATCTTGTTGCTGTGTACAAATGGAATAATCTCTCCATGATTTCACTGCAACCAGTAAGTTACCTGTGGAAAACCTGTCACCTGTAGCTGCGTGTAAAGGGGCCATAAGGCTTTGGCCAAAGAAATAGTAGAGAAAGCTACTTTACAAGCTGCTGAAGTGAATGATAAAACCTATAGCAAACCTTCAGGACTACGATACATAGGATCCTTCAGCAGGGCATTTACTTCAGATGGAAAAATTAATCTTATAGCTAATTTTGCTGCTTCCAGTTCAACCTTGGGAGGTGACTCCCATGCAGAAGAGCAATCAAGGTCTAACTTGTAAAGGTACCGTCACACGCAGCGATATGGCTTCCATTATCTCTAAGGGTACCTTTACACACGGCTACATTTGTAGCTTGTCACCAGGCAACTTACAGGTTGCAGTGAAATCATGGATACATGATTCCATTTGTACACAGCAACAAGATAGAACCATGTATCCATGATTTCACTGCAACCTGTAAGTTGCCTGGTGACAAGCTACAAATGTAGCCGTGTGTAAAGGTACCCTTAGAGTACCTTTACACGCGGCTACATTTCTAGGGTGGCTACAGGTAACTTACTGGTTGCAGTGAAATCATGGAGAGATTATTCCATTTGTACACAGCAACAAGATACAACCTTGTCTCCATGATTTCACTGCAACCAGTAAGTTACCTGTAGCCACCCTAGAAATGTAGCCGCGTGTGAAGGTACCCTTAGGCGCTCATAAATACATTTATTGTTGTTGTAAGTTTGATCTCCTGGGCTGCAGACCAGAATTCGGACCAAGTGAACATCACTGGTAGAGGCTGAGAATAGAGTGAAATCTGACATAGGCATGAATGCCGAGACTGCTGTCACTCACAAAGAGGAAGCCCTGCCCCCACCAATGATGGTCTGCAGCCCAGAAGATTGAAACTACAACAACAAAAAAGTATATTTTTAGCATCTTACGGGAGCAGGGTAAATAGCAGAAGTATATTGGGAAAATATTTGTTAGGTATGGTTTAGACAAAAGAAAAAGGATCATATTAGTGGTAGAAAACCTCTATAATCCAAAAAATAAAACCATTTGCTTCAGTCTGGAAAGAATCTTCAGCAGACATATAAGCTGCAACCTATCCTACTCCCATTCATTTGATAAAGGTTGCAGATAGTGATGAGCGAGTGTAATCGTTACTATTCACTACTCGCACGGATAGTACGGTATTTGTGATATTCGTTACTCGGCGAGTAACACTGGTGCTCCTGAGTGATGTGTCTATCGTTATCGATCTGACACATATTGCAGGTTCCCTTTAGTACACAAAGTGAGCTGGCATCTCAGTGAGAGCAGATTGAATGTTAGGATCTCTCTAGGGGGCACTGCAAGGTGTTTTAGGCATTGAAAACTTAAAAAAGGCCTCCCTCCCTGTGTCGGAAACACTCGTTTTATAGTCGGAAGTGTGTGGGCGGAGCCTTTCACTAATTGACTAACATTAGACTCACTGTTCGGATGAATATGCGAGTAATAAAAGCTACTCGTTACGAGTATAGCGAGTGTGAATATTTCGCTACTCGCTCATCACTAGTTGCTGACATTCCATGCCTATATTGTGTTTGGACTTTCTCTTTCTCTTCCTATGAGACACTGGGCTCTACATTTATAAATAACATATAAAATAAATTAGAAGAAATCCTAAACACTACTGGAAAGCAAGAGAGTTGCTGTCAGCTTTACAGTTCACCACCATTCAAAATACTTTACAGATTTGAGGACCTGGCTGCCTGGCAGAGCACAGTGCCCCCACCTTACCTGGGCTTTATAAAGGTTCTGTATCCTCATGAGAATCTGACATCTTACACATGCCCAGTGCAGTATTGTTTGGACTGGCCTATGTTGCGGCCATCTTGGGACACCCACCAGGTTGGGCTCTTGTCTGCAGTGGTTATCTAGCAACATCCACAGGCCAGGTAAATGTTGTAGTGACCATATTTGGATACCCAGCAGGTGGAGCTTGTCTGCAGTGGCCTTCTTGAGGAATCCAGCAGGCCAAGTTTGCAGCGGCCATCTTGGATCACCTTAATGAAACCATGGAGTAGTGCAAGGTTATTCCTCTGGCGCAGACTTGAACAACACTGGATCCAAGCATCACTAAGGGTTTGTATAATTAAGATACCCCAGCCTATTGTAATGCCGGTCTGTTTGTCTGTTTGTCTCTTGTTTCTCCAGCGTTACTGTGCATGTTAGTGCTCTGTCCCTATGCTCCTTCCCCCTTATCAACTAAGTTACTATTGTTATCCATGTGCTAGGTCCTCTCCTCCATGATCTTTCATGTATACTGTCCCTGGTTGCTCCACTGCATAGCCATATTCATGTTGTGAGGTCACAATTGCATGACCATCCACGCGTGTGGTACCTGGCTGCTCTGCTGTGAAGCTATCCATGGGTTACAAGGTGCTCTGCTGTGGTGCATGACGCCATGTGCGCCAGGCATGCAGCCGCTGCCAAGTGCCCTGGTCTTGGGTTCCTGTGCTAGTCGTGCTGGATTCCTGTTTGTGCCTATGGTGCGCGCTGTCACACCTTCCCCTGCTTTTATAAGGGGTGGTGTGTGCACTTTGAATTGCTGTCCCCAGCCTATTGCTGAGGGGCAGCTCCTATTTAAATTTCCCCTTCTCTGTTGAGCATTGCCAGAGCTTTGCATCAGGTTTCTTAACCTAGACATGTGAGGAGGTCCAGCCTACTGCTCCTGGTCTGCCTGTTATCAGCTCCAACGTTGCGTTCTATCAGTATTGTGGTGCTGACTGTCCTTGTTCCTGTCTTTGTCCCTAGACCCATCCTTTCAATGTGCCTAGCCTGGAACTAGCTTCCTTGTCTTGTATGTGTAAGGGTATGTGCCCACAGGACATATTTTAAGCAGTCCTGAACACTGCAAAATCTGTACTGGTTTCAAGGATCCTAGAGTCCTTGCCAGGAGATTTGCTGATTTCAGGTCCTGCGTTATTTGCGCGTTGTTTGTGCGTTTTTAGTGCATTTTTGATGCTGCGTTTTTCCTGCATTTTCCATTGACTGCACCAAAAACGCAGGTAAAATAGAGCATGTCAATTCTCTCCCATCCGCACCAAAAACGCAGGGATTTGACACTTCATAACACTTGCAAAACCAATGTTTGTGCAAAGCGTTTCAGTGAATCAATGGTAGACCGCAGGCAGAAACCGCAGCAAAACCGCAGCAAAAACGCACTGTGTGCGCATACTCCCACTACTAGAGTAGTGGTGGGAGGTTACTCCTGGGAGGGAGATATAGTCACCTCTAGAGGGAGTCAAAGAGTCAGTCGGAGTTGGAGTCAGAGTTAGGAGCTGAGGAGGAGTGTGGAGCGAGTCGTGAGGTCTAACAGGACAGCTCCAGGCTGATCCTGAGGAAAGGGGATCCTGAGGGGATTCTGAGAGAGGGTGCCTGACGCGTGAGTCTGGGCCCGAGAGAGAAAGGGGGAACCCCTAGCGTGGAGCGACCATACTCCAGAGAGCTTCCCCAGTCCACTACGGGAATGCCGGACCCGAGGATACGGCCAGAGTCCACCTCTTAAGTCGTCAACCCACTGCTGCGGTCTGTTCACCGGCTGCGGCACCCTGCTAGACAGAGTGGTCTGACTGCTTCTTCACTTCGAGGGAGGGGAGCCCCAAGACTACCTTCAAGGAGTCATTGGGTAAAGACTCATCCTAGGCGGGGAAGAAAGGACACGGGTTCATCAACTAGGACATACCAATGGTACCACTATACCACCTGGCATCCACTTGCAGCCACCCATTGAGCTACCTGTTTCTTTTTTTTTTTTTTTTTTCCATTCTTTATTTAATTTTAAAGTGTAACATAACATGGTACATGAATTATATTTTGTATATGCTTCTGAGATCAAGCAGTACCTTGATATTAACAGATTGAACACAATATTTGTTTATCAAAACTTGGTACATAAAACATATTATTGTATATGCTTCTGGAATCAGGCAGTACCTTTATATTAACAAAATAAAACATAATGTACAACTTAAACAGTTGGTTTCTCAGTTTTCTTTGTTATTCAAACGGCTCCATATCTACTAAGCTTTTTAAATTATTCGATTATGAAGTCCAATAATGTCATGACAGTTCGACTATGTGCCTATAAAGATATTATTACAAAAATATATTATCCTCCCATGGCTGTTGACCGGTGGGCACATTTGTCACCTCCAAGGGATCCTCCTCGGTCTCCCTTAAGATAATAGCATGATGTTGCATATAGTTTGGGGGTTATCTAACGGTCGCTGCGGTCCTCAGGTCAATTATCAACATTACCACTCTCCGCCCTCTCTCTCCACGGTTTCCACTTTTTAAGAAATGAGTCGTGGGAGTTCATCTCCCAGCTGGATAGTTCTTCTAGTCTGTACAGATCTGATACTTTGGCTAACCATTCCCTCTCCGTGGGTGCATGTTGTTGTTTCCATTTTTGGGCTATTAGGTGTTTTGCTGCTCCTATCATAATAGGGGCTAGCCCATGTTTTTTGGGGTTGTAATTTTTTGATGGGAGCGATAGAAGCGCTTCTGCTGCGGTTAACTGAGCTCTTATGAGGTTCATAGATTCTAAAGTCTTGTTTACTCCTAACCAGAATGTTGTTAAGTTCTGACATGTCCAGAATATGTGGGTTAAGTTCCCTCTCGATTTCTCACATCTCCAGCAATTTGGGGACTCTGCTAGCCCTAGGTGGTACAATCTCTCAGGGGTGTAATACCACCTCGATAGGAGCTTAAAGGACGTTTCTTGCAGTAGGACACACCTGGAAAAGCCGTGTGAGTTCTGGCAGAGTTTTACTTTGTCTTCATTAGAAAACTTGACCCCTAGTTCAATCTCCCAAGAATGAAGAAAGATTGGGAAAGTGGGCTGTGTGTTTTCAAGTAAATTATTATATATCGTAGAGATTATTTTAGGGATTGGTGGTTTAAGTTTTGCTAGTATTTCTAGCCATTTCCATCTCGTGGAGACCGTCATTGGGCTCCTGATTTTTTTCATGTAGTGGGCCACATGTAGTTCCTGTAAGAACGTCTGTGGTTGCTGTGAAGCTTCTATTGGCCACATATTCCTGCATGGGATGTTTCCTCGCAATAACGTTGAGATGGGTTGATGTGGGAGGGTCTTCCATAGATTATATGGGTCTGTAAAATCCGCGTCTATCAGATATGGTATCAGCTGCATCGGTATTTTATCTAAGAAGCCGCAGTCTGGGAAGTGAATCGGGACCAGTTTTCGTCTTACTTCTAGTGTAGTGGCAAGAATTTCATCAAAATTATCCTTATCTGGCATGTTGTCTGTCCACAACAGTTTGTGTACCTTGGTATCTAATAACTGCATTTCTATGTGTTGTCTGTTATTTTGGGAGGCCATATGAGTAAGTTTCAGCCATCTCGCTAAGTGAATAGCTTTATAATAAGATATGAGGTCCGGTAAGCCCATGCCCCCTCGTCTCTTAGGGAGCACAAGAATTCTGAATGATATCCTGGCTCTCTTGTGTTTCCACACAAATTGGGATATTATTCGGTTTAGAGCCTGAAAGAAAGGATTGGGCAAGGCAACCGGAACCATATTCATTACATAAAATATTTTAGGCAGAATATAAGATTTTATAATGTTGATTCTTCCCATCCATGAAAGCATTGGCAAATCATATTTCTTCAGTGTATTTTTGATATTGCTAATAAGCGGAATGAAGTTGTGTGTATATAATAAGTTGGGGTCTCTCGTTATTTGTATTCCTAAGTATTTAATTTTATCTTGGGGCCATTTAAAAAGTGTTGTTATTTTAAGTGCCTGCATTTCTGTCCTGGAGGCTGTTATATTAAGCGCTTCCGTTTTATCTAGGTTGATTTTAAAATTAGACAGTTCCCCGAAGGACTCCAGGAGGCCAAGGAGCTCCGGCACCGCCACCGACGGGTTAGATATCATCAACAACAAGTCATCAGCAAACGCTGCTGCCTTTATCTGGACATCTCCAATTTTGATTCCTTGTATTTTGTCATTCTGGCGGATCGCCTGCATTAGCATTTCCATTACCACTACAAATAAGGTCGGGGAGAGAGGACAGCCCTGCCTGGTCCCGTTGCTAATTTTAAATTTGTTAGACAGTAGGCCATTCACCCTGACTCTTGCCGTGGGAGAGGTGTATAAGCCAAAAATTGCGTCTATGAGGGGAGGAGGAAAGGCAAATTTGCGCAATGCGCTGTCCATGAATTGCCAGCTTACTCGATCGAAGGCCTTCTCGGCGTCCGTTGATAGGACGACGAGAGGCCTCCCGGTGCGTCTAGCATACGAAACAGCTTGAAGGGCTTTAGTTGAGTTGTCCTTTCCTTCTCTGCCCCTCACAAATCCGGCCTGGTCAGGATGAATAAGATCTCCCAGGACCAAGTTAATTCTGTTTGCTAACAGTTTTGCCCAGAGTTTCATATCTGTATTTAATAATGAAATTGGTCTGTAATTATTGCATAGGGTGCCATCTCTCCCCTCCTTAGGTATTATAGCGATGTAGGCTTCCAATGCCTGCGGCGGTGGAGTAGAGCCCGACAGTAAGTTGTTGAATAAATTTTCTATGTGTGGTATTAATATGTCCGCAAATTTCTTATAATAAATTATAGGGAACCCGTCAGGGCCTGGTGCTTTTCCATTCGGAATAGATGCTAAAGTCTCCTCCACCTCCTTTCTTGAAACTCTTGCCTGGAGTAATAATTGGCCTTCAGGAGTTATTGTCGGGAGTTTAAGCGTATTGAGAAAAATTTGGATTTTTTCATTAGTCTTGATGGGGTCTGACATTGATGTCGAGGGGCTTAAATTATATAGGGAATCGTAATATTGTCTAAACGCCTCTGCAATGTCTTCAGAGTTAACTAAGTCACCTGCACCAACCTTCCGGACTCGCCGAACAAAACAACTCTCTTTTTGTTTTTTAAGTAGTTTTGATGTTAATTTGCTACCCTTATTGCCGTGCATATATATCTTATGCCTACAGCGGGCAAATGTTTTAGCCGAGTTGAAGTTCAGCAAGTCCTTCAGTCTGTCGCGAAGTGATGTCAAGTCTGAGAGTGTCGCATTGCTTTGCTTGTTCTTATGTAGTTTTTCTGTTATGTTAATCTGATGCAATACAGAAGAGATTTCTTTCTCTCTCTGCCGTTTGATATGGGAGCCAAGAGCTATCAACTCTCCCCTCTGTACCGCTTTGTGTGTTTCCCAGACAATCGGGGTAACCGCACTGTTTACTATGTTTTCTCTAAAAAATCTGGTCAATGAAAATTTAATTTGAGCCAAGTGATCAGGGTTCCCTAGTAGAGATTCGTTCAACCTCCAGGACAGGTTTCTCCGGGGGAGGGTGGATATTTCCATCTCTAGTAACACAGGTGCGTGGTCTGAAATCGTGATATTACCTATCGAGGTGCTGCGTGTTAGTGTAAGACATTTTTCTTGTATTAAGAGATGATCTAGTCTGTGATATGTATTATGTGGGATTGAGAAATACGTGTAATCTTTTGTTGTGGGGTGTTCTATTCTCCATGGATCTACCAAGTGTAAATCCCTTAGTCTGTTTAGCAAGCCCTTTCTTTGTTTAAAGGAAATGGATGATTTCCCGTTTGAAGCGTCTATCACTGGGTGTAATGTCAGGTTAAAATCGCCTCCTACTATCAGAATTCCTTCTGTGAACAGGTTAAGTGTGTCCAGGGTCTTTAGCAGCCAGTGTATTTGTCCCTGATTGGGTACATAGAGATTGGCTAGGGTTATTGTTGTATTAGCCAGTACCCCTTTTACAAAAATATATCTGCCCTCTGCGTCGGATAACTGGTCTTTTACTTCAAATGGGCATCCCTTCTTAAATGCTATGCTCACTCCTTTTGACGCAGTATTAGAGCAGCTATGAATCCAAGTGGGGTAGCGAGAGAAGGCGGTATTAGGCGTTCGTCCCTTTTTAAAATGTGTTTCCTGAAAAAAAATAATTTGTGCATTTTTTTTTTGTAATGCGTGTAGAATTTGGCTACGTTTGGCCGGTGAGTTCAAACCTTTCACGTTGTAGGAAGCCACAACGACCGTTCCCCTGTCCCTCCATCAGCCACAGCCATGGGAGTTGTTGAGTTGTGCCGTTTGTATCTTGTATCTGCAAGAGAAAACCATTAGAACATATACTGAACTATTTACATATGAGTGATTTAGACTCATCTTTCGCAGGGGGGGGGTAATGTTCCCAACATAGGAAGATGAGTACGTATTGTACAACCTCGGGTGGTGGAAGCTATTAATATGACGTCAATATAACGAGTTATTCTTAGTCATACGGGAAATAAGATTCTCTCATTATAGCGAGAAAGAGAGAGAAAAACCTGAACCGTGTTCTGTACACAGTTCCCAGATGTTTCAAAGTTAACCTCAGTAGCTTTGTATAGTAAAAACTGATAAGTCCCTTAGGGTATGTTTGAGGCGGTCAAGAAGAGCTAGGGGTCCGGGGGAGAGGGGGGTGCGGGGGGGGGGGGAGCGCAGGAAAGAAAAGTTAATCAGAAAAGAGGAGAGTGGGGGGGGGGGAAGGGGGGGAAGGGTAAAACAATTTAGGGAGGGGAGAGGGATACTCAAAAAGGCCTAGGTATATAGTTTTAGACTGCAAATCTGTAAAAAACAATGTTAATATAATAAACGTAAACAGGTTTGAAACTGATCCAGTCATGAATCCATGGACCTCCGTCAGAAAGATTAAATCGTTTCTGTCGTTGTGTCCTTCAGACAGGCAAAATAAAAGAAAAGAGAACAAGATTTAACTTCTTTTCTAAGATCTGTGGCATTGTCTCAGTCAGGGAGGATCCCTTTTGTTCGCGTTCTTCTTAGGTTTTGGAGATGATGTTTTCTTCTTAATTGACCACTCTGTCGGCCTGGTTAGCGTCGGAAAGTCCATACCCATGTCCACCGGAAGCCAGGATGGGATCTTTATTGGTGTTATTTGTAGCTGTTCCCATGATTCTGAAAGGTCTTCTGGTGTCCTTATTGTAATTTGATGTCCATCTTTGGATATTCCCAGGCCAAACGGAAATAGCCATCTAAATCTTAGTCCCTTTGCAACGAGAGCTTCAGTCAGGGGCTTTAGAATTCTACGTTTCGCCAGTGTGATTGGCGAGATGTCTTGGTAGATTTGTATTGCTGTATTGTCATAGCTTAGTGAGGAAATTTCTCTTGCTCCCGTAATGATGGCGGCTGTGTCTAGATAATTGAGCAGCCCGCATATCACATCTCTTGGTGATTCTCCCCTCGCCGGCTTCGGTCTCAATGCCCTGTGTACACGCTCTATTATTATGGTCTTGGCTCTCTCAGGGCCCAAAATGTTCGTGAATATCTCCATTGTGACTTTATTTAATGCCTCAGGAGCAAAGGATTCTGGGATGCCCCTCAAGCGTACATTTTTGCGTCTGCTTCTATTCTCTTGGTCTTCTATGGATAAAAAGATTGTGTTTAAGTGTTTCTGGTGAACCAGGACGTGGTCTTTCAGCGTGTGAGAAGCATCTATTATGTTTGTCTGGTTATTTTCCACCGCCTCCACTCTATGGCCCATTTGTTGTAGATCTGTGCGCATAGCGTTAATCTCTTGTGACAAATGTTTTGTGGTCTCTGCCATTAGTTTTCTCATAAATGAGCGAGTTAAAGGCTCTTCTGTTATGGATTCACAATCTGAGTCCTCCATACTTAGATCAGAATGTCCCGTAGCCTGGGCAAATTGGGTATTTTGTGGTTTAAATTTTGTTTGAGGTCCTGCGTGGTCTTTTTTTTTTGTTAAGTATTTGTCAAGTTCCCCTTGAGGATTGGAGTCTCCCAATGTTGTATTTTGTCTCGTTAAGCTTTTTGCCCGATCTGACTGTGTGCGCACCATTATTGAACTGTATTATTCAGGCTATAATGTAACACCACTCGAGGTTTACAGTTTATGGCATCATATTTATGATGTGTATGCTTTCTTTGAAGAAACTAGCATTTTATGCTTTGTGGAGGGCTTCAAGTTGACTACTGGCCAAGCATCTAGAGAGTCTCCAGACGACGTCCGCAGATTATGTGCTATCGTTACAGGGTGCAATAATTCTGTGCAGTGTAATTTCTATCACCGGTCACAAGGTGGCAGTCTTAATGTACAGAATAGGTGATGGATAAATTCTCAGAGTGACCACCAGGTGGCGTCTCTACTTTGTTTTCTTGTACATCACAATATGGAGGCCGTTTCTAGTGAGAGAGCTGTAGGGGAGGGATTTTTTTTTCTTCACTATGGCACACCACTTTATTAAATCTTTCCCTGGCTTCTGGGGGATTTGCAGCTTCTGGGGCACTCTGGTGCCTCCTTAGATGTGCAGCCTTTGTCAGCGCTGCTCTCCCTCTTTTCCCGGCCGGTCTCCTCCAGCTTCTCCCCTCTCCCCTCAGCTCCCTCCACTCCTCCTCCCACCACCTCCGTCCCTGCACCTTATCTCTTATGTGTCTGTCTTTCTTTCTGGCGGTGCCGTCCGCGCTCCGCTCCGCCCGCTGGCTCCCGGGGCTCTCCTCCTCCGTCGCTCCAGCCGCAGCTCCAGCCGCAGCAGCTTTACCACTCGGAGGTAGGAGACCCACGAGGTGGGTCTAGCAGTAAGATGGCGCCTCTGTGCGCGCTGCTCCCTCTCTCTCCCGGTCGCCCCAGGGGCTCCCGGTCTGCAGTCTCCGGGTCCTCACCGGGGGAAATGAGGTCCGTCCTGCTCTCCAGGCATGCAGGAGTCGGGATCTCCTCTTTGTAGGCAGTCTGTGCCCCTTTTTGGTGATTTTTTTGGCTTTTTGTGCAGGAGCCTTAGTCCAGCACGTC
Source organism: Allobates femoralis (assembly GCA_033576535.1). Lineage (NCBI taxonomy): Eukaryota > Metazoa > Chordata > Amphibia > Anura > Aromobatidae > Allobates > Allobates femoralis. The sequence continues at coordinate 596,365,253 of JARQOC010000003.1, read as the reverse complement.
CGTCTCCTCCACTGCCTTAGCCACGCCCCCCTACCTGTTTCTTTAACAACTTTTGCTAAACTCCTGGATGAAGGCGCAAGCCGAAACGTGCATGTAGAGTGCAGCTATACTTGTATACACACCAGGTAATTAGTCCCTCTTGATCTTTGTTTACTTATTTACACTTTGTACAGTCTTATCTATGATTTGTCACCTAGGTGTGAGATAGGTGACAATTAGAATGAATCACTGAGATTTTATTTAACACATAGATTGGTCTATAATAAGGTTCATGGCCGCCATCAGGGCCTCACGACCCTGACAGTTGTGAGGGGCCCGGCGGTGATGGAAGGAGAGGGGGGCCCGGACGAGAGTCGAGGGGGCGGGCTACAATCTTCAGGCCCCGCCCCCTCACATCTTCTACGGGCCACCCTGTCTTCAGGGGCCCGGGCGCTTTATACTTGTCTTGGGGGCCCCTGACCGCTGCCCCCACACCATCCTCGGGGCCCCCATTAGCGCTGCCTCCCCCCTCTACATTGTCACATTACCGGCGGCACCGCACCCGCACTGCAGTCACTGATCTCCCCCTCCGCCTGTCATGTGTAGTGTGACGCAGCTGGCGCCGCCCACACAGGAAATAGACTGCAGCGCCGGCAGCGTCACACTACACATGACAGGCGGAGGGGGAGATCAGTGACTGCAGTGCGGTGCGATGCCGCCGGTAATGTGACAATGCAGAGGGGGGAGGCAGCGCTAATGGGGGCCCCGAGGATGGTGTGGGGGCAGCGGTCAGGGGCCCCCTAGGATCAGGATGGCATGTGGGGGCAGGGCAGGAAGCTCTCAGGGGCCCCTGAGCCCCGAGGTTGAGGTGTGGGGACCGCTTTCAGGGGCCCCTGAGGCTGAAGTGTGTGGGGGCAGGCAGCTCTCGGGCCCCTGAGCCCCGAGGCTGAGGTGTGGGGGCTACTCTCAGGGGCCCCTGAGCCCCGAGGCTGAGGTGTGGGGGTAGCTCTCAGGGGCCCCTGAGGCTGAAGTGTGTGGGGGCAGCTCTCGGGCCCCTGAGCCCCGAGGCTGAGGTGTGGGGGCAGCTCTCAGGGGCCCCTGAGGCTGAAGTGTGTGGGGGCAGCTCTCGGGCCCCTGAGCCCCGAGGCTGAGGTGTGGGTGCAGCTTTCAGGGGCCCCTGAGGCTGAAGTGTGTGGGGGCAGCTCTCGGGCCCCTGAGCCCCGACGCTACGGTGTGGGGGCAGCTCTCAGGGCCCCCTGAGGCTGAAGTGTGTGGGGGCAGCTCTCGGGCCCCTGACCCCCGAGGCAGAAGTGTGGGGGCTGCATTCAGGGGCCCCTGAGGCTGAGGTGTGTGGGGGCAGCTCTTGGGCCCCTGAGCCCCGAGGATGAGGTGTGGGGGCCACTCTCAGGGGCCCCTGAGGCTGAGGTGTGTGGGGGCAGTGCTCAGGGGCCCCAGAGGGTGAGGTGGAGGGCAGCGCTCAGGGCATGATCGCTTATGCCACACAGCTGCACACAGGTTAGGAGAGGGGAGAGAAAGTGGGCCCCCCAGCACACAGGGAGCCGGGCCCTCCAGCACACTGTCGTCTTTCCTCTCCGTCCCCCTCCTGTCCTCTTTCCTCTCCATCCCCCCCCTGTCCTCTTTCCTCTCCGTCCCCCCCTGTCCTCTTTCCTTCCCCCTCTTGTCCTCTTTCACCTCAGTCTTCCCTCCTGTCCTCTTTCCCCTCAGTCTTCCCTCTTGTCCTCTTTCCCCTCTGTCTCCCTCTGCCCTCTTCTCCTCCATCCCCCTCCTGTCCTCTTTCCCCTTAGTCTTCGTCCTGTCCTCTTTCCCCTCAGTCTTCGTCCTGTCCTCTTTCCCCTCAGTCTTCGTCCTGTCCTCTTTCCCCTCAGTCTTCGTCCTGTCCTCTTTCCCCTCAGTCTTCGTCCTGTCCTCTTTCCCCTCCGTCTTCGTCCTGTCCTCTTTCCCCTCCGTCTTCGTCCTGTCCTCTTTCCCCTCCGTCTTCGGTCTGTCCTCTTTCCCCTCCGTCTCCCTCTGCCCTCTTTCCCCTCCGTCTCCCTCTGCCCTCTTTCCCCTCTGTTTCCCTCTGCCCTCTTTCCCCTCCATCTCCCTCCTGCCCTCTTTCTCCTCCATCCCCCTCCTGTCCTCTTTCCCCTCAGTCTTCCTCTTTTTTTTCTCTTCCGTCTCCCTCTGTTCTTACTCCTCCGTCCCCCTCCTGTCCTCCAGATTTCTCTGTTCACCTCTGATCTAGGACTTTGTGTTGTCAGCTCGGGGGCATGGCAGATGTTTGTGTGGGGGTGGTCCAGGTCCCTCCCCTGATGATGACATCACAGTCTGTTACCCTCCCTTGTAGTGCTTGGAGAATCTGATGAGGTCACAGGATCTGACCCCCGCTCCACAGGACGCTGCCGCTCATCCTGAAGATCAGAAAGCCAAGATCACCGACGCTCCAGCGCAGGAGGAACGGCCTGAAGCTGTCGACGCTGAGGCCGAGCCTAGGAGCCAAGGACAGAGCGCACGATGAAGATGAGAGGTCAGTCAATCAGCCCACAGCAGTCTCAAGTGTGTGTGTATAATTGTATAATTATATATACACAGTATATACACGTATACATATATATGAGAGAGATAGTAAAAAAAGGAAAAGCAGCACAAAAGAATAGAAAAGAGTGGACCTTATAGCCCAATGAAGTGGCCATGCATTGGGTAATACAGTCCACTTTTTTTCTATTTTTTTGTGCTGTTTTTCCTTTTTTTACTCTGTTGTAAGGAACCATCTGGATTGCTGGTTGGGAAAGCTTTTCACATAAATTGAGGTCATTTTTGGTGCTGTTCCAATTTTTCACTATATATATAACGTATGTTTAGGTGGAGGCGGAGCATGGGTGGAGGCGGAACATGGGTGGAGTCTCAGGGGGTGGAGGCTGGGCGGAGTCTGAGGGGGGCCCCAAAATTTTGCAGTGAGGGGCCCCGAAATGCCTAGTGGCAGCCCTGATAAGGTTACTTGAACAGAGATCACTTCACTGTGTTTAGGGTTGTGTATACATTTTTCTTTTCTTCCTTTTTTAATTTTTAATTTTTCTTTATGTAAATGGAACTTTTGTAGATCTATAATATTCTTTATGTACTTTTCGATTAAATACTCACTGTTATTATTGTAATTTTTATTGGTCTGAAAGAAAAATATTTTCTAGTATTTATAATAAAATTTGGATATTTTTGCATAAATCACCTTGCTTTTTTCTGATTGGTTCATATTTATGGGTGAGCACATTTTTCCATGAGATAGAGAGTGTTTTTTTGGAGTATGAATCATCTTCTGTATGCCTAATTTTTATATAACTTTTGCTAAACTGTGGACTTGTATGCTGATGACTGTTTACAGTAAAGTACCCGGGAGAGAGACTATGCCTCTGTGTCTTTGTGCCATTTATCATCGACCTCTTTGCTTACAGCAACGCTGCCCCGTAATCCCTACTCCACCTGTAGGGAGCTTTGCCATCCTTGTCGCGATACCATCGCCCTCCGGAAGACTGTGGCGGAGCTGGTGACCCATCTCCAGGTACTACATATGGCGTCACGAGACCATAACTCTTCTCCCCTGTACATAACCCCTCTACTGAAGTGTCACCCAGGCCACGGGCTCAGACACCCTCTGAGCCTGATACCCGAGTACCCCAGGGCCTGGGGCTCGACATTTATAGAGAGCATTATTGGTTATGTGGCTTTATTCTAATGAACTGCTAATTAATATGTACCGTATATACTCGCGTATAAGCCGAGTTTTTCAGCCCAAAAATTGGGCTGAAAAGTCCCCCCCTCGGCTTATACGCGAGTCACTGTATACTGTATACACTGTTTACAGTGTATACAGTATACAGGCCTGCCCCCATCAGTATACAGGCCCCCCCTTGCAGCACAAACCTGTAAAGGAAGAGATTAGTATACTTATCACTGTCCCGCTGCCGCTGTCCCGCCGCGTCATCGCGCTCCTCCGTCTTCATCCGTCTTCTTCCGGCTTCCTCCGGTCGGTGCAGGCAATGACGTCATTGTCTGCGCGCCAGAGGAAGCCAGAAGACGCTGGATGAAAACAGAGGAGCGCGATGACGGCGGCGGGACAGCGGCAACGGACAGTGATAAGTATACGAATCTCTTCCTTTACAGGATTGTGCACCAAGGGGGGGCCCTGTATACTGATGGGGGGGCTGTATACACCTCTGGGGCTGCTGTATACTACCTCTGGGGCTGCTGTATACACCACTGGGGCTGCTGTATACTACCTCTGGGGCTGCTGTATACACCACTGGGGCTGCTGTATACTACCACTGGGGCTGCTGTATATACCTCTGGGGCTGCTGTATACTACCTCTGGGGCTGCTGTATACTACCACTGGGGCTGCTGTATACTACCTCTGGGGCTGTATATACCTCTGGGGCTGCTGTATACTACCTCTGGGGCTGTATATACCTCTGGGGCTGCTGTATACTACCTCTGGGGCTGCTGTATACTACCACTGGGGCTGCTGTATATACCTCTGGGGCTGCTGTATACTAACCACTGGGGCTGCTGCTGTATATACCACTGGGGCTGCTGCTGTATACTACCACTGGGGCTGCTGTATATACCTCTGGGGCTGCTGTATACCACACTGCTGGGGCTGTATACCTGTGCTGGGGTCCACCCTCGGCTTATACACGAGTCAATAGGTTTTCCCAGGTTTTGGGGGCAAAAGTAGGGGGGGTCGGCTTATACACGGGTTGGCTTACACACGAGTATATACTGTATCTTCTATCCAGGCAGACGAAGTAACATTATTCCTTTTGTGAGCTGAATGAGGACAAAAGCCAAACGTGCAATATGCATTGATATTTCTGATATTTCCAGACAAATCATTTTTCTATATTGTGTGTTTTTCAAGTGCAATCAAATTGATTACTCCTCATTGGATGTTTATTATAATGTAAAAACATTTCAACGGTTTTCTATCATGATAAAAAATAAATCTATTTCCTAAGAAATTTAACATTAAACTTCTTAAAATAATAGATATGACCAAAAACTTCTGGTATACAGGAATAAAAATTGTGCAATTAGTATGGTTATAGTTATCTAAACTAAACTTAGTATAAACATCATAAATAAAATAATAAGATGTAGCTAATATATGATCACAATGATCACATTTTAATAGGAGATATATATAGGTATATACTGTATATATAGATATTGTGAGCTAACGGCGTTGGTTAGGCAAGAGGCAGTGACCCAGGCACTTATTCACACAGCACACAGTTTATTTGCCAGTCCAGGTGATTACAGACCTCAGGGTTCCAGGATGCAGCGGTACAGTCCTGTACACACTTGTAGAAGTTCACAAACCAAGACCACACGGTTGGGCTGTGTTGTCCTGCACACAGCTCCTGTCTCACAGCTCCCGTAGCTTAGCCTCCTTGGCTTCAACTGAGAGCCACACCCTGTGTTGCACTCCAAGTCTAAACACATGCCTGGACATGGGGATTCTCAAAGACCCGAAGTGGAGGGGATCTTATAGGGATATGGAGCACAGTCTGGGAGACACACGACGGCCATCATATATCACCCCGGTCACCACCTCACATATTCTCCCCCTCTGTTCAAGCTTGTGGGGTTGAACACCAGCCACCATACAAGGGCCCCTAGACAGGGCATCCGCATTGCCCTGCAACCTCCCTGCCTGGTGTTCCACAGTAAAATTGTAGTTCTGCAGAAGAGAGGAACCACCAGGTGACCCTAGCATTCCACTCCTTGGCATTCCACATCCAGACCAACAGGGAGTGGTCTGTTACCAAGCGAAACTGTTGTCGCAACAGATGATAGCGTAGGGATTCCAAGGTCCACTTTATGGTCAGGCACTCTTTTTCCACTACGCTATAGTTTCTTTCCGGTGGGGTGAGCTTCCTACTCAAGTAGGTGACGGTGTGTTCCTCTCCGTTAACCACTTGGGACAGTATCGCTCCCAGCCTGACCTTGGAGGCATCCGTCTGCGTGATAAACTCCTCCAAAAGTCTGGATTGCCGAGAGCGGGTTGTCCGCACAGGACCCCTTTCAGGGCCAGGAAGGACTCCTCAGCCTGCGAATTCCAGCGCACCTTGACGGACTTCTTTCCTTTCAGAAGATTTGTCAACGGGGCTGACAGTCCAGCAAAATTGGGGATGAACCGTCGGTAGTACCTATGATGCCTAGAAAAGCCCTAACCTGCTTCGTGGTAAGGGGTCGAGGCCATTTCTGGATTGCCTCGATTTTATTGATTTGGAGCTTAATTACCCCTTGGTTTATCACATACCCTAAGTAGCGGGCTTCCGTGAGTCCCAATGTGCACTTTTTTGGATTAGCTGTCAGACCAGCCTTTCTAAGCGAATCCACCACCACTTGTACCTGAACCAAGTGGGCCTGCTACTGGGTGCTGTAAATTATGATATCATCCAGGTACTCTGATGCACACGACTGATGTGGTTCCTACACTATGTCCATCAGCCTCTGGAATGTGGCCGGAGCCCCATGTAACCCAAAAGTCAAGACGACATAGTGATAGAGACCCTCAGGTGTAACAAAAGTGGTCTTTTCCTTTTCTGACTCCGTCAGTGGCACCAGCCAGTAGCCGTTGATCAGATCAAGCGTTGTGAAATACCACGCTTGTCCCAGCCTCTCGATCAGCTCATTCACCCTGGGCATGGGGTAAAGATAGATCGAATTTGGACACTTCGTTTATCCTCCTGAAGTCATTACACAATCGTATGGATCCATTAGGTTTTGGGATCAGTCCAATGGGACTGGCCCATTCGCTCCTTGACTTCTCAATCACCCCCAGGTGAAGCATTTTTTTCACCTCCTCCGAGATGGCTTGCATCCAAGCCTCCAGTACCGGTTATGGCTTCATGCGTACCTTTACATGAGGCTGGGTGACAATATCGTGTTGGATGATGGATGTCCTGCTTGGTAGGTCTTAGAAAACATCCGGGTTCTGCTGTACCAACCTCCGGGCCTCCCACCTCTGCTGTTTTGTAAGAGTGTCCCCTACCCTTACTCCTGTCTCATCCTCTCCGGAGGCCACTGTAACCGGAAGCAGGCGACCTTAAGAGGATAGGTTCGGGGGTAGAACATCCATACTTTCCCTGTCCTTCCAGGGTTTCAACAATTTTATATGGTATACAGTTAGGGCCAGAAATATTTGGACAGTGACACAATTTTGGCGAGTTGGGCTCTGCATGCCACCACATTGGATTTGAAATGAAACCTCGACAACAGAATTCAAGTGCAGATTGTAACGTTTAATTTGAAGGGTTGAACAAAAATATCTGATAGAAAATGTAGGAATTGTACACATTTCTTTACAAACACTCCACATTTTAGGAGGTCAAAAGTAATTGGACAAATAAACATAACCCAAACAAAATATTTTTATTTTCAATATTTTGTTGCGAATCCTTTGGAGGCAATCACTGCCTTAAGTCTGGAACCCATGGACATCACCAAATGCTGGGTTTCCTCCTTCTTAATGCTTTGCCAGGCCTTTACAGCCGCAGCCTTCAGGTCTTGCTTGTTTGTGGGTCTTTCCGTCTTAAGTCTGGATTTCAGCAAGTGAAATGCATGCTCAATTGGGTTAAGATCTGGTGATTGACTTGGCCATTGCAGAATGTTCCACTTTTTTGCACTCATGAACTCCTGGGTAGCTTTGGCTGTATGCTTGGGGTCATTGTCCATCTGTACTATGAAGCGCCGTCCAATCAACTTTGCAGCATTTGGCTGAATCTGGGCTGAAAGTATATCCCGGTACACTTCAGAATTCATCCGGCTACTCTTGTCTGCTGTTATGTCATCAATAAACACAAGTGACCCAGTGCCATTGAAAGCCATGCATGCCCATGCCATCACGTTGCCTCCACCATGTTTTACAGAGGATTTGGTGTACCTTGGATCATGTGCCGTTCCCTTTCTTCTCCAAACTTTTTTCTTCCAATCATTCTGGTACAGGTTGATCTTTGTCTCATCTGTCCATAGAATACTTTTCCAGAACTGAGCTGGCTTCTTGAGGTGTTTTTCAGCAAATTTAACTCTGGCCTGTCTATTTTTGGAATTGATGAATGGTTTGCATCTAGATGTGAACCCTTTGTATTTACTGTCATGGAGTCTTCTCTTTACTGTTGACTTAGAGACAGATACACCTACTTCACTGAGAGTGTTCTGGACTTCAGTTGATGTTGTGAACGGGTTCTTCTTCACCAAATAAAGTATGCGGCGAAAATCCACCACTGTTGTCATCCGTGGACGCCCAGGCCTTTTAGAGTTCCCAAGCTCACCAGTCAATTCCTTTTTTCTCAGAATGTACCCAACTGTTGATTTTGCTACTCCAAGCATGTCTGCTATCTCTCTGATGGATTTTTTCTTTTTTTTCAGCCTCAGGATGTTCTGCTTCACCTCAATTGAGAGTTCCTTTGACCGCATGTTGTCTGGTTACAGCAACAGCTTCCAAATGCAAAACCACACACCTGGAATCCACCCTGACCTTTTAACTACTTCATTGATTACAGGTTAACGAGGGAGATGCCTTCAGAGTTAATTGCAGCCCTTAGAGTCCATTGTCCAATTACTTTTGGTCCGTTGAAAAAGAGGAGGCTATGCATTACAGAGCTATGATTCCTAAACCCTTTCTCCGATTTGGATGTGGAAACTCTCATATTGCAGCTGGGAGTGTGCACTTTCAGCCCATATTATATATATATAACTGTGTTTCTGAACATGTTTTTGTAAACAGCTAAAATAACAAAACTTGTGTCACTGTCCAAATATTTCTGGCCCTAACTGTATCTGTTCCGGTTTCCTCCTATCTGGTTGAAACATCTTGTAGTTTCCACCCCAACCTTTTCCCGGATTTCATAGGGACCCTGCCACTTAGCTAAGAACTTGCTTTCTGCGGTGGGGGATGAACACTAACATGCGATCCCCTTGGTTAAAGGACCTGACGGTGGCCTGTCTATTGTACCCAGCGCTTTGAGCCGCCTGGGCATCTTGCAGATGTTCCTTCACAATCGCCATAACAGCAGCTATTCGGTCCTGCATACGCATGATGTGCTTAATTATGCTTTTATGAGGGGTGGGCTCCTGCTCCCATGTTTCTTTAGCTACGTCCAGCAGGGATGTTGATTATACAACAAAAACAACAAAACTCAAATTGCAAAAACCCAGTTGATGACTGCGGCACGTCACGGATAGCAAACATTAAGTAAGGGAGAAACATATCCCAGTCCCTCTCATCCCTTTTGAGCATAGTTTTCAGGGTTTTATTAAACCGCTCCACCAGACCATCAGTTTGAGGGTGATACACTGACATATGCAGCTGCTTAATCTGGAGAAGTTTGCACAGCTCCCTGGTAGCCCTGGACATGAATGGGGTCCCCTAATCCGTAAGGATCTCCTTGGGCAACCTCACCTGACAGAACACGGCAAACAACTCCCGAGCAATAAGCTTAGCTGCAGTATGTCTGAGGGGTATCGCCTCTGGGTAACGGGTGGCATAATCGACTATTACCAGGATATGTTGGTGCCCCTGGGCAGACTTTACAATTGGTCCTACCAGATCCATGGCTATCCACTCAAAAGGTACCTCTATAATAGCCAAAGGTACCAAAGGGCTGTGGAAATGAGCTACAGGTGCGGTTAGCTGACATTCCGGGCAGGATTCGCAGAACCTTTTTACCTCCCAGACGACCCCCAGGCCAAAAAAAATGCCGCAAAACTCGCTCCTGCATTTTATTAACCCCCAAATGGCCGCTGATTAGGTGTTTATGAGCCAACTCTAGGGCCTGTCGGCGATATGGCTGTGGTATTAACAGCTGCTCACCTATATCCCCCATACTCTATCCACTTGATAGTGTAGATCACGCTTGAGGGCAAAATGGGGGAACGTCACCTCTCGCTGGGCGTTTGCGCCACCCCATCAATTACCATCACCCTACATCGGGCATGGACCAACGTAGGATCCTGAAGTTGGACTGTCCCAAATTTATCCGGAGACACCGCTAGCTCTGGGATTGGCTCGACCTTCTTGAGCTCTCCTGCCATTACCTCTAGGGAAGACCTGTTGGGTTCACACTCTGTCCCTATATTGGTTACCCCTATCAGGTATCCCAGACTCGGGATCTTCGGGCTCAGGGCCCGGACCGTCCTATACCTGAGGAGGATTGGATTGCCTCCTGCTTAGAGTCCAGAAAAGAGGCAGATCCCTCCCCAGGATCATATCATAGGGAAGTGTTTTCATCACCCCCCTTCGTGTTGCACCTGTCCACACCGGTTAGTGATGGTGACCACCTCTGTAGGGTATTCCCGGATGTCCCTATGGATTCAGAGTACCCCCACTGTACGACCGGTGGATTTTATCCCAGGGACCAGGGATGCATGCACGAGGGTCACCAAGCTCCCTGAATCTAACAAGCACATCGCCGGGTACCCATTAACCAGCACTTGGCACAAATGTGGTTCAGTCTCAGGATTAACAATGTCCGCCATACAGACAGTCTGGGCATACATTGATCCCCGGCGGGTAAACCCGCAGTCCATGGGCTCGGTGGTGAGCGGACACTGGGTCCCCATATGCACCAGTCCTTGGCATCGCCAACACCTCATAGTGGGGGTAAATCCTTTTGAGAGGTGCCATCTAGGGAACATGGGCTTTCAGCCCTCTTTAAGGTGGGGTGTGGTCTCGACTGGGTCTGGGGTGGAGTCCAACACAGGACCAGGTTGGGGGATGTAGACCGACGGGCTGCACACAAAGTCCCAGTGTCCCAGATCAAGTCCTGTGTAGCCACGTGTCGCTCCACTAGACACACTAATTGATCGGGTCACCTTGTCCCACTCACCGTTGAATGGGGACGGGTAGAGTGCGCACAAACCGGTCAACCATCACCCTCTCTACCATCTGCATGGGGCTCAAAGTCTCAGGCTGCAGCCACTTCTTCACCAGGTGCAATAAGTCATATGCCTGAGACCGTACAAGTTTACCCTCCTCGAAGAACCACTGACTTACCCGCTGGGCCCTTACATATGTATTAACCCCCATTCGGCCCAGGATCTCACCTTTCAGGGACCCGTAGTCCATGGCATCCTCGGTGCAGAGATCCAGGTAGGCTTTTTGGGGCTTTCCTGTTAAATAGGGCGCCAACACCTCCGCCCACTGCTCGTACGGCAGTTTCTCTTGCTCGGCAACCCTCTCAAACACCAGCAGGAAAGCTTCCACATCATCCCCAGGGTTTCTTTTGCAATGCACGCCTTACCGCTTTCCAGACGCTGCAGTCTTCACCTTGACCCCGGGTTGGGGCTGCTGGCCTGGCATGGATTGCTTTAGTCAGTAGTTCCATCTGCCGCTGTTGTTGTTCACTCGCCTGCTTTTGCTGCTGATGCTGCTCCTGCATTTGCTGGATCAAGAGTCATATTCGTCTCCTATTGTGCGAGCTGCAGTTGCTGTGCAGTAGTCTGCTGTTGCTGCAGTGCTTGCACCAGATATTTAATCAGATCCTCCATGATAGCTGCAGGTTTATACTGGAGCACAGCATGTTTAACCACTCACATGTGTGAACTAAGTATGCATGCTTGAATTTCACCGGTTCATTGCCGTTAGCAACAAGGTTGCGTTGCCCGCATTCTCCGCCATATGTGTGGTAACGGCGTTGCTTAGGCAAGAGGCAGTGACCCAGGCACTTGTTCACACAGTACAAAGTTTATTTGCCAGTCCAGGCGATTACAGACCTCAGGGTTCCGGGACACAGCCGGTTCTGTCCTGTACACACTTGTACAAGTCCACAAACCAAGACCACACGGTTGGGTTGTGTTGTCTGCACACAGCACCTGTCTGACAGCTCCCAATAGCTTAGCTTCCTTGGCTTCAACTGAGAACCACACCCTGTGTTGCAGTCCAAGTTTAAACACATGGACATGGGGATTCTCATAGACCCGGAGTGGAGGGGATCATCTTATAAGGATATAAAGCACAGTCTGGGACACACATAACGGCCGTCATATACCACCCCGGTCACTGCCTCACAATATATATTTAGAGATAGATAGATTGACAGACAGACAACACAGTGCCTTAGAGAAGTATTTCTACCCCGTGACCATTTGCACATTTTATCACGTTACACTCACAGACTTAAATGTTTTTACAGATATTGTATGTGATATACCAACACAAAGTAGAAAGAACTGAAATAGTCTGATACCCCTAAATTAAATCCTTATTGACCAATTGCCTTCAAAAGTCTTCTAATTTGTATGTTGAGTTCACCTGTGTGTCATTTATTCTCAGTATAACTGCAACTGTTCTGTGAATGCCTCAAAGGTTTGTTTGAGAACATTAGTGATCAATCAGCATCATGAAAACAAGGAACACACTAAACAGGTCAATAACAAAGTTAAGGAGGAGAGTACAGTGGGATTAAACAAAATAGCCCAAGCTCAGAACATCTCATAGAGCACTGTCCAATCCAGCATCCAAGAATTACGGCACCACTGCAAGACTTTCAAAACATGGTAATTCACCTAAACCAACATCCCGAGCCAAGAGAAATAATTAGAGAAGCAGCCAGTAGGTCAATGGTCACTCTGGAGGAGCTTCAGAGATCAGGTAGGAGAATCTGTTCTGTTCAACTGTACAAGTGTGAATTGTAAACCACACAAACCTAGCCATTATGGGAGGGGACACAGCTAGCATGTGTTAGACCAAATTAATAATAATAATAATATTTTTTATTCATTTATATAGCGCTATTAATTCCATAGCACATCAGTAATGATGTAAAGATTACATCAGTAATGCTGTCTCTCTTGGAGCTCACAATCTAAATATCCTATCAGTATGTCTTTACAATGTGGGAGGAAACTGGAGTGCCTGGAGGAAACCCACGCAAACACAGGGAGAACATACAAACTCCTTGCAGATGTTGTCCTTAGTGTCCTTGGTGAGAATTGAACCCAGGACCTCAAGACCCCAGTGCTGCAAAGGCTACAGTGCTAAACACATGAGCCACCGTGCTGCCCACCACTTAGTAGAAGTAGAATTTTTAGATGTAATGCAAAATGCTATGTGTGGTGGAGAACTAACACAGCAAATCATTATGAAAACACAATCCCTGACGTCAAACATGGTGGTGGCACCATCGTTCTATAGGTAGGCCATCATGCAGCAGAAACAGCGAAGCTAGTGAGAGTTAATGGGAAGAAGGATGAAGCTAAATTCAGGGTAATCCTGAAGGAAAATTATAAATGGAAGTGATGCATGCTCAGCAGAGCATGGACTAGCCCAGCCCCTGAAACAGAGGTCATGGATGAAACTTTGTTTCAGGGAGGAAGTGGAGACTGCAGCAGTGAGCGCAGCTTTTACCCCCTGAGGCCGATCTCTTTGAGTATCCCAGCATGCAGTTAGATTCTCAAACTAAGCATCATCAAAGAGGAAGTAGTAGAGAAAAACTAAGCCGTTATATGGTGTAGTTATGGAAGGATAAAGAATTGTTAATTAAAATGATTTAGAAAAAAATATTTTATGACATTAGAAAGTAATTTAGGAGTAAAACTACATTTAGTTTCGAACCACCACCTTAAACATTGCCCGCATAATGATTTACCCTATAGTTAGCATTTATGCTGACTAAACTTCCAATATACATGCTAAGTATGTCTTTATGATTCTATTGCCAGACAGAGGTCAAAAGATTATATGTTTGGTTTATATCTGACTGGGATAAGTGAGTAACAGAAAGTTATGGTATAGTACAGTTGACTACATTATTCCTTCAAATGGAGTCCAATAAAAAGAATTATACTTTTAGCATTAGTCTTTCATCTTTTTGGCCTACTTGGTCCTTTGACTCTCTTTCTGGTCATCCAAATACAAATATTCAAGGAGCTCTTAACACCTTATGTTTTCAACATCTCAAGAAGAAACAAAATAGCTTAACCCCTTCTTTAGTCACCTTACTCTTTTGATGCAAGCTCGCATCATTCCCTACATATGTCCGCTGATCTCATCATCCGTCATATGCAACTAATGGATCAGTGATCTGCCTGCTGCTATTAATGACTAACCCAGGGTTGTATGTGGACATGGGTGTCTGGGCCTTGCTGTGGTTGGGATGTCACTGGTGGCCTGCCCAGACCCGCGGCCCCTGGTGGTCAACTGGTAAAGGAGTTGGAGAATGGTAATAAAGAGTTTGAAAGTTTGTCGAGACGCCACCTGCATATTCTGGTGATCGGCACCAGCACAGCTTCAGACCTCTGGGGGAGATGATACTGCAGCTTAGATGGAGCAGCTCCCTGCAGGTGGAGCTGAGTTCCCCGGGGCAGACCAGCACTGATGGTGGTGGTGCTGATTGTTGTTTGGAGTGAAAGGATAACCTACGGAGCAGTGCAGCAGTTGAGGTAAAAGGAAGACACTGAAGCTTTCTTGCTCTACACTGGTACTTTACTCTGTAAACCAGTTCAGATGGCAGTTCAGGTTACAGCACAAATCTATAATCAGGTAGCTGGTCGGGTAGTCACAGAGGGTTGCAAGGTCATTCAGCGGATCCCGTAGTATACTCTCTCTTGTCAATCCCGTGTACTGCTGCTAAAACCTGCCCCGACACAGCCCTCTTGTATACCAGGCCCGTTGGGGTACTGTGAGATTCCCTTCTTCTCCCTCTCTCTCTCTGAAGGGGCTCGACCTTTGGTTGGCGAACCTGGCGAGGCTGCATTTTTTAGACAGGGTGTCAGGGTTGATGAACTGGCCCGTGATGACCGGTGTGGACAGCTCAGGGGTTGAACACCCTGCACCGTATCCTCGGAGCCGGTTCTCCGTTGGATGGACCAGGGTTCCTCCAGAGTATGGGCGCTCCGATATGGGGTCCCTCTTTATTTTCCCGGGCTGCCTCTTCTCTAGGCTCCCTCCCTGGGAGTCTCCTTCTCTCTCTCGGAGGCTCCCCTCTTCTTCGCTCCTCAGTGCAAACTAGAACTCCACTGTCTGACTTCCCTCCTCCCCTAACTCCGCCCAATGGGAATGGGACTACCTGTCTACCCGGGGTTAAGTGTCGGAGTGCTGGGGATGGGATCCATTTGCAAACCTTACTCTCCCCTGTGACAGGAATAACTGCACACTCATTTGTGGGTGCAATACCCTACTTTGGCGCACTGACCAGTGGGGCACCACATTACCTTAGATCACGCTAGCAAACACTGACAGCGTGATGTAAAATGCTGCAGCAGTATCACACTAATCCCCACCTCTATCGGCGATCCTGTGATGCGAAAAACAGAAAATTGCCTGAGGGTGAAGAGGTTAAAGAAGTTTTGCATCACTAATTTCACCCCTTTTCATATTTAAGAACCCTTACTAACAATCAATTTTCTATTATGCTTCTATTATATGGCCTGTTCCTCTAACCTCACCTCAATGTGGGCCATCTAGTCTTCTGTTGTGATTCTGGCTCTGCTACTTCGATCTGGAAACTGAAATTCGATGACCTGAGCAGCGCACAGTATCAGTGGCGGCAGGGCTAACCCTCTTATATATGTGTTCCTGCTTATGTACAGTGTAATGGCCTTGTATGACTATACAGTTACACAGTCTGATCAAACCACAGCTCATGGGCCGGGGAAAGCAAAATAGAATTTAGAAAAGACTATAAATATGAAAAAGGACCAGTAAGGATGCGTGCATAAAATGATTAGAGTTGCTAAAGTAAAATCTAAATATTGCATGTGAAATAAGTATTTAACACATCACTAATTTTCTAATTAAATATATTTCTAAAGGTGGTATTGACATGAATTTCTCACCAGATTGCAGTAACAACCCATCCAATCCACACACGCAAAGAAATAAAAGTATAGATGTCCATAAATTTAAGTGATGTTTAATAATGACACAGAGAAAAAATATTGAACACATGAAGATAGGAAGGTGCAATGGAAAATCATGACAGACACCAGCTGAAATCTATCAGTAATTAGAAAGCAATCCTGGCATTTAGTGATTAATAATATCAGCTGGTTGAACTGATGGCCTATAAAAAGGTGTCTCATTACCAGGGTGCCACACTAGAAACATCCCATGATGAATTAAACCAGGGAGCTGTCTAAAGACCTTCGCAATCTTATTGTTGCAAAACATACTGATGGCATTGGTTGCAGAAAAATGTTGAAACTACTGAAGGTTCCAGTGAGCGCTGTTAGGTTCATAATCCGGAAGTGAAAAGAACATAACTTCTCCAAAAACTAGCAAAGGCCAAGTTCTAGCCGCAAATTTTCAGAAAGCGGAGTAAAAATAATTATCAGAAGAATATTAGAAGAGTTGTCGAAGAGCAAAGGATTAGCTGTGGAGAGCTATAGAAAGACTTGAAACAAAACAATAATTAATGCACTCAACCTCCATGGCCTATATGCATGTTCACCGTGCAAGACTCTACTGCTGAACAAAAAACATGCTCAAGAGCATTTAAAGTTTGTTCAATAACATTTAGACATGTCTGTGAAATACTGGGAAAATATAGTCTGGTCAGATGAGACTAAAATTGAACTCTTTGGATGTCATAATACGCGCCATGTTTGGAGGCCAAAAAGCACTGCATATCAACCAAAAAACAATATGCCAACAGTGAAGTTTAGAGGCGTCAACATTATGATGTGGGGCTGTTTTCATCATTGGCATTGGCAAACTTCCAATAATTGAAGGAAAGATGAATGGACAAGGATATAGAGAAATTCTTGATTAAAATCTGCTGCCATGAAACAAAAATGATGAGGAGATAAGGGTGAATATTTCAGCAAGACAATGATCCCAAACCCACAATGAAACTCTCAATTGGTTTTAAAGAAAGAATGTAAAGCTGCTAGAATGGCCCAGCCTATCATCTGACCTGAATTCAATGGAATGTTTATGGAAGTAACTGAATCTCAGAGTTCATAGAAGAAGCACATGCAGCCTTTGGGATTTGAAGAGTGTTTGTGTGGAAGAATAGACCAAAATCTCACCTGTGCAATGTATGCAATTAATTTCTTCATAAAGAATGTCTCTTGTATCTGTCATCACCAACAACGGCTTTTGTATGAAATAATAAATACATTTCAGTTAGCGTGTTCAATACTTTTTCTCTGTGTCATTTCACATTATTACAAATCTCTACATTTATGAACTTCTATTATTTATTGTCTTG
This sequence comes from Allobates femoralis, assembly GCA_033576535.1. NCBI lineage: Eukaryota > Metazoa > Chordata > Amphibia > Anura > Aromobatidae > Allobates > Allobates femoralis. The sequence goes on along the minus strand of JARQOC010000003.1, from coordinate 596,348,063 downwards.
TGTTGTGGTTTGCATGGATTGTTACCAACATCTGGTGAGAAATTCATGTCAATAGCCCCTTTAGAAATATATTTACTTAGAAAATTGGTGACATGTTCAATCAAGCCTGATTGGTTCCAACTTATTGTGCAGCAGGACAACGACCTCAAACATAGAGGCAATGTAATTATCAACTATCTACAATATAAAGAAGAACAAAGAGTCCTAGAAGGGATGATCTGGTCCCCACAGATCCTGACAACAACATTAGTAAGTCTGGTTGTGATTACACAAAGAGACGAAAGATTTACACAACCTCATTCACAGAAGATTTGTGGTTAGTTCTCCATGATGTTTGAAACAACCTCTAAGCTGAGTTCCCACAAAAACTGTATGCAGTGTATCTAGAAGAATAAATGCTTTCCCCTTTTTTTAAAGGCAAAGGGCGGTCATGCCAAATATTTCTTTGATTTAATTTCTCTTTTGTTCATTTACTTTGCATTTTATTATTTGATAAAAATAAACTACAAAAACTTCTACTTTTTGAAATATTAAAAATATTAAAGTTTAAAATATCATACTCGGGTAAATAATACTTTTTCTCGGTGTACATCTATATTAATACTGCCAAGTTGATATATAGCAAGAAGAATGTATATAGTTACAGTAGTTTCTTTACTTACCTTTTCTGCTAATTTGTGTTGTTTTTTATGGTAGAATATTACTGCTTTCCAGATAGTGATGATAGATTATGTTACTCAATTTAGAAGGCTGGTAACTACAGCAAGTGTCCAAGCACCATGTCTTTCATAAAGATGCTTAGTTTTAAATGTACATGTGGTATTATTAATTACTATTGAGAGTACAGTATGAAGTCTAACACCAAACCTCAGCCAACACCATGTATTATAACCCACTATACTATATGTGCTATATTGATCCCTGGCTTAATGTGCAATGGCACTCTAGCCTTAGAATGATATTGAGTTCCCTTGAAAGATACACATGAATTGCAAGTCTAAAACAAAGCTGTAATAAACTATATTTCCCTCCTCTTGTATAAGTACATATCCAGTGACCTCCCAGCAGAGGACCTTTTATTACTATGCATTTACCTTGTAATCAATAGGAACTTCAGCGCTTCAGGGATAATTATAGCTTTTAATGTTTGTTGATTCCCAGAACTCTTGAAATTGATGACTTAACATAGAATTAAAAAGCAAATTTACTTGAATGTCTTTTTTGCTTTGGCAGCAACTACAAAATACTTGAGACTAGAAACGTTTATTTGGTGTCAGCCATATTCTTTTCCATATAGTTGTGTTTGTCTAAGGCTACGTTCACACATTGCGCATTTGTGAGCGCTTTTTTGCGTGCACTTTTTAAACATGCGCAATGTGCCTTGTGTCTGCCGGCAAAAGTGAACGTGAAATTAATTTTGCCGTACAGACAGTGCGTAAAAATACGCAGCACTTTTATGGGAGAAAGCGCAGGCGTAAAAAGAATTGACATGTCAATTCTTTGTGCAGCTGCACCCGCACTTTCGTCGATATTGTGCCCATTATTCCCGCTGGAATTAGGCATCGCCGTTCAGACGATGCGTAATTCCAGCGGGAATACGCCGGCGCTGATGTCACAGAGGGGAGGAAGAATCCTGTTCCTCCTGCCCTTTGTGACATCTGTCACAGCCCCATTTGATTTCGCAGTGCATTATACACTGCAAAATCAAATGTAAAATAATGTCAAATGTATTAAAAATAATAAAGATACTTATTCTTACTCGTCCGTCAGGTGTTCGGGAGCCGGGAAATCTTCAGCAGGTATCGACCTGCAAGGGCCTGTGAATGCTGATTGGCCCGCTCGTGGTCATGTGATGCGTGACGTCCTATGACGTACATATCACATGACCACAAGCGACCAAACACAGTGCCCAATGACATCACGCAAGGTCCTTGCAGGTTGATGCCTGCTCCCGGCTCCGGAACACCCGGCGGAGGGTAAGCATAAAAATCTTTATTATTTTTAATACATTTGACATTTGTTTACATTTGATTTTGCAGTCTATAATACACTGCAAAATAAAATGGGGCTGTGACATATGTCACAGAGGGGAGGAGGAACAGGATTCTTCCTCCCCTCTGTGACATCACTGAAGAAGTTGCCCATAAAAACACGAGGTGTGTGAATGCACCGTTTTTTTTACTGGGCTGTTTTGCGTTTTTTGTGTGGGTGCAAAACGCTGAAAAAAGCGCCCGCGCAAAAAAGCGCTATGTGTGAACACAGCCTTAAACTCTATCTTTGATGGCTGCATTAAAAGCTCCCCTCAATGACAAATTAAGGAAATTATAATGGACAAAATAGCTATCATGTGATGGGTGATAGAGCCAGCATTTGTGTTAATTTCATTATTCTGCTCTTATGATGGACCAGAGCAACATAATCCAAATACACACAAAAGTCTTAGGTTGCGTTCCCACTTGCATATGTATTGCAGAGTCTCACAGCGGCATCACCTGGCACGGCTGCCTTCCTCCCGTATATGTGTGTGCAGTCGCATAGAAATACATGCTGCTGCAGGCTCCTGTCCAGGGAGCAGGCGGCCGTGCCAGGTGATGCCGCTGCGAGACTCGGCAAGACATACGCAAGTGGGAGCGCACCCTTAGGGCTCGGACACACATCAGTGAAACTCGTCCGAGTTTACTGTGCGGAAAAATTGCATTGCTCTCTGACCAATGTTAACTAATGTCCGAGAGCACATTTCCGAGTCTCATATGCTTTTTCCGCATCCGATTCTCAGATTGCGAGTCAATCGCAACACGTTGCGATTCTATGCGAGTCATGGATGAGACTCGCCAATGCAAGTCTACGGGTCCGACAAAAAACACGGATTGCACTTGGACCACACTCACACCATCCGAGTCTGATGCGAGTTTTAATTGATACATTACCATTCTGTAGCTCAGACAACTATACAAAATGCACCTGTAAATGATTAGACAGTAATTGGCTGCTGAGGAAGAAAACGGATTGCACTCGGACAGCACTCGCAAGCCACACTGATCAAAAATAAGATGACACTTGTCAGACTCTCAGATCCGAGAATCGGAGCATTTTTAAACTCGGATGTGTGTCCATACCCTTAGAAAGAAAATGTGGAGTTTGCTTTGCCTTGTACAAACTATTCAAAAATGTTGATTGGCAATTTACAGTATAGTGAGACTGAGGGTACCGTTACACGTCGCAACATTGCATGCAATTTCACTGGTAATTTGCTGGTTGCAGTGAAATCATGGACACATTGTTCTATTTTGTTGCCATGTACTCTGAGTGTACGTGTTCATATAACAAAACTACCGTCACACCTGGAGACATCGCCGGCGATTTCGCAGGTGATGCAGGGGCATGGCCTATCGGCGGCGACATCGCCGGCGAGTCACCCCATGTAACGCGGCGATTTTGCGCTGCTGTGAAACCAGGCAACCACTCTCAGGCAATGTGTAAGCATCGCCCCATGTAACATCGTGATTGGCGAAGTTACAGGCGATGGGAGCCATAGGCTCCCATGTTACAGGATCGCTGCTGGGGTTTGTAGACACCCCAACAGTGATGTCACCTGAAACATCGCCACAGCATCGCCAAACATGTGACGGCGACATTGGCGTGGTGCCAAAAACGTGCGCGCTCCCATGAGTCGCCTGCGAAATCGTCGGTGTTGTCTCCAGGTGTGACAGTGCCGTGACACACGGCAATTTTGCTAGCAATTTCACTGGCAATTTGCTGGTTGCAGTGAAATCATGGACACATTGTTCTATTTATTTGCCGTATACAAATAGAACAATGTGTCCATGATTTCACTGCAACCAGCAAATTGCCAGTGAAATTACTACCAAAATTGCCGCGTGTGACAGTACCTGGGCATTCATATTTTGTCTGAACACCTTGAATACTGGAGAAGTGCCAAGGATTGCTATATAACCAGTTTCTTCACGTGCATATGGCACATCAGTAACACGATTTATTATCCAGCCAGTGGGTGTAATTGCTAGCTCTATCCCTTGTCTTCACAAGGGGCATTGGAGAGACGGAACAATATCATCACTACAATCAATTTACGTAAATTACGTACCCGTCCACCACCGCAGCCAGGACTACTAACACTACACTCTGTCCTTAGCTTGCGCACGCGGGGTGGAAAAACATCAGCCGTATCAGAGGCTGGAACCAGTAGTGAAATAAACCATCAGCTCCCCTCTCAGGGGCCGGAAAACCATCAACCCTATTAGGGGTCGGAAAACCAGGGAAACAGAATCTCCCCACTCAGCCCGTCTCTCCGTGCCTTTCTCACTTTCTCTGTACTGAAACTGCAGCAATGATAGCACTGACATAAACACAGGTAAACTTAGGACCGGGTTGCAAGAACACAAATAAGCCAGACAATTAAGGAATTCTCAGGACCGGGTTGCAAGGGCTAGGACTTCTCAGATCCGGTCATCTATGTCCGAGTCTGACAGCCAGCTACCTTAGGTAAGATAAATCATTTTCTTACCTCTTTGTAGCCTGCAGGTCTACCCCTCGTGTATGATCCGTCCTGGGAATAGAGGTTGAGTTATGGCTGTCGTCCCCTGGACGTCTCGTCCTAGCCCCACGCTGGTGCGCCAACTGTAATGGATGCCCTCCACACCTGTAGGGTGGGCTGTCCTCTTAATTGTCTGCCGCCAAATTGATGCTTTGTCTAAGTGTGTGCAAGCCACCGTAAGAACCACGTTGACAACAAGTCAAAGAAGAGCTTAATGACAAAGACCTTTATTAAGGGAAGGGTTAACAGTTTTATACGGCTCCTTAAAGGGATATTAAAAGGGGTGTTACTAGGGGTGATTGCATCATATTATGCTGAATCTACATTTTATTCTGAATAACATTCAATTCATATAGTGTGTGTTAGTTAGCATTCTAGCCTTGGATTAGTACAGTCAGTCCGGTAACATCTTGATAAGAACTGCCTAAGCACTGCTACATAATCTTGAGACAAAAGAATTTACAGAGGAGGGGAGGAAGGAGGGAGAAGAGAGAACTAACTAGAGAAAAGGAGCAAGGCCTTTTTCTACAAACATTGTTGCTGTTGGAAGATTTCTGAATGACTTCGATAAACTTATATAAATTATTAACTATTTATTGCCATGACACTATCGTAGGTCATTCCCACAGATTCTGGGCAGCCCAGCGGGCCAGGCGGAAGAGTTCTGGGCTTTCGTGACCTCAAGTTCCATTGGAGAGGTGTTTGGGGTATGACCTGGGCTTAGGTCTTGTCCAAAGCAGTAAGCATTTTGAGAATAGCTACAGGCCCCATAGTTCTAGTCATCAATGCGGACGGGAATGCCCTCGTAAACGTGGGGATTCAAGAACTGCTTGCTGTCATGCAAGCGGACCTGGAGAGGTTGAGCTGTTTCTTTAGTGGGTCGGCGATAGTATGGTCCAGAATAGTTCTAAGGGTTAGTTGGACAGGTGCAAAGGATGCAGCGGCCATAGAACGGTTGCGGCGATACGTGCATATGCGGATCGCTAAATTCATGGCATCAAAAGGGAGCATCGTGGTTCAGCATGATCACTTGGAGTCCGATATCAGCCAATTAGTTCTTGAGGACGGGTTCAGCCTTAATGATATAGGCCTAGATATATTCCTTTCAGGCATTCAGGATGGGGTCAAGCAGGCCGTGTGGGCCCTGAGTGGGGGTCGCAACTCAGGCTTTAGCACTCGCCACTCAGCGGCTGGTGGAAGAGGGATTTGGTGAGAGCCAACCTGTACGGATGTTTTTTTGATACCTTCAATAAAAGTTGAAAAGATATTCCATGTGTGGTCTCGATCATTGCACGTCGGGAAGAACCGATGGGTGGGTCTCCGCAGTCTGTAGGGCACTGCAGCTGATATCGCTGCCCCCGGCAATGCCCCCGCTGCCCCCCCTTTCTTTCTCCAGGTCAACAGGTCCAACTCCCCTAGTCACTCCTCAGGCCCTCCCCCGAGCCTTATAAGCAGTGCTGGAAGCCCATCCTCTCTCTTACCATACTGCTCACAGGGTGAGCATCGCCCGCGCTCCCTCCCCTAAGATGGGCTACTCCGAGGTCACAAGTCACAGCTGGTAGAAGAGGGATTTCGTGAGAGCCCACCTGCCATGGATGGCCGTAGGCATCGGGCCTCCTCTCCTCAGGTTTAAGGCAGATTTGTGCCTATGTTTGGAGCTGCACCAAAAACAATGCAAACCCCTGTTTACAATGATGATGAGCGGTGTTATGTTGATACCCTCAATAAAAGTTCAGAAGATATTCCATGTGTGGTCTCAGTCATTGCGCGGCGGGGAGAACCAGTGGGTGGGTCTCTGCAGTCTTGGGCCTAAATATACTGTTTTCTCTTGGTTCCCCTCCTACCTTTTTAACTACTCCTTCAATGTAACTTTTGCTGCCTCCTCTTCCTCTTCTCTTGCATTTTAGTGAGGGTACTTGTGGCTTCAATCCTAGGTCTCCTTCTCATGATCTCTCTATACACTGTCCCTATTGAATATACCATCAGTACATTTGGCTTTCAGTACCATCTCTATGCTGATATAACCAAATTATACACATTATTATTATTATTTATGTATATAGCGCCATTAGGTTCCATGACGCTTTACATGAGGATAAGGGAGACAACAACAAGTACACTAAATCTAGGCGATCAGGACGTACAGGTACAGGAGGGGCAGGGATCCTGTCCACAAGGCCTCACAGTCTCTGAGGGGCGGGTTAGGATACAGTAGGATGGGGGAATGTCAGGTATGAGGCGGTCGCCTGGGTCTCATGGCAGGTTGTAGGCTTGACGGAATAGGTGAGTCTTCAGGTGACACTTGAAGCAACTCAGGGTAGGAGAGTGTCTGACGTGTTCGGACAGGGAGTTCCAGAGTAAGGCAGATGCCCGGGAGAAGTCCTGGACTCGGTTGTGCGAAGAGATGATGAGGGGGGAGCAGAGGAGGAGTTCTTGGGAGGAGCGGAGGTTGCGTGAGGGTAGGTATCGGGAGACCAGGTCGGAGATGTATGGTGGGGCCAGGTTGTGTATGGCTTTGTACGCCATGGTTAGTGTTTTGAATTGGGATCTCTTGGAGACGGGGAGCCAGTGAAGGGCTTGGCAGAGGGGGGAGACAGGGGAGTAGTGGGAGGACAGGTAGATTAGTCGGGCAGCGGAGTTGAGGATAGACTGGAGAGGTGTGAGGGAGTTAGCCGGGAGGCCATTGAGAAGGAGGTTGCAGTAGTCAAGGCGGGAGATGATAAGAGCCTGAATGAGTGTTTTAGCGGTGTCGTGGGTAAGGAAGGAGGAGATGTTCTTGAGCTGGAGCCGGAGGGATGTCGTGAGGGCCTCGATGTGGGGCTTGAAGGATAGGGAGGAGTCAAGGATTACCCCGAGGCACTTGGCTTGGGGGACTGGGGAGAGGGCGCAGTCGTTGATGCAGATGGATAGGTTGGGAGGTGGGGTGGAATTTCTTGGGGTGAAGACTATGAATTCAGTTTTGTCCATGTTGAGTTTAAGGAAGCGAGCAGAGAAGAAGGATGAGATGGCGGAAAGGCATTCTGGGATTTTGGAGAATAGGGAGGTGCTGTCAGGGCCGGACAGGTAGATTTGGGTATCGTCGGCGTAGAGGTGGTACTGGAGGCCGTGGGACTTAATGAGTTGCCCTAGGCCGAGAGTGTATATGGAGAAAAGTAGGGGTCCCAGGACCGAACCTTGGGGGACTTTGACAGAAATGGGGTAGGGTGAGGACATAATCTCCTGACATCACCCCTGCATTACTACAAAACCACAGTGATTGTTTGTATGCTGTTTCTAACATTATGCCCTCCCTGTATCTAAAACTTAATCTGTCAGAAACTGAACTATTTGTGCTCCACCCACTACTAACCTTCCTAAATCCAATATTGCCATTTCCGTGAGTGGTTCTACGATAATTCCCAAGCAGCAAACCTACTGTCATGGAGTTGTAATTGACTTAGACCTATGCTTTACTCCCTAATTCCGATCACTTGCTCGTTCATATCACCTACACCTCAAAAACATCTCTAGAATTCGACCTTTCTTTTGACTCGGGAAAAGCTCTTGCTGTTGCTTTTATTCATTCTTGTCTGAACTATTCAACTCTCTAATACTCTCTACTAATTGGTCTCACTCTTACTAAACTCTCCCCGTCAATCCATTTTGAATGCAGCAGCCAGAATCAAATGCCTGCCCAACCGCTGCATTGTTGCTTCTACCCTGTTCAAGTCATTGCACTGGTTGCCCATCTGCTACAGAGTCTAATATAGCCTTATCCCTCTCACCTACAATGTTCTCCACAGTTCTTCACCATCCTACATATCCTCAATCATCTCTATCACTCTACCTGTCACTTTTATTTTGCTAATGACCTACGACCAACATCCTCAATAATAACCTCCTAATCCCGTTTTAAAGACTTCTCGCGTCTGTGCTAGTTCTCTGGAATTCACCCCCATTAAATTAAATCAGCTTATGCGCATCTGTGATTTGTATCTGAGAAAGGAGGATTGGGCTCTGAAATGTGTAGTTAATAAATCATTTTGTTTAAATATATAGAGTACTAGCTGTAGAGCCCGGCATTGCCCGGGCATAGTAACTAACTGTTCTTAGTTATAAGCTAAGTGTATGTCTGTCTGTGTGTGTATGTATGTCGACTATATGTATCAATCCTGTCCCCCACACCTCCCCCCAACCTGCCCCATCCACCCACGCTCCACCCCCAAATCTACCCCTCACTTCCCGCCCTGAAGCTTCTCCTACCCCCAAACCTGCCCCCCGCATCCTCCCCAAACCTGCACCCCCACCCCCTTAAAAAATGCCCCCCTCACCCTCCTTAACCCGTACCCCTCTAAACGCCTCCACAAACGTCTCCGCTGCACCTGCACCCCCAAACCTGCCCCTCCACCCCCCAAACCCTGAGTCAAATGGGGTGTGTCTACAAAATTTTGTGATTGTGCATGCAATGGTGCGAATTCCTTTAATGGACATACATACATAGATACATTCAGTCGCAAAATTTTGTGATTGTAGATACAACAGTGCAAATTCCTTTAGTGAGCATACGTACATACATACATACAGTCATTCATTTCTGTAATTCTTGCCTCCCTTTCTTCCATGGCCCTTGAGAAAGCAGCTCTTGCCTCCCTTTCTTCCATTTTTTAACTCATTTCTGTAATTCTTACCTCCCTTTCTTCCATTTCTATAAGTCTTGCTCATTGTAGAAAAATACAGCTTCTCTCTTAGCGTGTGACGAAAATCATCCAGTCACATTCTTTTTCTTATGAGTCATAAGATCAAAATGATCAGACAATGACATGACACAGAATTTTATGAGCTAACATTCTACATTTTATTGTGACATCACAATGAAGGGGCATGGCTATGTGTAGTGGGCATGTCTATGTGGAGTGGATCATGGCTATCTGGAGTGGGTGAGGACTTGACACACATGGGCATGGCTATGTGGAGTGGGGTCAGGCTATGTGGAGCAAGTGTGGTTATATGAGGAGTGGGCATGGCCCTGTGGAGTGGATTATGACCATGCAAAGTGGGCGGGCATCACCCCTTTTCCTTTTATCACTTATACATAAAACTTCAAACACACGGTGACTGCTGCAGCCGAAGATCATCATTTCGTGTTTTATTTATTAGTTGTGGCACTTCAAAACTACAAAAGGTGAGCACATATTTTGTTGCAAATGCACTAACCTAAGACCCTCTTGGTTCCATTTTTTGTCTTTCAGCAATTCGCTGCATCCTATCACCCTGTCACTTTGGTTTTGCTAATGACCTAAAGCTGGTTTCAGAATAGTGTATTTTGGAATCCAGGGGCATGCAGAAAAAGCCTGAATACTCCTGAATTCCACCCCAAAATGATAAACTGGATGCACCCACATCTATGCAAATATAACTGGTTGTCTGTCACACAATCCAACCAGATGAGCTAACCATTAATAATGATCAGTAATTAATTTTATCGTTTGTCACTAGGATAAGACCCAATTTGCCCTTAACCTTTATCAAGTTTCCTCATATCAAAGTATTGGATGTACAGAGTGGGCCATTTATATGGATGCACCCACATAAAATGGGAATTGTTGGTGATATCAACTTCCTGTTTGTGGAACATTAGTATATGGGAGGGGGAAAACTTTTCCAGAAGGTTGGTGACAATGGCGGCCATTTTGAAGTCAGACATTTTGGATCCAACTTTATTTTTTTCAATGTGAAGAGGGTCATGTGATACATCAAACCTATTGAGAATTTCATAAGAAAAACAATGGTGTGCTTGGTTTTAACATAACTGTATTATTTCATGAGTTATTTACAAGTTTATGACCAGTTATAAAATGTGTTCAAAGTGCTGCCCATTGTGTTGGATTGTCAATCCAACCCTCTTCTCCCACTCTTGACACACTGATAGCAACACCGGAGAAGAAATGCTGGCACAGGCTTCCAGTATCCCTTGTTTCAGATGCTGCACATCTCGTATCTTCACAGCATAGACAATTGCCTTGAGATGAATGATGAGGCAAACTTTTTTGTGAAAGGTGAAGTTAACAAACAAAACCATCGCTATTGGTGTGACACTAACCCACAGTGGATAGATCCCTCCAAGACTGCTGGAACACAAAAATTGATGGTATGGTGTGGTATATGGGGTACAAAGATAGTGGGGCCATTCTTCATCAATGGAAACCTCAATGCCACTGGATATCTGAATCACGTAGCAATTTCAGATATCCAGTGGTATTGAGGTTTCCATTGATGAAGAATTGCCCCACTATCTTTGTACCCCATATACCACACCATACCATCAATTTTTGTATTCCAACAGTCTTGCAGGAATCTATCCACTGTGGGTTATTGTCACACCAATAGCGCTGTTTTTTTTTTTTTTTGTTAACTTCACCAGTTAAAAAAAAGTTTGCCTTTTTTAACTAAAACAATCCCATTGATCTTGAAGCCATCCCATTCTGTGGGCCATGAGTGAGGGGTGCTCTGTCTACACCTTTGGGCCCAATACATACTTTATGTTTTTTTGCTATTTGTCACTGTTCTTATTTTATTCTTGTGGTGTTTACAGATATTTTTTTGTGTCAGATTCAAACAAATGATGCACACAGTTAATGAATTTTGCCCAAAGTAAAAAATTATCTTTTTTCCCTGCCTTTAACAACTGTTCCAAATTTATAGCACATAAAAGTATCATATTTTGAAAAATGAGGGCCGCTTTACACACACCAACTTCTGTGTCCAACTCCTGAACAGATCTCTGGTTGCAGTGAAAACATGGACACATTGTTCCATTTGTACACAGCCACAAAGTGTAACAATGTGTCCATGATTTCACTGCAACCAGAGATCTGTTCAGAAGTTGATCACAGATATCTGTGTGTGTAAAGTGGCCTTAACACTCAAATTTCTTTAAAAAACAAACCTGGCGTACATTATATCAGTCTAGATGGAGCTTGGGGGTGGACTGGAGCACAATATTTTGGAACAAACTGGGACAAAATTTGCATATATTTGTAAAGTCGCAAACAGTGAATCAGTCAAAATAAATTGGAAACCTAAAGCCCTGCTCCTGATGTAAAACAGGCAAACGTATATCAAATACTGTAGACTTCAGAAAAGACACAAATGGAAAGGAAAGATGACTTTGGTGCAAACTTCATCCCCCGGCGACTTTTCATTTTCCGTTTTAGTTTTTCCCTCCTCTTCTTCTAACTTTTTTATTTTACTGTCAATATACACATATGACGGCTTGTTTTTTTTCGGAACGAGTTGTATTTTTGGATGAAATCATTTATTTTACCATATAGTGTACAGGAAAATGGGGAAGAGATCAAACTGGTAAAATTGCAAGAAAAAGTTACAATTACACGTTTGTTTTTTGAGTTTTTTATTCACCATATGGTAACACTAATGTGCCTGTATGATGGCTCGGGTCGGTACGAATTTGTAGACACAAACATGTATACTTTTACTTTTATCTAGGTAATAAAAAAACATTCAGAACTTATAAAAAAAAAAAAAAGGATTGCACTTTTGCGCCATGTACCACGACCCGTAGTGTTCTCATGTTTCAGGATATGGAGCTGTGTGATGGCTTATTTTTTTGTGTTTTTTATTTATATCATTTTGGGGTAGATATGTTGTTTCAATCGCCCATTATTGCATTTTATTGCAATGTTGCAGCGACCAAAAAAAAAATGTAATTTTAGTGTTTGGACTTTTTTTCCATTATGCAGTTTACAGATCTAATTGATTTTATATTTTGATAGATGGGGCATTCCTGAAAGTGGAGATGCTAAATGTGTGTGTTTTTTTTATATTTGTTTAATAGTTTTATTTTCAATGAAGCAATAGGGGGGTGATTTGAACTTTTATAGGGTATTTTCATATTTTTACAAATTTATTTTTAAGGTTTTTTTCCCCCTTATTTTACATGGCCCACTAGTGGGCCTCAGCACTGCAGTGTCTGATAGCTTCCCCTGTGTTCGGATGGGCTGAAGCTCTTTCTTTTGCAGGTGATGTTATTGGGAGATTGCTGGCAGGAAGTGATTGCAGACACATCACAGGATCCCGGGTTGTAAAGATAACAGATGGAGGTCCCGTGATCGCTTCATGGGACCTCCGATCATGGCAGGTTACAACGCGATCCCTGCTGTGGTGCTATGGATCAAGCTGTCAGTCACTGACAATGCCATCTAAAGGGTTAACAGCATTGGATCAGATCGATACTGTTAGGCCCCCTTTACATCACGTTTTTTGCCTGTCCGTGTGGATCCTTGAATTTCAAGGACCACACAGACAGGCACGGATCTGTGCAAACAAATGCCACTGATGCCCTCGGTTCCTTGTTTTTTTCGGATCCAACATCAGTGTGCAGAGATAGGATGCATGCTCAGTACAGCAAAATGGATCCGTTTCACGGATCCGTATTTTTCACGGATCCGTGCGAATCCAAGCACCATAGCCCCCCATGTTGTTTGAATTAGACAGCATCGGATCCAATTCTGTCCGATTATGTCGGCTTTTTTGAAGGTAGACCAAAATTGGAGCAGTCTCTGACAGGAAATAAACTGACACACTTGGCTCCCTGATAAAACTGGCACACATGGCCATTAAGGACCAATCTGTGCCCATAGGGATAAATAGGGAGCCAAATCCTGTTTTACAATGGATAGCCACGGATCCCCAAAAAATGTGATGTGAAGGGGGCCTTAGCTACACATCTCAGCCAATGACATCAGCTGAGATGTGTGGGGAAGGATGTGAGCTCAATGTGTGAGCTCACATCAGGGGGAGGGACATGACCTATGACAAACCTGTACATCATAGGTCGTGAGAGGGTTAAACAAATTTAAAAAAAAACACCAAAAATTCAACAAACATAACAAGCTCAAACACAATAGCAGATAGGGACCTTGGTTTTGGACAATCCAAAATGGGAAAATCTGACGTTGTGAGAAGAGGCTGCATCTAAAGCCGTTGCCTTGTGGAATGTGATAGCACATAGCAATGTGCCGACTCTGAGCATTTTGTTGCAGAAATTTCTTTACCAACTCCACACCTTGTGACAGAAAAACGCACCAAGTCATCGGGGCGGATTAGGTGCGTTTGTGCTGTGGAAATTGTGAGGTTTTGTGCCCTGCGTTTTTCATCCTCAAGTCAATAAATTGAAAGGCTAAAATACTATGAAGAATCTGCTGCAGGAAATGACATGTCGCAAAATCTGCACCTTTTCTGCAGCAGAAAATGTACGCAGCCTGGGCACAGCACTTAAGAATCCCCATAGACTTTGCTGGCTTGAGGATTTTACACAAATCTGCACCTTTTCCGCAGCAAAAACGCTGCAAAATCCGCAGCATGGACACAGGGCTTTTGGAAAAGTGTCAGCAGAGTAGACTGTCATAGTGCATTCTCAGTAGTGATGGGTAGCTCCTGAACGAGCCGACTCTAAGAGCCGGCTCTTTATAGTGAATCATATGAGTCGGCTCCTGGCAGGGAGCCAATTGAAATTTAAACGGCTCTTTGCCAGTTCACGTTCCACAGTCAGTCCCCTCTTGCCCCGCCTCTCCTGGCCCCTCCCTCCCAGCAGTCGTCTCTCTGATCTTATCCATGAGATTGAGAATGCATGCTCCTCCTGCTGCCGCGCATAGCACTGACTCACAGCCCCGCCCCCCTCCAATCTGTGACAAGCAGCAGTCAGGCAGTCAGGCACTTTATTAAAGGAACACTGACATCTGGATTTAGCCTGATTATAGTTATTTACCGCCAGCTTGTAAATCCTCGCTGAGCGAGGGAGAAACAGCGGATGTAAATGTGCGTCCCTTGTTCTCTCCCATTCACTTGAATGGAAGAGAACAAATGATCCAGCGATGCATATGGGCAGGGCAGATAAGGATCTCCTCTGCAAACATACCATCGCTGGATTGAGCATCACTGGATCGCAGGCTCGGGTGCTGCATCGACTGTGTAAATGCACCATTAGCTAGTGCAACTTGGAATGGTTATGTTGTTTCTGGTATGTGAATAACCTCCCAGCAGCCCCTGTTACATGATAGCAGTGCCAATCTGAGGACCAACTTCATGCACAAAACTAGTACTATACAAGGCAGTACAGCACTCTCAAATCACATCCCATTTTGCATACAATTGCCAGTAGTGTTGAGCTAATTGAATTGCACTTGTTTGATTTCTGCACTTTTTTTATCAAACATTTCTCGTTTTGTGCGGTGCTGGCAATTTCGAACACTTTGTGCGGTCCAATTTGAATGTTTAAATTAAACCGCATTGTGCATATACGCGATACTGCGGCTAAAATCGCTAATATTCGCTATTTTAGCGGCCGCATTGTGTTTATTCGCAATGCGGTTCAATACTGACCTGTAATATAAAATCTGGTTATTCTGGAAACTATTCTGTTTTATGTCATAAATTGGCACGTGTAGATTTTTACTAAAAGGTATACAATCATGGGTTAAAACATACCAGAATTTGGCTTCAAATTTAAAGTCAAAGGTAATAGGAAATGAAGAGCCATTTTCGGAGCCTTAAGAGCCGGCTCTTTTTGGTGAGCCGATCCAAAAGATCCGGCTCACCAAAAAATCGCATTTTACCCATCACTAATTCTCAGCAGGAACTGCAATAAGCACTGTGGTTATTATGTGTGAATACCAGCAGGTGGCAGTGTTTTCATCTAAGGAAAGATATTGTGTGTAAAACCCTAATTGGATTAGATTATATACAATACAATATGATATATTGATATATATGATATATATATATGTCATATATATACAGATATATCAATCTAATGCGATGTAATCTATCTTTATCGTTGAATTGTGTATGCAGCAACTGAAACACGTATAATGCAGACAGTCATAATCCATTTTGTGACCCATTGTGTTACTATACCATAACTGTGAACATTGCAGACATGTCTACTATTATTTACAGAGGAAAATTAAAAAAATTTAGTAAGGCCCCAGCGAGATTTGAACTCGCGACCCCTGGTTTACAAGACCAGTGCTCTAACCCCTGAGCTATGGAGCCATCTGGTGTCTGAGAGACTTTATTGCTTCATGAGCCGGTCTGTCTGCATCAGCACACATTTCTATGCAGTTACCGACGTCATCTGCATCATAGGACTGTCAGCGTGCACTGTTTCTGTAGCTGAAGCATGCAGTATGCGGCCAGTGCCGTAGGAGACTCGTATAATGGAAGCCACGTTCATTTTGATCAGCTGCACATAAGGTAACACATACAAAATGTTAACATTACAGGCAGCTCGTCAGCGGCACCAGTTCTTGGTGTATTGTCCACTGCGCATGCGTAGCCGTCTAGCAGCGCGAGAGGAGAGCGGGAATTCCTGAGAGACCTGAGAGAATTCTATTTGGCGGGAATTAGTTACTAGGCATTATGAGGCAGCTAGGTGTAATGAGGAAATGTACAATTATAGACAATGTCCCAAATCAATTTTGAGTAATGATAGCTATGAAAAATGACCAATTTCTGCTGTATACACTAACAACACCTCAGGGATAATGTCTATATAATCTTAAGTAGCTCCAGGGAAGCGGTTCTCTCATGGCAGATGCACTTTATTTGCAGGCATATAATGTATGTTATTAAGATACACATAATGACTATTATTGGAGCACACAGCGGATTCATCATGTATAGGATAAAAAGTGCACATTTATGCATTAATTTACGTATGAATTTCCTCCACATTTTATTTACTGATAAATATATGTATCATTAAAATGTGTATATTTCTATATATATATATATTCATATATTAAGTATAAAAATATATATACACTACTATTCAGAAACTTGGGGTCGCCCAAACAATTTTGTGTTTTCTGTGAAAACTCATACTTTTATTTATCAAACTAGATGGTGGCCTGATTCTAATGTATCAAGTATTCTAGAGTATGTATGTAGTTTATTTATGAAGATTTAAGAATAATGCAAAGCGAAACTGGGTTTAAATCCTGCGCCAATATCGCTGATTGCTGGCAACTGGCCGGGCGCAACCAATCAGCGAAGCGTGGTTGAAATCCCGCGGCAATTTGCGGGCGGACTGTCCCTGTTGCTGATTGGTTGTGGGCGGCTAGCCTGACCAATCAGCGACGCCGGGTTTGCGTTACAGACAAACAGAAGTAGACAATTATATAGTAGATATCTACAGCAGAACTGGTGTGCAGCGGTGCCAGTGTGCAGCGGTGCCGGAGTCCAGGAGGGGACATCGGCCGGGTGTGGGCAGGAGGGGCCGGGGAACAGCGGGCAGGAGGGGGCCAGGGAACAGCAGCTGAGTGGGGGCAGGAGGGGGCGGGGGCCCCTCCTGCCCACACCCGGCCGCTGTTCCCTGGCCCCCTCCTGCCCGAGCAGAGTGCTTAGCAGAGTATACAGCAGCTCAGTGGTTAGCAGAGTTTACGGCGGCTCAGTGGTTAGCAGAGTATACGGGGGCTCAGTGGTTAGCACAGTATACACTGGCTCAGTGGTTAGACTCTGGTGGCTCAGTGGTTGGCACTGTATATGGTGGCTCAATAATTAGAACAGTAATTTGGCTCAGTGGTTAGCACTGTATACGGTGACTCAGTGGTTAGCACTGTATATGGTGACTCAGTGATTAGCACTCTATGGTGGCTCAGTGGTTGGCACTGTATATGGTGGCTCAGTGGTTAGCACATATGTGCTCAGTGTTGCACAGTATGGTGGCTCAGTGGTTAGCACGTATGGTGGCTCAGTGGTTAGCACTGTATATGGTGGCTCAGTAGTTAGCACAGTATGGTGGCTCAGTGGCTAGCACTGTACGGTGGCTCTGTGGTTAGCACTGTACGGTGGCTCTATGGTTAGCACTGTACGGTGGCTCTGTAGTTAGCACTGCACGGTGGCTCTGTGGTTAGCACTGCACGGTGGCTCAGTGGTTTGCACTGTACGGTGGCTCAGTGGTTTGCACAGTACGGTGGCTCAGTGGTTTGCACAGTACGATGCCTCAGTGGTTAGCACAGTACGGTGGCTCAGTGGTTAGCACAGTACGGTGGCTCAGTGGTTAGCACAGTACGGTGGCTCAGTGGTTAGCACAGTACGGTGGCTCAGTGGTTAGCACTGCGCAGTGGCTCAGTGGTCAGGCAGGATGGAGGCCGAGTGGTCAGCGCAGGATAGAGGCCGAGTGGTCAGCGCAAGATGGAGGTTCGGTGGTCAGCGCAGGATGGAGGCTCGGTGGTCAGCGCAGGATGGAGGCTCGGTGGTCAGCACAGGATGGAGGCTCAGTGGTCAGCACAGGATGGAGGCTCAGTGGTCAGCACAGGATGGAGGCAGAGTGGTCAGCAGAGTATTGAGGCAGAATGGTCAGCAGAGGATGGAGGCTCAGTGGTCAGCGCAGAATGGAGGCTCACTGGTCACCGCACGATGGAGATGGTCAGTGGGGAGGGAGGCCAGTGGTCAGCGCAGCATGGAGGGCGTGGCAGGCAGGATGGAGGGTCAGTGGTCAGCGCAGGATGGAAGGCCAGTGGTCAGTACACGTCCATCCCCCCTCCCATCCGCTCCGGTCTCACCCACACCTGGTGTTTACATTGCCGCCGGAAGCTACAGCAGGTAATAAGCGGTCATGTGATAGGCGGGCTGAAGTGACGTGCACAGAGCCTGTCAAATGACCGCTCATTACCTGCTGTAGCTTCCGGCGGCGATCTAAACACAGGGTGCAGGTGAGACCGGAACGGAATGGAGCAGGGGGGGGAAGATGGAGTCGAGGGGGAAGGTATGGAGCGGGGGAATAGAGTGGGAATTGAGTGAGGAGGGAAATGGAGTGGCGGGTGGCAGCGGCGAGCAAGAGGGGGGCCGGAGGTGGGCACACCCGCTCCAGCGGAACGGCGCGCGGGCAGGAGGAGGCTGACAGAGCGGTGTCTGTGAGGCCGAAATCACATGTCGCTGATTGGATCGCGGCTGCAGCGCGCAGCTGTTTTGCATACGCTGCGTTCATTGGTTGCCGCGGCTGACGGCGACCAATGAGCGCTGGCACGTGATTTTGGCCTCAGATGGCAGTGGCCGCAAGACAATTATATAGAAGACGAGTTGCAAAATGAATAGAAAATATAGTCCAGACATTGACAAGGTTAGAAATAATGAACTTTAAATATATAAAAGTTTGCTTTCGTCAAAGAATGCTCCCTTTGCAGCAATTACAGCATTGCAGACCTTTGGCGGTTACTATTTAATGAAGCTGCCAGATGAGGATCTTGAGGCATCGATTTCTCAAACTAGAGACTCCAATGTACTTGTCTTGTTGCTCAGTTGTGCAGTGGGGCCTCCCATTTCTCTTTCTACTCTGATTAGAGCCTGTTTGTGCTCTCTTCTAAAGGGAGTAGTACACACCATTATAGGTAATGTTCAGTTTCTTGGCAATTTCTAACATGGAGTAGCCTTCATTTATAAGAAGAAGAACAAACAAATGTAATGCTCCAGATTCACAACCTCCTTCTCAAAGGAAGGTCAATTTTATAGCTTCTCTACAAGGGTTTTCTAAACATCCATCAGCCTCCTTGCGCCAGCTTCACACCACGATTTTCGTCTGTCAGGTTGTGTCAGGTGTTTTGCAGGA
Organism: Allobates femoralis; assembly: GCA_033576535.1. Taxonomy (NCBI): domain Eukaryota; kingdom Metazoa; phylum Chordata; class Amphibia; order Anura; family Aromobatidae; genus Allobates; species Allobates femoralis. Next base: position 596,328,900 of record JARQOC010000003.1, on the reverse strand, counting down.
TGCACTGGAGACAACCTGACAGACCCGGACAAGTAGAACCAGAGGGCAAATCTGCCCTCCGATCCTGCTTTTTGCCAGCTTCATTGCTGGTGCTGTCCATTGCTGATATTTCAGCACCACGCCTACAGGGGAGCTGGCTGTGGTGCTGAAATTTCAGCCAGGTAGCTCTCCAGGTGCTGAAATTCAGCAGCAGCTGCTTTTAACAGCCGCTGCCCTTTCAACACCCGGCGTTCGGGAACCGGTCCGATTTTTTGTCGTATCCAGTGTGATCCGGCACCCCTAGACTCCAAAGTATGATTTTTCGGGTCCGGGGCTGTCCGGTGTGAACCGGACAGTCCCAGATCCGATTTTGCCCCCCATGTATCTTTATAGTGCCGGATGGCTGTTACTTGCCATCCGGTTTTGAGGTTTTCCGGGAGGATCCAGTTTTGTTCGTTTTTGCCACCAGACGCAAAAAATGTGTCCGATTTTTTGTCCGGTGCCAAAAACAAAAAGAACCGGATGCTCCCAGAAAACCTCAAAATCGAATGGCAAATAACAGCCATCAGGCACTATAGGGATACATGGGGGGCAAAATCGGTATCCGGGGCTGTCCGGTTCACACTGGACAGCTCCGGACCCAAAACATTGTGGTAATAAGCCGGCATTACACAGTTAGCAAACACAATGTACCATTAAAACGCTGAAGTGCTGGTTGTTGGAAATGGACCTCTATACACCTATGATAGATATGTATTATGGTAGATATTGCATTAAAACCAGATGTTTGCAGCTAGAATAATCATTTACCACATTAACAATGTATAGAATGTATTTCTGAATCATTTAATGTTAGCTTCATTGAAAAGTAAAAGTGCTTTCCTTAAAATAAATAAGGGAATTTTTAATTGACCCCAAACTTTTGAACGTAGTGTAAGTTTAACATTTCTTAAACTACGGTACCCCCTTTCTGAGGCTGTTAGTGACCACTGGAATCTGAATGTTGAGACCCCCAGCAATCCTGAGATCGGGGTCCAAGAAGCTAGTGATGGGCAGTCCGGCTCTTTCTGGTGATCCGGCTCATTCAGCTCCGCTCACTAAAAAGTGCTAAAAAAAACGGCTCTTTTTGTAAATAATTCTACGCTTCACCCTGTTATGATTCCAGCTCTTGTCTGTACAGTGATCTCCTCATTATACACCTTTATACGTACCCTGTTTGCCCGAAAATAAGGCGCCCCCTGAAAATAAGGTGCCCCGGGGATTTGGCCAGGGTGCTTAATATAAGGCACCCACCCCCACCCCCCCGAAAATAGGACGTGGCAGGCAGGCAAAAATAAAAAAAAAGCATACTCACCTACTCAGCTGCCTCTGCCGCCGCCATTGTTTCTCCGGAGCTTGCTGCCGCTTGATGTACATCTACGGCGCCCGACTACGTACACACCGGGTGACATCAAGTGGTGGTGGCGGCGGTAAGCTCCGGCAGGCTCCAGTGATGTGTCCGACTGTGTGTATGTGGCTGTGTGTGTGTTTGACTGAGTGTGTGTTTGACTGTGTGTGTGTGTGTGTGGTGTGACTAGAGGGATGTTGGAGGATGATGGGGGGCTACAGAGGGACAGTGGCAGATGATGGGGTCTACAGAGGGATAGTGGAGGGTGATGGGGGCTACAGAGTGATAGTGGAGGATGATGGGGCTACAGAGGGATAGTGGAGGATGATGGGGGCTACAGAGGGATAGTTGAGGATGATGGGGGGGCTACAGAGGGATAGTGGAGGATGATAGGGGGCTACAGAGGGATAGTGGAGGATGATGGGGGGCTACAGAGGGGTAGTAGAGGATGATGGGGGCTACAGATGGATATTGGAGGATGATGGGGGCTACAGAGGGATAATGGAGGATGATGGGTGGCTACAGAGGGATAGTGGATGATGCTTAATATAAGGACACCCCCGAAAATAAGACATGGTGCAACTTTTGGACCAAAAATTAATATAAGACGGTGTCTTATTTTCGGGGAAAAGGTATCTAGTGAAGCAGTATAGATGACTTTTTAGCATTTCTGTGGCCTCAGATTGTCAGCTCCTGTGATCAGGGCTCTCACTTCTCCTTTGTTACTTTCTATCTGTCATTGTTTGGTCCCTTTTGAATTAGTGCTATGATATCTGCTGCTCTGTATATGAATATAATTCTTTAAGGATCCTGTCAGTGATACGCCCACTCCAGGGTCGGGAAGACTCGGGAACCGGGCGGTTACTTGCTGTTCTTGTTCACCTCTTTTTGTTTTTTCTACAGGGACAGATGGGGGCTGAGACCCGGTCCCGTGACCCAGGCGGTGTCATTCTAATAAACGGGGTAGATGTCAGGAAAGTCTAAGGGGAAAGGGGTATTCGTGATGCCACCTGCGGTATGCGGCCAGGGCGGCCACAGCTGCTTCAGAACCTCTGGGGACGGTGACCGGCAGCTTGGATGGCGTCGCTCCCCACAGGTGGAGTGTAGTCCCCAGGGCAGTTGAGTGGTTCTCTCAGTCTGTACCTTAGCAGATGTTCACTTGGTCAGCAGTACCTTCGGTGTTAGAGACGGCCTCTGCGGCTGAAGGTGTTCACACCACCAAGGTTCCACATCACAAAAAAGACAATATAAAAAACGTCTAAAATTACTCTGCTATATAAGTAAAAAGCAAGTGCAAAACAGTGTCAATAACAGGGTACTTAGGTAATACATTGTTTGCAAAAAATATATGGAAGCCATTCTACCACGTCACGGGGACCCTTTATCAGAACGGTCCCTAAAACTAACGTATTTAAAACCTGATTTTTTTGTGATGTGGATCCTTGGTGGTGTGAACACGGTTCTACAGACCTGTTCACATTGTGTTCTGGCTAAGTTGTTAGTATTCATTTAGTCTCTTGTTTTGTAAGATGGGAAGTGCCCCAACCCCTTCCTTACTGAGTCAGACACAAAAGTGTTGTTTCTGCTTGTGCCCACATTGGACTCAGGTTCTGCTGCATCCTGCATATTTGAAGTATGTTTACATGAGATCAGGTTTTAAATATGTTAGTTTTAGGGACCGTTCTGATAAAGGGTCACCGTGACGTAGTAGAACGGTTTCCGTACATTTTTTGCAAAAAAACAAATTAACTAAGTACCCTGTTATTGACACTATTTTTGTGGCACCCCAAAGCCTGAGCCGCTGATTCAACTTGCCGACAGCCCGGAGGATGTACCCTGGATGCGAAGGAAGCCACAGCGTACCGAGGGAGGACCACCGACCGCTACAGCTCCACTGGGGAACCCATCTGCCGCCGCATCGGACACCTCACCAGGGGCTGTCCTTTAAACGGGCAGTCCCTGGGGGCTGGGGCCAAACCTCAGGACTAGATCAACAGGGCCCAGCCACCTGGTACAAGACCTTCATCGGACAGAGGCCGTTTCTGTCCATTGTACTGGATGGCATCCCGACACTTGCTCTACTGGACACCGGGTCACAGGTACCACCATCTCCTATATCCTTTATAAGACGTATTGGGCTGATACAGAACTGAAACAGCCTGAAATAGACCTTATTCTTTAATTCTTAATGCATCTAAGAGGGAACCTCTCACTGTGATGGGGGTTAGAGAAGTGCATATAAAGGTGGGGAGGGTGGAATTGCAGAACCAAGGTGGTCCTTGTAGTAGCAGAAGCCAATAATGCAAATGATCCTTAGATCATATTGGGTACAAATGTTGTTAGCAATTGCATGGAGGAAGTTTTGTCTTTGCTTCAACAGATTGCAGACACTGCCAGACCTGGTCAGAGGAAGGTTCTCCAGCATGAGATCAGAGCCATCCTACACAAACAACAGGTAACAATTACAGGTGGTGAAATTGGTACAGCACGGTTGACAGACCCGTTGCCTATTGTGATACCCCCAATGAGTGAAATGATGATTTGGTGTAGAGCAGCTATAGGTCTGAGAGGACAGGACTATCAAGCATTAGTGGAGCCCATGAGCACGGAACATAGACCTACACTGTTGACAGCCAGGGGGGTGGTGGACGTACACAATGGGAGAGTACCTGTTCGCATCTTAAATTGTGGTAGTGAGGAGGTTAAATTACCCAGGTATACCACCGTTGCTAAATTGTACACAGCAACAATGAGATCCAAACAGTGCAACCCGAACCCCACAAAAAAGGGGCAAAACCTGATGAAACCATTGGGCCACTGGAGGACTGTTGCTAGCAGCTCCATGTCGGAACTGACACCACTCCTGTGTATGAGAAGCAAGCTGTGTACCGGGTAGTTCAAGAATTTGAACAAGTCTTTAGTAAGCATCCACTTGATTTTGGTAGGATAAAAAGGGTACAACATCACATCCCCACAGGTACACATCCACCAATCAAGCAGCGGTACAAGCCTATTCCACCTGCACATTATCAAATAGCCAAGGAAATGTTACAGGACATGAAGGACGCAGGGGTTATACGAGATAGCTGTAGTCCCTGGGCAGCTCCATTAGTCCTAGTAAGGAAATAGGATGGCAGTATGAGGATGTGTGTAGACTATAGGCAAATAAACCGCATAACACACAAAGATGCTTACCCGTTACCTCGTATAGAGGAATCCTTAGCTGCGTTGAAGTCTGCCAATTACTTCTCTACCTTAGATCTCACTAGTGGGTACTGGCAGGTGTCCGTAGCTGAGGAAGACAGAGAGAAGACGGCATTCGCAACACCTATGGGCCTATGTGAGTTCAACAGCATGCCCTTCAAACTATGTAATGCACCCGGAACTTTCCAGCGCTTAATGGAAAGTTGCCTGGGTCACAAGATTTTTTAGATGGTTCTGCTCTACCTGGATGACGTGATCGTTTACTCCAAAACTTACGCAGAACATGTCACTCATCTAGGAGAAGTGTTTGAATCCTTGGCCAAATACGGGATGAAGCTAAAGCCATCAAAATGCCACCTGTTAAAGCCAAGAGTACAGTACCTGGGACACATAGAGCTCATACAGGAAAGTTACCCGTAGACTTGGAACTCTGAGTAGTAGATCCTGAAGCAGATTGTGGCACCCTGTACCAGGTTACCACAGACTTCCTTGGGACACTGAAGGATTTCTCACAGCTAGTAACCCACTTACACACAACACCTTCCACCCCAGGCCTGTAGGGGGAGCCCAACTGGTTGCCTTAAGCCAGTTTCCCCTATAAATACAGGTTCTGGAGGGAAAACAGCAGAGTGTGCAGTCACTACAGAACTGTGAAGAGCTTAGTGAGCTGAGCTGGTACTGGAGCCGTGCTAGGCCCATACCAGCAACCACCTGAGACAGTGGTAGACCTGCAGAGTAGAGGTCAAAGGCAGAGGAGAGAAGCGTGCTACAAGAAGGGGGCAGAGGAGTCATCCCGACTCACCCCACCAGAGTTCCGGTCACTGGGTCCGAGCTGCAGGGACAGAGAGGATAGGCCCGCAGAGAATCCAGCATCACAAGGAGGTTTAGCTTCCCGGACACCCGCAGCACCAACAGTTGAGAGCCAGGGACCGTGAGTCCGGATACGGGATTCCAATAGAGAGCCCTCAGTGCAGTGGAGAGACACAGAGAGAGAGAAGCAACGGTCTGGTCCGGTTCCATGCCTGCCAGACCCAAATAGGAAAGCTGAATAAGGAGGCCTACAACCCTCCTCGCTGTGGAGATCCCAAAGTGTTTCCTTCAATTCCGGACGAGTGTACCCGTACAGGACATCAGTAAAGGTACCAAAAGACTTTTATGTGTGCATGTCCCTCCTTCTATCTGCACCACACTGTGCGCTCCCCTACTCCCACCTTGCACAGAAACGACTGTGCTGCCCTATTACTCCATTACAACTTACAGCCCCGGGGACCCCGCTCGTCCTGTAGGGAGCGATACCATCTTGCTGCCGCCCATCACCCCGGAGGCCCAGGCAGTGCCGGTGCCATCACCGCCACCTACTAGATGATCGGTGGGAACGTGAACCCTATGTCCTTATAAATTCTGGAAATGACATTGACAAAGTCTGCGTCATCAGTAAAGACGGTGGAAGAACCAGACAAACCGTGTCCAGAAATCTCATTAATAAGTGCCCTCCAAATTGGGAAGCTCAAGACCTCGCCAATCAGCCCATTCAAGAGTCTGAACCAATTCAAGAAGAAAGTCTATTCCAAAAACCAAAGGAAAAAGTTATTCAAACAATCCTAGGAGAATTCCCAGAAGATTGGCCTCAACAAGATGGAGCCATCATTGTGCCAATACTGAATTTCTACCAGCCTACTTAAGAGATATATCCAGGAATCAGGAAGAAATACCCGTTGCTAGAGAATCTGAGGATGCTGCAATCGGTACACCTGCTAGCCCTATAGTGAGATTAAGGCAACGCAGAAGCTTACCTGAAACACTGCACCAAGCTCAACACTAGACACGTCACCTGAGATAGTGACACCTGTAGTGCGGAAGTCACAGTCTCTACACGGGAGAGGGTAAAAACCTCTGTTTAAATGCTGCAGAGAGGGAGAGAATGATTGGCAGTGGTGGGCAGATTAAACATGCAGGGGGTGTGAATCTGCCCTTGGCTGCAGCCCCTAGCCACCTCCTTAGTGGCTGTAGCATGTAAGTTTTCTAACTGTATTATCTCGGAGTACAGGGCTGCTCAAGTGCTGGGTGACCCCTTGTCTGCATGCTGCAGACATGCTGTATCCTGTGCTGTAATTAGATCACCATGCCTGGTTTGGTGACAGGTCCTCTTTAAGACCATAAAGAGATTTTTGTAGTTTACAAACAAGATTCTGTTCACCTTCCTTTATATAACCTTCAGGTTGAGTCATGTATAAGTCCTCCTCAATGTCACCATTTAAAAATGCAGTCTTGATATCCAAATGTCTGACAAACATCTTTTGTACAGCAGCTACGACCCTCAAGGCTCTAAATGTTGTCTGCTTGGCAACTGGGGAAAAAGTAGCATCATAGTCCTCGCCATATTTTTGAGAATATCCTTTTGCGACCAACCTCGCTTTAAATCTGTGGACTTTACCTTCAGAGTCATATTTGGTTTTAAATACCCACTTGCACTTGATTGCCTTCTTACCCTGTGGCAACTCAGTGAGTTTCCAAGTTTGAAGTTGATGAAGCGAGTTCATTTCTTCATTAGCGGCATTGATCCACTTTGTTCTTTCATGAGCAGGTAGTTTTTGCATTTCATCCCATGACTGTGGCTCTGACTCAGGTAGTGTCTTGACAATGGTGGATGGACGTTTAGCTGGTATCCCTTTGTTTGATCTTGACGATCGTCTGATTTCAGGTTCACTTAGGCTTTTTGTTGTTCCTTCAGTGGTTGAAGAATCTAGCCAGACTTCTACATTCTCCCTTTCGTTGTCTTGTGATTGTGACTGAGATTGTTGTTGTTGCTTCATCTGGACTACTGACATAATATCACAAAACTTGGGTGACACAAAATTTTCATCAATCACTACATCTCTGCTTATTGTGACCTTGTTTGTCTCTGGGTGTAGAATTCTATAACCTTTCTGGGTTTCACTGTAACCTACCAGAATGCCTTCCTTAGCGTGAGATTCCCACTTAGTTTGTTTTTCTTTGGGAATGTGTGCAAATGCTTTGCTTCCAAAAATCCTTATGTGCTGTAGTTTTGGCTTTGCACTATTCCATTGCTCAAATGGAGTTTTCTCTGTCGCTTTACCTGGTAGTGTGTTCTGAAGATAGCAAGCCGTCATAATAGCTTCGCCCCAATATACTGTAAGCAGATTTGCATCAAATAACATACTCCTTCCGCTTTCACAGAGTGTTCGGTTCCTTCTTTCTGCTACACGATTTTGCTCAGGGTTGTATGGTACAGCAGTCTGAAATATGATTCCATTTCTCATTAAAATGCTTTGTGTTGTAGAATTTTTGGCATTCTCCCAAACTTGTTATATACTTCAGCTAGATATATTTCAAGTTTCTCTGGAACTTCATTTTTGCTGTGAAGTAGATAGACAACTGTGTATCTTGAATTGTCATCAATGAATGTAAGAAAATATCTCTTCTTTCCAGGGGTCTGAATACGCATTGGGCCACAGATGTCTGTGTATATTAAATCTAGTGGCTGTTCTGTTCTTGTAGTACTTTTCTTAGGAAAGGCCTTTCTGGCCATTTTCCCTTTGATACAGCTGGTGCACCTCATTGTCTGGTTACATGGATCAATTGTAATATCATCAGCTAAGTGTTCTTGGAATAACTTTCTTATTGGTTCTGGGTCTCTATGTGCAAGCCGTCTGTGCCATACATGAATACAGTTCTTGTGCATTTCTTGCTTAGCTGTGTATACACACTCTTTACATTTCAACTGATACAGTTCATCTTTGATTTCTCCTTTTGCTAGTGTGTGACCCTCCTTTGAGATGATGCAGCTATCGTGCTTAAACGTAACTTCATTCCCTTGTATTGTAAGCTTTTTCACGGATAATAGATTACTTTCAAGACTAGGCACATATAGCACATCCTTCACAGGAATCCTTCTGCTTTGCGTTGCAGAGATGTTACAATCAATATAACCATCTCCTATGCCTTCTGAGTTCATACACTGACCATTCGCCATTATCACTTTCTCTGACTTGCTTTGGTTAAGCTTAGTAAAGAAGTCTCTGTCATTGGTCATGTGACTAGTTGCACCAGAATCTATACACCACGCATGCTTTGATTTAAATGCATTGACTAATGTGAATGCAGCCTCAGTATTTACAGGTTCATTATTTTCAAATACAGCACTCTTAACTCTTTGTTTACTGTTTTGCTTCTTCAGCTGATTCATTTTAGCTTTCCAGACTCTGCATTCAGCTTTTAAATGACCTGGCTTCTTGCATACAAAACATTCACGTGTTTCTTTAGGGTGGTTTCTGCTGGTGGGCTCATCCTGTGTTTGTAAAGCAGTTTCCTTGTTGCATACTTTGCTGCTCACACTTTCTGCCTTTCTCTTATATTCATCTACAAGCTTTCCTCTGACGTATTCCAATGTAAGCTCATCATCTGGGCGTGCATCTAGTGCAGTTACAAGCGTGTCATAGCTTTCTGGGAGACCACTAAGTAGTAGTGCTGCTACATGAAAGTCCTTCATATCTTCCCCAATGCCCCGCAGGCGCTCTACAGTCTCTAGAGTGCTTCTAATGTAGTCCTGCATGTCCTGGTCACTGTGTAGCTTAGACTGATATAGCTTTCTCATTAAATAGAGTTTGTTACTTAGATTTATCCTCTCATGTACTTTCTGCAGCTGCTCCCACATTTCCTTTGCAGATTCACACTTACACACATTCACGATCTGATCATCCTCTATGCTGAGTGATATGGTGCTCTGTGCTTTCTGATCCATCTCTAGCCAGTCCTGTGGTACTGGGTCAGGCTTGGGCTCCTGAGTGTATTTCCACGTACCTTCTCTTATCAGCAGCATCTTCACCTTGAATTTCCAGGATTGGTAGTTCTGGTTATTCAGGCTTGGCACTGTAAACTTTGCTGAGCTGCTGGTAGTGGCCATCTTTACTTTTTCTCAGTCTGCTGTTGTCTTTCTATCTCTGTGCTCTGGAGGTTTGGGACTTCTGTGATTCCTGGGCCCATAACCTGTTAGCAACGCGTTAATCAGCGTGATGTCCACAGCGAGCAACAGAGAATGTTCATTTATTGAGAATTAACAACATCCAGCTTATAACATGAGAATAGGATCAATCTGGTTTCTGGAGAGGGAGAGAGAAATCTGCTGTGACTTTCAGCTTTCAGCTCCACACTAGAATGTGCATTCTGGGAGCAGGGGGAAGGACATCCTGTCTCTGACTGAGGACCATTTTTTTTTTTTAACTTTGTTGACATCTGAACAATATGCATGCAGACATAAAATCACATCATATTAAACAAACAATAGTTGTTGCAATACATACAGATCAATATGCATTAGGCCAACAGGGTCTCTTTGCCTACACCATGATTCTCGCAGGTGAGGGTGTTTACATCCTCATTGGAGCAAGGCTAAGTTCAGACAGAGCGTTTGTGCTTCATTTTTTATTGATCTGTTTTTGGTGCAGTTTCTGTACCAAAAACAAATCCTGTTTTTGCAAAAAAGCATCACAAGCGCATCATCCGTTTGTGCTGTTTTTCTGCTCAGTTTTCAGGGAACACCGACAGATACACCGACAGAGACACAGACAGAGACACAGACAGAGACACATACTTTCTTACCTCCCCTGTGATCCCACGGTAATCCCCAGTGATGTCTTCCTCCCAGGCACGGGTAGATCCTGTCTGTAGTACGGTACTTTAGAACCTGTGCACCATGTGACTAAGTCACATGGTGAGTGACATAGTACACAGGTCCTAAAGTACCATACTACTCACAGACAGGACCTGCCGGAGCCCAGGTGGAAAACATCACCGGGGATCACCGTGAGATCGCGGGGAAGGTAAGTAATTAAATGTTAGTGGTGCAGAAAGCCCACCAGAAAAACACCGCACAAATTTACATGCTCATTATTTTCTGGATGTGTTTTCTGCACCACTAATGCAGCAGTCAAAAAAGCAGCGTCTAAACCACGAATTGAAAATCTCATTCACCTAGTTTGCCGACATTTTTAACTGATCCGTTTTTGGTGCAGTTTAAAAAAAAAACAAAAAAAAACACAGCACAAAAACCACCAGTGTGAACATAGCCTAAGGCAGAGGTCTCAAACAAGCTGCCTGCTGCCGCGTGCGGCCCCTGTAGCTTCTCAGTGCAGGGGGCCGCCGCAATACTGCTGTATTATTACTTCAAGCCCCTTCACTGACACTTCACTGCCGCTCGCTCTGCTGCTTGCTCAGTGCCCTGCAAGTTCAATGCAAGACGCCAGCCAATGAGAGGCGTATGACGTCACCTGCAGGCCTCTCATTGGTTGGCAGCTTGCATAGGGCACTGAGCAAGCAGCAGAGTGAGTGGCAGTGAAGTGTCAATGAAGGGGCCGGAAGTAATAATACAGCAGTATCGCGGCGGCCTCCTGCACAGGACCGCCGGCTAGGTTAGTTTTATAAAAGAGTCTGTGTGTGTGAGTTCATGTGAGTGTGTGTATGTGTGTGAGAGTGAGTGTCTGAGAGTGTGAGTGTGAAAGAGTTTGTGTGTGTGTGTGTCTGAGACTGAGTATGAGTGTCTGAGTGTGAGTGTCTGAGCCTGAGTATGAGTGTCTGAGCCTGAGTGTGAGTGTCTAATCCTAAGTGTGAGTGTCTGAGCCTGAGTGTGTCTGAGCCTGAGCATGAGTGTGTCTGAGCCTGAGCGTGGGGGTGTCTGAGCCTGAGCGTGGGGGTGTCTGAGCCTGAGCGTGGGGGTGTCTGAGCCTGAGCGTGAGTGTGTCTGAGCCTAAGCGTGAGTGTGTCTGAGCCTGAGTGTGTCTGAGACTGAGTGTGTCTGAGACTGAGCCTGAGTGTGTCTGAGACTGAGACTGAGGGTGTCTGAGACTGAGCCTGTGAGTGCGTCTGAGCCTGTGAGTGCGTCTGAGCCTGTGAGTGCGTCTGAGCCTGTGAGTGATTCTGAGCCTGTGAGTGCATCTGAGCCTGTGAGTGCGTCTGAGCCTGTGAGTGCGTCTGAGCCCGAGCCTGTGAGTGCCTCTGAGCCTGAGCCTGTGAGTGTGCCTGAGCCTGTGAGTGTGTCTGAGCCTGTGAGTGTGTCTGAGCCTGTGAGTTTGTCTGAGCCTGTGAGTGCGTCTGAGCCTGTGAGTGCGTCTGAGCTTAAGCCTGTGAGTGCGTCTTAGCCTGAGCCTGTGAGTGCGTCTGAGCCTGTATGTGTGTCTAAGCCTGAGCCTGTGAGTGTGTCTGAGCCTGTGAGTGTGTCTGAACCTGTGAGTATGTCTGAACCTGTGAGTGTGTCTGAGCCTGTGAGTGCGTCTGAGCCTGTGAGTGCGTCTGAGCCTGTGAGTGTGTCTAAGCCTGTGAGTGCGTCTGAGCCTGTGAGTGCCTCTGAGCCTGAGCCTGTGAGTGTGCCTGAGCCTGTGTGTCTGAGCTGTGAGTGTGGCCTGAGCCTGTGAGTGTGTCTGATCCTGTGAGTGTGTCTGATGCCTGTGAGTGAGTGTGTCTGAGCCTGTGAGTGCGTCTGAGCCTGTGAGTGCGTCTGAGCCTGTGCGTGCGTTCTGAGCCTGTGAGTGCGTCTGAGCCTGTGAGGTGTCTACGCCTGAGCCGTGAGTGTGCCTGAGCCTGTGTGTCTGAGCCTGTGAGTGTGCTGAGCCTGATGTGTCTGAGCTGTGAGTGTGCCTGAGCCTGTGAGTGTGTCTGATCCTGTGAGTGTGTCTGAGCCGTAGTGAGTGTGTCTGAGCCTGTGAGTGCGTCTGAGCCTGTGAGTGCATTTGAGCCTGTGAGTGCATCTGAGCCTGAGCCTGAGTGCGTCTGAGCCTGTGAGTGTGTCTAAGCCTGAGCCTGTGAGTGTTCTGAGCCTGAGCCTATGAGTGTGTCCTGAGCCTGGAGTGTGTCTGAGCCTGGAGTGTGTCTGAGCCTGGGAGTGTGTCTGAGCCTGGAGTGTGTCTGAGCCTGGGAGTGTGTCTGAGCCTGTGAGTGCGTCTGAGCCTGTGATGCGTCTGAGCCTGTGAGTGCTCTGAGCCTGAACCTGTGAGTGTGTTTGTGCCTGAGCTTGTGTGTCTGAGCTTGTGAGTGCGTCTGAGCCTGTGAGTGTTTCTTAGCCTGTGAGCTGGTCTGAGCCTGAGTCTGTAAGTGTGTCTGAGCCTAAGCCTGTGTGTCTAAGCCTGTGAGTATGTCTGAGCCTGTGAGTGTGTCTGACCCTGTGAGTGTGTCTAGCCTAAGTCTGTGAGTGTGTCTGAGCCTGAGCTGGGAGTGTGTCTGAGCCTGAACCTGGGAGTGTGTCTGAGCTGAGCCTGGGAGTGTGTCTGAGCCTGAGCCTGGAGTGTGTCTGAGCCTGGGAGTGTGTCTGAGCATGTGAGTGTTTCTGAGCCTGAGCCTGTGATTGTGTCTGAGCCTGAGCCTGTGAGTGTTCTGAGTCTGAGCCTGTGAGTGTGCCTGAGCCTGAGCTGTTGAGTGTGAGTGTGTCTTAGCCTGTGAGTGTGTCTGAGCCTGTGAGTGTGTCTGAGCCTGAGCTGTGAGTGTGTCTGAGCCTGTGAGTGTGTCTGAGCCTGTGATTGCGTCTGAGCCTGTGAGTGCGTCTGAGCCTGAGCCTGTGTGTTCTGAGCCTGTGATGTGTCTGAGCCTGAGCCTGTGAGTGTGTCTGAGCCTGTGAGTGTTCTGAGCCTGTGTGAGTGCGTCTGAGCCTGTGAGTGGTCTGAGCCTGTTGAGTGCGTCTGAGCCTGTGAGTGCGTCTGAGCTGCCTGTGAGTGCATCTGAGCCTGAGCAGTGAGTGTGTGCTGAGCCTGTGAGTGTGTCTGAGCCTGAGCCTGTGAGTGTGTCTGAGCCTGTGAGTGCTGTGTGAGCCTGTGAGTGCGTGTGAGCCTGTGAGTGCGTGTGAGCCTGTGAGTGCGTCTGAGCCTGTGAGTGGTCTGAGCCTGTGAGTGTGTCTGAGCCTGATGAGTGTGTCTGCGTCTGAGCCTGTGAGTGGTCTGAGCCTGAGCCTGTGTGTCTGAGCCTGTGAGTGTGTCTGAGCCTGTGAGTGTGTCTGAGCCTGTGAGTGCGTCTGAGCCTGTGAGTGCGTCTGAGCCTAAGCCTGTGAGTCATGTGAGCTGAGCTTGTGAGTGTGTCTGAGCCTGTGAGTGTGTCTGAGCCTGTGAGTGTGTCTGAGCCTGAGCCTGTGAGTGTGTCTGAGCCTGAGCCTGTGAGTGTGTCTGAGCCTGTGAGTGTGTCTGAGCCTGTGAGTGCGTGTGAGCCAGTGAGTGCGTGTGAGCCTGTGAGTGTGTCTGAGCCTGTGAGTGTGTCTGAGCCTGTGAGTGTGTCTGAGCCTGAGCCTGTGAGTGTGTCTGAGCCTGAACCTGTGAGTGTGTCTGAGCCTGTGAGTGTGTCTGAGCCTGTGAGTGCGTGTGAGCCTGTGAGTGCGTCTGAGCCTGTGAGTGCGTCTGAGCCTGTGAGTGCGTCTGAGCCTGAGCCTGTGTGTCTGAGCCTGTGAGTGTGTCTGAGCCTGTGAGTGTGTCTGAGCCTGAGCCTTTGAGTGTGTCTGAGCCTGAGCTTGTGAGTGTGTCTGAGCCTGAGCCTGTGAGTGTGTCTGAGCCTGAACCTGTGAGTGTGTCATTGAAAACAAATGCTGTTAACTGCAGTTATGGGGTTAGTCTGCAGGTTAATAGCTTTCTGAACCTGCCCGGGGCCTGCAACCATAACTGAACCCATGCCCACACCACTCCTATGACTGGAAGCCGAACAGAGCTCTCAGTGCAGGCACCGCACAGATTCAGAATGCTATTATCCAAAATGCCAACAGCAATAAACTGTGGAATAGAAAAGCGCAACAGGGTTTTACCCAGGGAGAGGAAGGATTAGCAGGGAAGTGATATAGTGTTCACCTTATATGGTTGTGACACCCAACCAAATTAAAGCATTAGCACCAAATGCACCAAGGCAAGTCGATTATGCAGAATATCAGGAAAAGTGGTATCAAATCCGAGCTGCTGCCAACTAATCCAATTCAAAAGGATTGTTGTAGTATATGCTAGTTTATTCTACGCAATGCGAAGCGTAACCCCGCTTCTTCACCAGGAAATAAATTCCTTATGTAGAGATCAGGTGTATATTTCCTGATGAGGAAGTGGGGTTACGCTTCAAAACACGCAGAATACACCACCATATGCTACCACGATCCGCTTTGAATTGGATAATGTGTCAGCAGCACGGATCTGATACCATTCTTCCTGATATCCAGCATTATCCAAAATGTTACTCAGTATTATAGTCCTACAGCATTTTAAAGCAATTTTGCATGAAAGTGAAATTCAGAATTGCATAAACATTGATATTTGTGACTGAATACATGAAGCAAACAGAAAGTAAGCCAGAAGATCTGTCGGCAGGATTTCTTCTATAGTACAACTGAAGCCTTTGTCATTCCAGATCTATTTCCAAACCCAGCACCCCTTCTTGCTTCTTCAGCCTCTATGCAGTAATGGTGGGTTTACACGTCCCGATATCGGGCCGATATCGGGACCAACGACGCGGGAGCGCGCTTTTTGAGCGCGCTTTTCCCGCTATTGCATCGCCGTTTTACACAGCCCGATATCGGGATACAACGTCCCGACGATGTGTACGCCCACCAACCCAGTAACGACCATTTAACATGGGAGTGAATGGGTGATGTGGGCGTACACATCGTAGTTGGGCTGTCAGACGGGACGATGCGGCTACAACGGCCATCCGATATCGAGCGGTTGAATAGCACGCTCATTCAACCCCGATATCGTTTTGGCATCGTTCCAGCATCGCATTGTACATTCAAACCGTACAACGCGCGCGAACGATATCGGGTCCAACTCCCGAACCACGTGACTTTTTTGGTCGGAGTTGGACGCCGATATCGGGACATGTAAACCCACTATAAGACTTCAGGCAAAAGAGCCGTTAGTGAAGCAGAACACCTTTAACACATTCACAAAATATGATGTGTCCCTGACTTTACACACCGAGCCCACATTTTTACCAGCAGATGGTGGCTGAATTATTCAGTCATCATCTGCCTCTAAAGGTCCAGTTACACACACATATACCGTATATACTCGTGTATAAGCCGACCCGTGTATAAGCCGACCCCCCTACTTTTGCCCCCAAAACCTGGGAAAATCTATTGACTCGCGTATAAGCCGAGGGTGGACTCCAGCACAGGTATACAACACCCAGCAGTGAGGTATACAGCAGCCTCCCCAGTGGTAGTATACAGCAGCCTCCCCAGTGGTAGTATACAGCAGCAGCCCCAGTGGTAGTATACAGCAGCAGCCCCAGAGGTATATGCAGCCCCAGAGGTATATGCAGCCCAGAGGTGTATACAGCAGCCCCAATATACAGCAGCCCCAGTGGTATTGCAGCCCCAGTGGTATTGCAGCCCCTATATACAGCAGCCCCAGTGGTATTGCAGCCCCTATATACAGCAGCCCCAGTGGTATTGCAGCCCCAGTGGTGTATACAGCAGCCCCTATATACAGCAGCCCCAGTGGTATTGCAGCCCCAGTGGTATTGCAGCCCCTATATACAGCAGCCCCAGTGGTATTGCAGCCCCAGTGGTATTGCAGCCCCTATATACAGCAGCCCCAGTGGTATTGCAGCCCCAGTAATGCAGGGCCCCTATATACAGCAACCCCAGTGGTATTGCAGCCCCAGTGGTATTGCAGCCCCTATATACAGCAGCCCAGTGGTATTGCAGCCCCAGTGGTATTGCAGCCCCTATATACAGCAGCCCCAGTGGTATTGCAGCCCCAGTGGTGTATACAGCAGCCTCTATATACAGCAGCCCCAGTGGTATTGCAGCCCCAGTGGTACTGCAGCCCCTATATACAGCAGCCCCTATATACAGCAGCCCCAGTGGTATTGCAGCCCCAGTGGTATTGCAGCCCCTATATACAGCAGCCCCTATATACAGCAGCCCCAGTGGTATTGCAGCCCCTATATACAGCAGCCCCAGTGGTATTGCAGCCCCAGTGGTGTATACAGCAGCCCCTATATACAGCAGCCCCAGTGGTATTGCAGCCCCAGTGGTATTGCAGCCCCTATATACAGCAGCCCCAGTGGTATTGCAGCCCCAGTAGTATTGCAGCCCCTATATACAGCAGCCCCAGTGGTATTGCAGCCCCAGTAATGCAGGGCCCCTATATACAGCAGCCCCAGTGGTATTGCAGCCCCAGTAATGCAGGGCCCCTATATACAGCAGCCCCAGTGGTAGTATACAGGCAGCCCCAGTAATGCAGGGCCCCCCCTTCATGCTCCGGTCTCCTGTAAAGCAAATTATACTTATCAGTGCCCGCTGCCGTCCGCGCCCGCATCTGCCGACATCCCGATCCTCCGTCTTCATGCATCTTCTTCCTGTTTCCTGTGCGCGTCGCCGGTAATGACGTCATTGCCTGCGACGCGCACAGAAGCAGGAAGAAGATGAATGAAGATGGAGGATCGCATGTCGGCAGCGGCGGGCGCGGACGGCAGCGGGCACTGATAAGTATAACTTGCTTTACAGGTGACCGGAGCATGAGGGGGGGGGGCCCTGCATTACTGGGGATGCGGGGGCTGCTGTATACCGCTGTATACAGCAGCCCCCGCACTGACTCGCGTATAAGCCGAGGGGGGTACTTTTCAGCCCAATTTTTGGGCTGAAAAACTCGGCTTATACGCGAGTATATACGGTAATTGTGCAGAGATTGTTCGCAGATCTCTGGTTGCAGTGAAATCATGGACACATTGTTCCATTTTGTGGCTGTGTACAAATGTAACAATGTGTCCATGATTTCACTGCAACCAGAGATCTGCGAACAATCTCTGCACAATTATCTGTGTGTGTAACTGGGCCTTAACAGTCGTGGGTAGAGATCTGCTCCACCCGTGGCTATTAATGTGTTAAATGCCACTGTCAATCTACGACAGCGGCATTTAACCCAATTAAGATCGAGCCACTTGTGCGATAATGACCGAGCCTCATTTTTTAAATATGACCAGCATCACTTTATGAGATAATAACTCTGGAAGATTTCAATGTAATGAGGCTGATTGTTCCCTGTTATCCACCCCCACACAGTGTCCACAGCTGGTGGAATGAGCACAAACATCGGTCTCGGAGATAAAAATTGATTTCAATGCAGCAGAAATGAGGAAATGCAACATGGAGTAAATGTTTCATAGTCTTTTGTGAGTAGGCCACCACCAATACAGTGTGGAGTTGACTACTGACATGCAAGTCATGTTCTGAAGCTTTAAAAGCACAGTTTCTTTAGAGGCACAACTTGTATGCTGTTTGTACATTATAGTGGAAGATTAGGTATAATAAGGGTGTTGTACGGACCAGGAATAATGTGGTAATTTCACAGCTAGTCACGGCACGTGCAAAAGTACTTGAAGCAAATAGCTTCAATCTTTTCCAACCGCTTGCAGTACGTTCTTCGGTATACTCAGCATGCCTTACCATCTGGAGAAACACATGTAGATCCAGAATAGCCAGGATAGAAGGCCTTTAGCAGGCTGTCTGTGGAAGTCAGAGAGGAACTCAAGGCCTTGGGGCCTGCCAGGAAATTTTGTGGTAGAGGTACTCTCCATGTGTGGTCTGCTCCCTGTGAAGTCTGGGTCAGAACTGGGGAATTTCCAGCTCTGTCTGTCTAGACCAGGGGGTAGGGAACTCCAGGCCTTCAGAGTCGCACACAGTGCAGGTTTTCAGTATTTTCTTAGTATTGCACAAGGTGATAATTGATTTACCTGCACAGGTGATGATTCCAACCCCTGTGCAATGCTGAGGAAATCCTGAAAACTGGCACTGTGTGCAGCTCTCGAGGCCTGGAGTTCCCTACCCCTGGTCTAGACATAAACTGGAATCAGCTCCACCTATTGAGCAATGTGACTGAGTCACCAGCCAATAAGACATCACCCAAATTTCATTTCAGATTCAAATTAATTTAAACCATACATTTTCACCAGCAGATGGTGCAAGAACACAACAAATGAGAAATGCATTAAATATAACAAATGAGAAATACATTAACGCCCTTCATGACGCAGCCTATTTTGACCCTAAAGACCTTGGCATTTTTGTCAATTCTGACCAATGTCCCTTTATGAGGTAATAACTCTGGAACGCTTCAACGGATCCTAGCGATTCTGAGATTGTTTTTTCGTGACATATTGGGCTTCGTGTTAGTATTTAAATTTCGCAATTTAAAAATTTTGAATTTTTATTCTGCTAAACCAGAGAGTTATGTGACACTAAATGGTAAATAAATAACATTTCCCACATGTCTTCTTTACCTCAGCACAATTTTGGGGAAAAAAAATTTTGGGGTAGGAAGTTATAAGGGTTCAAAGTTCATCAGCAATTTCTCATTTTTCCAGTAAAATTTACAAAACCATTTTTTTTAGTGACCACATAACATTTGAAGTCCCTTCGAGGGGTGTACATTACAGAAAACACCCAAAAGTGACACAATTCCAAAAACTGCACCCCTCAAGCTATTTAAAACTACATTCAAGAAGATTATTAATCCTTCACGTGCTTCACAGGAACTAAAGCAACGTGGAAGGAAAAAATTGACATTTTCATTTTTCTAACAAAAATGTTCTTTTAGCCTCAATTCTTTCATTTTGACATGGGCAACAGGATAAAATGGATCCTAAAATGTGTTGGGCAATTTCTCCTGAGTACACCGATACCTCATATGTGGTCATAAACCACTGTTTGGGGCGCACGGCAGGGCAACGAAGGGAAGGAGCGCAATTTGACTTTTGGAGCTAATTTTCCATTCAAAAAGTGAAATGGCGCTCCTCCACATCTGAGCCCTGCCGTGCGCCCAAACATGGGTTTATGACCACATATGAGGTATCTGTGTATTTAGGAGAAATTGCCCAACAAATTTTAGGATGCATTTTATCCTCTTGCCCATGTAAAAATAAAAACATTTAGGCTAAAAGAAAATTTTTGTGAAAAAAAAGTACATTTTAATTTTTACAGATGAATTTGTTAAACATCTGGGGGTTCAAAGTGATCTCCACCCATCTAGATAAGTTCCCTGGGGGGTCTAGTTTCCAGAATGTGGTCACTTGTGGGGGAGCTCCAATGTTTGGGCACACGGGGCTCTCCAAATGCGACATGGTGTCCACTAACAATTTGAGCTGATTTTCCAAATTGTTAGCGGACACCATGTCGTGTTTTGGGAGCCCCTGTGTGCCTAAACATTGGAGCTCCCTCACAAGTGACCCCATTTTGGAAACTAGACCCCCCAAAGAACGTATCTAGATGTATAATAAACACTTTGAACACCCAGGTGCTTCACAAATTGATCCATAAAAATGAAAAAGTACTTTTTTTTCCAGCAAAATTTACAAAACCATTTCTTTTAGTCAACACATAACATTTGAAGTCCCTTCGAGGGGTGTACATTACAGAAAACACCCAAAAGTGACACAATTCCAAAAACTGCACCCCTCAAGCTATTCAAAACTACGTTCAAGAAGATTATTAATCCTTCAGGTGCTTCACAGGAACTAAAGCAACGTGGAAGGAAAAAATTGACATTTTCATTTTTCTAACAAAAATGTTCTTTAAGCCTCAATTCTTTCATTTTGACATGGGCAACAGGATAAAATGGATCCTAAAATGTGTTGGGCAATTTCTCCTGAGTACACCGATACCTCATATGTGGTCATAAACCACTGTTTGGGGCGCACGGCAGGGCAACGAAGGGAAGGAGCGCAATTTGACTTTTGGAGCTAATTTTCCATTCAAAAAGTGAAATGGCGCTCCTCCACAGCTGAGCCCTGCCGTGCGCCCAAACAGTGGTTTATGACAGGGCCGGCTCCAGGTTTCTGTGGGCCCCGGGCGAAAAGGTCTCAGTGGGCCCCCTTTAAGTACATATCGCGGACTATATATATATATATATATATATATATATATATATGTATATATATATATTGCCGCACACTTACCGCAAGCCCCATAGACAATGCATGGGGCTTGCCGCAAATGTGAAGCAAGTGCAGCCGCTAGACGGAAAATGCGGCAGATGCAGGTTTTTTTTTACCGCAACTGCCACATTTTTAAAAAAACTCCTATGTGAAGGCAGCCTTACAGGAACAGTGACTGCTGATACCAGCAAGAGCTGGTTCTGATAGTGAGTATATTACACGTTGTTAGGAGCGGGCTAAAATGCGATTGCATTCCCTTGCGCCTTTTAAAAATACCCTTCAAATGCAAAATGTTGCATTTTTGTGCGTCTGAGGATGCTTGGTATATACACAAGCATCCTGAAGCACACAAATAATGCAGACAGCTCAATGGAGCCGCACTGCCATATGGTGGCACCGGAACCAAGCGGAGTGTCTGGCCGTCCAGATCTCTCTTTCTCCTCACCTTTCTTCTTGCCGCTCCGGTCTCCTCCGGTCGCTCTGCACATATCAGCACAGTGATGACATCGTGCCCCTCCATGCTGAGCTGCAGAATGCAGACAGCGGCAGAAGAGACTATGGAGAAGAATGCTGCTGGCAAAGGTGGCTGAGACTATAGGAGCGGAATCCGCGGGGGGCTACCACTGGTACACATACTTCGTACACACGTGGCTCTGCTACGTACACCTCATACACACGCGGCTCTGCTCCATACACCTCGTACACACTCGGCTCTGCTCCATACACCTCGTACACACGTGTCTCTGCTCCGTACACCTCGTAGGCACACGGCTCAGCTCCGTACACCTCGTACACACACGGCTCAGCTCCGTACACCTCGTACACACACGGCTCAGCTCAGTACACCTCGTACACACACGGCTCTGCTCCGTACACCTCGTACACACACGGCTCTTCTCCGTACACCTCGTACACACGCGGCTCTTCTCCGTACACCTCGTACACACGCGGCTCTTCTCCGTACACCTCGTACACACGCGGCTCTTCTCCGTACACCTCGTACACACGCGGCTCTTCTCCGTACACCTCGTACACACGCGGCTCTTCTCCGTACACCTCGTACACACGCGGCTCTGCTCCGTACACCTCGTACACACGCGGCTCTGCTCCGTACACCTCGTACACACGCGGCTCTACTCCGTACACCTCGTACACACGCGGCTCTGCTCCGTACACCTCGTACACACGCGGCTCCGCTCCGTACACCTCGTACACACGCGGCTCCGCTCCGCACACCTCGTACACACGCGGCTCCGCTACGCACACCTCGTACACACGCGGCTCCGCTCCGCACACCTCGTACACACTCGGCTCCGCTCACCTCGTACACACGCGGCTCCTCTCCGTACACCTCGTACACACACGGCTCCTCTCCGTACACCTCGTACACACACGGCTCCTCTCCGTACATCTCGTACACACACGGCTCCTCTCCGTACACCTCGTACACACACGGCTCCTCTCCGTACACCTCGTACACACACGGCTCCTCTCCGTACACCTCGTACACACACGGCTCCTCTCCGTACACCTCGTACACACACGGCTCCTCTCCGTACACCTCGTACACACACGGCTCCTCTCCGTACACCTCGTACACACACGGCTCCTCTCCGTACACCTCGTACACACACGGCTCCTCTCCGTACACCTCGTACACACACACGGCTCTTCTCCGTACACCTCGTACACACGCGGCTCCGCTCCGTACACCTCGTACACACACGGCTCTGCTCCGTACACCTCGTACACACACGGCTCTGCTCCGTACACCTCGTACACACTCGGCTCTGCTCCGTACACCTCGTACACACTCGGCTCTGCTCCGTACACCTCGTACACACACGGCTCAGCTCCGTACACCTCGTACACACACGGCTCTGCTCTGTACACCTCGTACACACACAGCTCCTCTCCGTACACCTCGTACACACACGGCTCCGCTCCGTACACCTCGTACACACACGGCTCCGCTCCGTACACCTCGTACAAACACGGCTCTGCTCCGTACACCTCGTACACACACGGCTCTGCTCCGTACACCTCGTACACACACGGCTCTGCTCTGTACACCTCGTACACACACAGCTCCTCTCCGTACACCTCGTACACACACGGCTCCGCTCCGTACACCTCGTACACACACGGCTCCGCTCCGTACACCTCGTACACACACGGCTCCGCACACCTCGTACACACACGGCTCCGCTCCGTACACCTCGTACACACACAGCTCCGCTCCGTACACCTCGTACACACACGGCTCTGCTCCGTACACCTCGTACACACACGGCTCTGCTCCGTACACCTCGTACACACACGGCTCTGCTCCGTACACCTCGTACACACACGGCTCTGATCCGTACACCTCGTACACACACGGCTCTGATCCGTACACCTCGTACACACACGGCTCTGCTCCGTACACCTCGTACACACACGGCTCTGCTCCGTACACCTCGTACACACACGGCTCTGCTCCATACACCTAGTACACACTCGCCTCTGCTACATTCACACTGTAAATCCCTCCTGACCCCACACATAACCTTCACCTAATTGCCATACACCTAGTACACACTCACCTCTGCTACATTCACACTGTAAATGCCTCCTGACCACACACAAACTTCACCTTATTTGAGCATCATTGATGGCCAGCACAGTCCTGGATACACTGAGGAGCCGATCATGAGACCCCTGACTCCTCCCCATCCACTGACATCATCACAGGTCCTGTAAGCACACTAGCACAGAGTGTGCAGCTCTGTCGGCTCCGGTGGAGGGGGGAGGAGGGAGACCCTCCGGTGCTGCAGCCTGCAGGAGCCTGAAAATGACCCCCCAGCTGCCCCCTGGATATGGCTCTGGCTGTGGGGGCAATGCTCAGGGGCCCCTGAGGCTAGGGTCACACTTGCATTGTGACCCTAGCCTGATGCAAGTATTGTATGTTGCAACGCTGCTATGCGCTGGAGGCAGCCCATAGAAACCCGACGTTTACCTTGACAACCACTGGTTGTCAGTGTAAACTGCGGGTTTCTATGGGCTCAGTTGCTGGCAGCGCACAGCGTTAAACGCTCTGCGCTGCAGCAGACAATACTTGCGTCAGGCTAGGGTCACAACACAAGTGTGACCCTAGCCCTCAGGGGCCCGGTGGGCCCCCTCCAAGCCGTCGGGCCCCGGCACTTGCCCGGGTACGCCGGGTGCTGACGCCGGCCCTGGTTTATGACCACATATGAGGTATATATGTATTCAGGAGAAATTGCCCAACAAATTGTAGGATGCATTTTATCCTCTTGCCCATGTGAAAATAAAACAATTTAGGCTAAAAGAAAATTTTTGTGAAAAAAAAAGTACATTTTAATTTTTACAGATGAATTTGTTAAACATCTGGGGGTTCAAAGTGATCTCCACCCATCTAGATAAGTTCCCTGGGGGGTCTAGTTTCCAGAATGTGGTCACTTGTGGGGGAGCTCCAATGTTTGGGCACACGGGGCTCTCCAAATGCGAGATGGTGTCCGCTAACAATTTGAGCTGATTTTCCAAATTGTTAGTGGACACCATGTCGTGTTTTGGGAGCCCCTGTGTGCCTAAACATTGGAGCTCCCTCACAAGTGACCCCATTTTGGAAACTAGACCCCCCAAAGAACGTATTTAGATGTATAATAAACACTTTGAACACCCAGGTGCTTCACAAATTGATCCATAAAAATGAAAAAGTCCTTTTTTTTCCACAAAAACTTTCTTTTTTCATTTTTACAGATTAATTTGTGAAGCACCTGGGGGTTCAAAGTGCTCACTATGCATCTAGATTAGTTCCCTGGGGTTCTAGTTTCCAAAATGGGGTCACTTGTGGGGGAGCTCCAATATTTAGGCACACTGGGGCTCTACAAACGCGGCATGGTGTCTGCTAACAATTTGAGCTGATTTTCCATTCAAATTGTTAGCGGACACCATGTCGCGTTTGGAGAGCCCCAGTGTACCTAAACATTGGAGCACCAGAAAATGGGGCCTCTAATGAATGCGCTATTTTCTGGGGTGGCTGTGGGTTGCAATTTGCAGTGTGGGGGCCCACAACCTTTGGGACTCTCCACGCTGAGGATTACAGCCCCCCAGCTGCCAAGTTGTACCTGCCTCTTAACCAAAAATAAGGCAAAGCAAAGTCATTTTATTTTTTAAAAGTAATTAATAAAAAAATGTTGTGGGGCTTCGCCGTATTTTTGGTCCAGCCAGGTACAACTTGGCAGTTACAGACTGAGATTCACTGAATTAGGACATAAAATCAGAGAAAAAAACTCATCAAAAAATTGCTGGGCAGAGGCTGGGCCCTCTGGGGGCGTCTGTCATTTGTGAGGCATGTGCTCTGTGTGGAGTAGCCCGCCTGATATGATAGCAGGGCGTGACCAATAGGCTACTCTGACACTATGCTTCACATGTACCTAAGTGGCAGAGCCTTATGGTAACCTTGTGTCTTTAGATGCCACCGGTCACCTCCCTGACAGCATGGCTGGACGCTAGTGCTACCACCGCCCCCATCTGTGGGTTGTAGGTGACTGCGTACCAGTATATGGACACTTGTGTTACCTCTCAGAGGAGCTGGCAGCCTGCTGCCAGGTGCAATGGGTATTTACCTGGCAATTTTTTGGTGAGTCTTTTTCTCTGATTTTATGTCCTAGTTCGGTGAATCTCAAGATAACAAACAAACATATGGTAGCGAGCATCGAGCATATGGTTAGAACTCGTAAGCGTGAGGGCCCTTGACGTTGGGTTACGAGCTTACGTATTTTGGCCCAAATACCCACAAACACCTCACATTTCCATCCTTAGTGTTTTATTGCACCTTTTTTTATTTGCAGTTTGAGGCTGGGCCTTCTGTGGGGCGTCTGTCATTTGTGAGGCAAGTGATCAATGCGGAGCAGCCTGCCTGATCTAATAGCAGGACGTGACCAATAGGTTGCTCTGACACTATGCTTCACATGTACCTGAGTGGTAGAGACTTATGGTAACCTTGTGTCTATAGATGCCACTGGTCACCTCCCTGACAGCATGGTTGGACGCTGGTGCTACAACCGTCCCATCTGTGGGTTGTAGGTAACTGCGCACCGGTATACGGACACCTGTGTTACCTCTCAGAGGAGCTGGCAGCCTGCTGCTAGGTGCAATGGGTATTTACCTGGCAATTTTTTGGTGAGTTTTTTTCGCAGCTACAGACTGCTACCAACCCCCCGCTGCCTCGTTGTACCTGGCTGGCAACCAAAAATACAGCGAAGCCCATCTTTTTTTTATTTCCAGAACTAATTATAGAAAAAAAATGACGTGGGGCTCCGCCATATTTTTGGTCCAGCCAGGTACAACTTGGCAGCTACGGGTTGCCAACAACCCCCAGCTGCCTCGTTGTACCTGGCTGGTAACCAAAAATAAAGCCCATTTTTTTATTTCTAAAATTCTAGAAAAAAATGACGTGGGGCTCCGTCATATTTTTGGTCCAACAAGGTAAACTAGGCAGCTGGGGGCTGGAATCCTTAGCATGGAGAGGCCCAAGCGTTCTGGGCCCCCCCATGCTGCGAATTGCAGCCCGCAGCCGCCCCAGAAAATGGTGCATTCATTGAAGCGGCCTGCACCGCCGCCATCTTGATGAAGATGATGGGGAGTGTCCCCATCAGCACTGGAGGGGGCGATCCCCGCCCCCTCCAGCCTATAGAAGGGGCTCTGACCGCCCCTTCTATAGTTGGAGACAGGATCACTGTGATTGACTGTTTCAACAGCCAATCACAGTGATCCTGGGGATGGGGTGGGGAATCCACCCCCCCTGACCTCAAGTCTCGGTGCTCTGTGATAAGAATCACAGAGCACCGGGGCCCAATGGCGGTTACCACAGCAACGGTGCCGCGGTAGCCACCATGAGGTTGTGCAACGTCATGGGTCATGAAGGAACCGACTTTCATGACGTTGCACAACGTCAAAGGTCGGAAAGGGGTTAAACATAAGTGAATGTAATTGGAAGTGGATGTCTAATGGTGTGGCTATGTACAAAATGGAGCAATATGTCCATGATTTCACTGCAACCAGAGATCTGTTCAGATATTGGACACAGAAATTGGTGTGTGTAAACCCACCATAAGGCTATGTTCACATGTGGTGTTGTGTTCTCGCCATCCAGCTCTGGTCTGCTCCTGCAGTGCTTGTGTCACTCAGCTCCAGTCCATGCTTATGCTTGCACTGCTCTACTGTGCTTGCACTACTTAGCTCCGATCTGCTCCTGTAGCGCCCATGGCATGCAGCTCCGGTCTGCTCCTGGGGTGCTTGCACCATCTTGCTTGATTCCTTTTCAGCCAGTGTCTGATGTCCGGAACCTGATGACCAATGTCCGGTGTCCAGATGTCCTGTCCATGTTATGATGTTTTCCGCCTGGAGCCTCATTCGATGTCCAGTGTCCAGATGTCCTGCCTGTGTCCTGACATTCCCTGCCCAGAGACATGCTCAATGTCCAGATGTCCTGTCTTTGTCCTAGATGTTCCCCTTGCCTCATGTGTGGAATCGGAGGCCTGACATAATGTCTTGTTACCTTGTATTGTACCTTGACTTAGTAAACTTTGTTCTTTATACCTGAAGTTGTGCGGTGTCTACTAGTTCTGACTATTACCAACTTGCTCATCTGCCACAGACTACAGTCGCTGCCCTTCCCTAGTCCGGGCAGGCCCAATTTCCCCCTGTGGTCCAGTGGGTCCACATACTATTACCACCTTGGATAAACACATCCCACGTCACTGTTGGCCTAGTGGCGTGGGAGCATAAGCAAAGCCTGTTCTGCAACAGATGTACACGAGAGAAATTGTACAACTTTGTGTGTGGTGCATTTTCCCCCTGTTACTCTTGTGAAAATACAAAATTTGGGGCTAATACAACATTTTTGTTGGAAATGTTATTTATTTTTTTTTTTTTCACGGCTCAACATTCAAAGTGCTCACCGTGTGGCGCCCTGCCAACGCAGGTAACCACATATCTCTCTGCTGCGCAGCTGGGTTTCCACAGTAGGTAGTACTGCAAACAATAGCTTCCACCCCAGCACAGTAGGGGGAGCTCAACCTGCTGCACTTAGGCAGGATCCCCTATAAATACTGCTGCTGGGGGCGGAGTTAGTTAGAGTGTGGCAGACGCTAGAAGAGCTGCAGGAGAGTTCTGGTGCTGGTGCCACGAGTAGGCCCAGGCCAGAGACGCAGAGTAGCCCTTCGGTGTTCCACTAGCCTAAGTGGGACTGAAGGCAGGGAGCCTGGAGAAGTTGAGAAAGGGGAGCAGGTAGCTCAGATCGCGAGTTCACCCCAGAAGAGAAGCCGGATATTGGGGATCCACAGCAGTGGAGAACTCCAAGTCCCACTGGAAACCCTTTGGCACCGAAGAAGCTTCAGCTACCCGGTCTCCTGAGAGAGTCACAGAGAGGGAGCCAGGACTAGCAGGGCGCTGCAGTTCAGGAAAAAGGGTCGTCCCGGAGATCGCACAGGAGGAGAGAGAGATACAGAAGAAGAGAGTGGAGGCAAGTCAGGATTTAATAGACTGCGCTTCATCACACACACACACAGAGGAGGAGGCCTTATACCCACTTGCTGTGGGAGCCCACTGTGCAGCCCAGCTACCCGTCTGTGCTCTGGACAGTTTGCCTGCAAACCATCAGTAAAAAGGTAAAGAGACTTTGGCTGCGTATGTGCATTTTTTTCCTTTCACCGACCGTGTCCCCCTATAGACTTTGCCTATAACCGTCCCGGCTCTACTGCATCCTGCCCATCTTCACCACTCTGCCCCGGAGATCCCAGTCCTGCCTGCGGGGACTATACCATCATGGCTGCAATCCCACCGACCTCCGGAGGACTGTAGCGGCGCTGGTGATCCCTCACCAGACACAGCAGGTGGCGTCACGAAGACAACATTGTATATAATCCCTGTAAATAGCTCCCCTTTTCACTGACCCCCCCAGGGCCACAGCCTCGGGCAGCCACCCGTGACATCCCGGACCGTAACCGAACCCTGAGTACCCTGCCCTGGGCGGGTCACAAAATGGCGTCACGATATCACCGGATACTGTGTGACGTTTATTAACTGTAAAGTGGGACTGTGAAAAGTTCTGACGCAATTACTG
Source organism: Allobates femoralis (assembly GCA_033576535.1). NCBI lineage: Eukaryota > Metazoa > Chordata > Amphibia > Anura > Aromobatidae > Allobates > Allobates femoralis. The sequence goes on along the minus strand of JARQOC010000003.1, from coordinate 596,300,299 downwards.
TGCAGAAGAGCGGGAAGAAAGGGGCGTGCCAGCCGCAGAGCGCGAAACTGAAGTCCCGCCCCTTGCTCAGCTGAGCATTCCCGAGCGCTGCGGTCCGGAAACTCCTGAACTAGTTAACCCTTCAGCAGCTGGCTGTAATTAACTAGAGAGGCCTCCAATATGTCGGCCTCCTCCAGCGAGGACGAGGCTGCGTACGCTGACCCCCAGGTCTACCCCGGACCCTCGATGGCTGCCTCCGGTAGCACTGCAAGTACCTCTGGTGCTTCGGGCACCATTGCCCCAAGAATGCCAATGTCGTTCCCATACATCCCAGGGGCCAAGTGGTTGCCCCAGTATGATGGTCGTCCTGATGCACTAGATCAGTTTAAGCGAAAGATTGAAGGCGTCCTAGACATGTATCCTATGACCGGCCAACAACATGCTACAGTGGTGCTTGGGCAGTTAACTGGGGCAGCAGAAAAAAAAAAAGTGTGTCCTGGTGTGTGGCTGAACACAGATCAGCCCCTGCTATATTTGATAAACGGAGAGCTGCCTTTGAGGAGTGCAATGAAGCTGACATCCATATGCACTTTCATTACTGCTACCAGAGGCCGGGAGATGACATCAGAGCTTATGCCTGGTGCCTGGAGAGAGCACTGCGTGCCCTCATACATGTCAGCCCTGCCAGTGCACGAGATGAGAATAAACTCCTCATTGAACAGTTTACCCGGGGCCTGCTATCCCCTGAGGACAGTAAAAATGTGCGCTGGTGGTCATTAAGCAATCCAGATGCTGATTTTAACACGCTAAAAGATATGGCCATCAAAGAATTAAAGCTGGTAGAAACCATGAAGCTGCAATGAAGCGGTGGTGTGACAGGTGAGGTGCAGGCTACTCCAAAATCTGTACCCGTGACTGCAGCCACGCACAATGTACAATCTGCACAACCTGACAAATATGATTCCTTGCGGGCTCAAATACGTGCTGAGATGCGTGAAATGAATAAAAACATCTCCCCATTGATGAACGCTATGCAGTTACAAAAGAGCCAGCAGCCAGCACCAAGACCCCAAGCCAAGCCTCAGCCGCAGATCCAACTCGCCGACAGCCCAGATGATGTCCCCTGGATGCGAGGGAAGCAAGCTACAACCTACAGAGGAAGGACCATAGACCGCTACAGCTCCACTGGGGAGCCTATCTGCTGCAGCTGTAATCACATCGGTCATCTCGCCAGATGCTGTCCTTTAAACGGGCAGTCCCTGGGGGCCGGGGCCAAACCTCAGGACTAGACGAACAAGCCCCAGCCACCTGGTGCAAGACTTTCAGCGGATAGAGGCCGTTTTGACCATTGTACTAGATGGCATCCCGGTACCTGCTCTACGGGACACCGGATCGCAGGTGACCCTCGTCCCCTATATCCTTTATAGAAAGTATTGGGCTGATGCTGAACTGAAGCAGCCAGAGGTAGACATTTCCCTTCATGCAGCAAAGGGGGAACCAATTAATGTGATGGGGGTTAGAGAAGTGCCCATAAAGGTGGGGAAGGTAGAATTAAAAAATCAAGGGGTCCTTGTAGTAGCAGAAGCCACTAATGCAAATGATCCTTATGTTATCTTGGGTACCAATGTTGTTAGCAATTGCATGCAGGAGGTATTGTCTTTGCTTCAACAGATTGCTGAAACTGCCAGGCCTGGTCAGAGGAAGATTATCCAACACGAGATCAGAGCCATCTTACACCAACAACAGGTAACAGTTACAGGTGGCGAAATTGGTACAGCACGGGTGACAGACCCGATACCTATTGTGATACCCCCAATGAGTGAAATGATGGTTTGGTGTAGAGCAGCTATAGGTCTGAGAGGGCAGGACTATCAAGCGTTAGTGGAGCCCGTGAGCACAGAGCACAGACCTACACTGTTGACAGCCAGCGGGGTGGTTAATGTACACAATGGGAGAGTGCCAGTTCGCATCTTAAACTGTAGCAGTGAATAGGTTAAATTACCCAGGTATACCACCGTTGCCAAATTATACACAATCAGCAATGAGATTCAAACAGCGCAACCCGAACCCCATGAGGAAGGGGAAAAAAACTGATCAAACAATTGGGCCGCTGGAGGACTGGTGCCAGCAGCTCCATGTCGGAACTGACACCACTCCTGTGTATGAAAAGCAAGGTATGTACTGGGTAGTCCAAGAGTTTGAACAAGTTTTCAGTAAGCAACCACTTGATTTTGGTAGGATAAAAGGGGTACAACACCACATCCCCACAGGTACACATCCACTTGCACATTATCAAAAAGTCAAAGAGATGTTACAGGACATGAAAGACGCAGGGGTTATACGAGATAGCTGTAGCCCCTGGGCAGCACTACTAGTCATAGTCAGGAAAAAGGTTGGCAGTATGAGGATGTGTGTAGACTATAGGCAAATAAACCGCATAACACACAAAAGATGCTTACCAGTTACCTCGTATAGAAGAGTCATTAGCTGCATTGAAGTCTGCCAACTACTTTTCCACCTTAGATCTCACTAGTGTGTATTGGCAGATGTCCGTAGCCGAAGAAGATCGAGAGAAGACGGCATTCGCAACACCTATGGGCCTATGTGAGTTCAACAGCATGCCATTCGGACTATATAATGCACCCGGAACCTTCCAGTGGTTAATGGAGAGTTGCCTGGGGCACAAGAACTTCGAGACGGTACTGCTCTACCTTGATGACGTGATCGTGTACTCCAAGACCTACGAGGAACATGTCGCCCATCTAGTAGAGGTGTTTGAAGTTCTGGCTAAATACGGGATGAAGCTGAAACCATTGAAATGCCACCTGTTAAAGCCAAGAGTGCAGTACCTAGGACACATAGTCAGTGCTGAAGGCGTGGCCCCCGATCCAGACAAGGTAACAGCAATCAAAGAATGGCTAGAACCCAAAACCATCAAAGAGGTACGTCAATTCCTGGGCTTGGTGGGCTACTACCGAAGGTTCATCAAGGAGTATACCAAGAAGGCTGCTCCTCTGCAAGACCTGCTAGTGGGCCAACCCATGGAGGGCAAGGCAAAGGATTCTCCGTGGAGATGGGGTAAAGAACAAGAAGAATCGTTCCAGACGATGAAAGAGGCCCTAACAGGAGAAGAAATCCTAGCTTACCCAGACTACAGCCTGCCATTCCTGCTGTATACAGACGCCAGCAATGTGGGACTCAGGAGCTGTCCTTGCCCAAAAGCAAGACGGCAAGGAGAGAGTAATCGCTTATGCAAGCCGAATATTGCGACCCACGGAGAGGAACCCAGAGAACTACAGTTCCTTCAAGCTGGAATTCCTGGCCCTAGTCTGGGCCATCACCGAGAGGTTTAAACACTACCTAGCCTCTAGCAAGTTCACCGCCTATACGGATAACAATCTGCTCACCCACCTGGAAACTGCAAAGTTGGGAGCCATGGAGCAGAGATGGATGGCCAGACTCTCCAACTACCAATTTACCATCAAGTACCGGGCTGGGTACCAAAATGGAAATGCAGATGCCTTATCCAGGATGCCTCATTTGTCTGAAGGAGGTGTAGATGAAGACAAGCTGGAAGAAGTGGAGTTACCTGCTTTCCATCATGTAAGAGAAACCCCATCCCTAGCAAACCCATCGAAACCTCTATACTGAAGCAGTAAACCTGTTATCTCACTTTGAGGGAAAGGCGCAGGATCAAGATCCGGCTGTAGGACTAATCAAACAACTGATAGCCCAAGAGTCAGAAAAGCTGCCTGCAAACCCTCCATCTAATGCTAAACATCTGTGGAATGAACGAGGTAAACTTTTCCAGTATTAAGATAAATTGTGCCGCGGTATATAAACCCTAAAACCCATGAGATGGCATGGCAGATTATCGTGCCAAGATCAGATATTCCTGTGGTCCTACATGCCTACCACAACAAAACTGGTCACTTCGGATGGAAGAAACTCGAAGTACTGCTCAAAAACAGATTTTTCTGGCCAGGTATGCGGTCATCCATAGAATAGTGGTGTAGAACATGTCAAGCCTGCACCTTGAGAAGGAAAGATGTGCAGAGCCAAAAAGCTAAACTTGAGCCAATCATAACCACGCAGCCTTTGGAGTTAGTCGCCTTGGATCACGTAAAGCTGCACCAAGTAGATCTGGTTATGCATACGACTTAAAGATGGTAGACCATTATTCAAGATTTTTGATGTAGCCCCTGTGAAAGACTTGACACTGCAACTGCTGCAAAAACCTTCCAGAAAATCTACTGCAGACAGTTAGGATACCCAAAGCATATTCTCACTGATCAAGGACCAGCATTCTAAGCAGAGATTTTTCAAGAGTTTTGCAAGAAGTATGGGTGCAAAAAGATCAGAACCACCCCGTATCATTCTCAAACTAATGGACTCTGTGAAAAGATGAACAACATGTCATCGATATGCTAAAAATTCTCCCATTGGAAGAAAGAAATAAGTGGCCTGAAAAGTGCCCGATTTAATCGATATGTACAGCCATATTCCAGTCAGCTCCACCAACTGTACACCAGCGTATCTGATGAGAGCTCGGACAGGAAAATTACCTGTGGACTTATGAACTCTGTGTAGTAGATCCTGAAGCAGATCAGACTCTCAAACTGGAAGATCCATCGACAGGAACAGTACGCAAAAGTCCAACAGAGTGTTGAAGATAACCTAGAAAAGTCCCGTGCAAAACAGAAAAAAAGATTACAACAAGCATGCTCCAGCGGAAATCATACCACCTGGAAGTTTCGTTCTAAAAAGAAAAAGAACCCGCAATAAATTGGATGATAAGTGGGAAAGGGGACCCTACGTCCTACTATGTTCAGGACAACAACAAGAGACCTGGTAACTCCATCAGTAAAGATGTCCTCCAAATTGGGAAAGTCAAGTTATCCATGACCAAACCATGCAAGAGTTCGAACCAATCCCAGATTCAATCTCCAATCCCAGATTCCAGAACAAAAGGAAAGAATGATCCAAACTGATTTAGGTGAATTTCCCAAAGATTGGCCTCAAATAGATGAAGCCATCATCATCATCCCAGTAATACACTTTTACCAACCACAAGAAGAAATCCCAAGAAATCAGGAAGAAATACCTGTTGCAAGAGAATCTGAGGATGCTGCAACTGTTCCTCTGCTAGCCCAGTAGTGAGACTAAGGCAACGTAGAAACTCGCCTGAACCACCAACACCATTAGACACCTCACGTGAGACAGTAACACCCGTAGTGCGAAGATCACATAGGAGCACATGAGGTCAGCCCCCCCGTCTAGGTTCAGAGAATGGGTGTAAGATAACATACATTTGAAAGCAATGTAAATAAGAAACTGTACAAACAAACATGCAAATAGTAGTGTACAAAAGGGTGGAGGAACGGGCCCAGTCCCAAGCACATTAGTTAGGAACAGAAAGTGCCTGGGGCAGGGAGGGACCAGGTCTCCTAAGCTGAGACACCCATAGGGACCCCCTATTTGTTGAAACTGAATATTTGAAAATACTTTTCCCCTTTCCTTACGCGGAGCGTACAGAGACATTACTGTAAGGACTCTATTGAACTTTTCCTTTGAACTTCTTAAACTTCAATGGACTATGGTTAATGGACAAACAGCCACAAACTTTTATATTCACAGCTTTTCACAGCTCAACGTTATCAAAAAAAAAAATGTGTGAAGCACCTGGGGATTCATGGTGCTTATCACAGATCTAAAATAATCACAGATCCAAATAAATTACTTATGGGTCTAGTTTCCAAAATGCGGTCCCTTGTGTGTGTGTGTGTGTGGGGGGGGGGGGTTCCACTGTTACGACATGGTGTCCGCTAACAATTCCATCTGATTTTCCGTTTGAAGTGTCAAATGTGGCTCCTTCCCTGCAGAGCCATGCCGTGCATCCAGTGCTTTTTTTACCACATATGGGGTATCAGCGTACTCTGGAGAAATTACATAAATTTTAGGGTCCATTTTCTGCTGTTAACCTTGTGAGAATACTGTAGCCTCCAATATTTCAACATTTTTATAGGAAAAATGTTTGTTTTTTTTCTTTCCATATTAACCTTTGTTCCTGTGAAGCACCTGAAGGGTCAATAATAATCTTGAAAGTGTTTTTGATTAGTTTGAAGGATGCAGTTTTTGGAATGGTGTCACTTTTGGGTACGGTATTTTCTTTCACATAGGCCCCTCAAAGTCACTTCTAATGGAATGTGGTCTCTAAAAAATAGTTTTGTAAATATTCTGGTATAAATGAGAAATTGATGATGAACTTTGAACCCTTCCAACTTCCCAACAAAACTAAATCTGCTTTCCAAAATTGTGCTTATAAAGTAGACATGTGGGAAACATTATTTATTGACCATTTTGTGACATTACTCCAGTTTAGCAGTATAGTAATTCAAAGTTTGAAAATTGCTAAATTTTCTTTAAGCAAATAACACAAAAATTATCATCCTAAATTTACAACTAAGGCCGGCTTCACACCACAATTTTATGCTGTCTGGTTCTGTCCAGTGTTTTGCCAGAAGCACCGGACAGAACCTGACTTCCCCGGACAAAACAGAACTGGAGGGCAAATCTGCCTCTCAATCCTGTTTTGTGCCGGAATCAGTGGCTGCTGCTGTCCAGTGCTGGATGGGCTATAGCCACGGTGCTGAAAATTTCAGCCGGGGAGCTCTACAAGTGCTGAAATTCAGCAGCGGCTGCTACAAGCAGTCACTGCTCTTTCAGCCCCCGGCATCCAGGAGCCGGTCCGATTTTATGTTGGATCCGGTGCTCATAGACTCACGTTAGGGGCGCCGGATACGGGAGAATCAGTTTTATCTGATTTTTGCCCCAGACACAAAAAAATGCTGCAAGCTCCGATTAGGTGTCTGGGACAAAAAAAATTAAACAAAATCTGCCAGATCCCCTCAGACAGCACAAAACCGGATGGCAAATCACTGCCATATGGCCCCATAGGGATACAATGGGGGCAAAAATCTGATATGGAGCTGTCTGGTTCACACAGAGAGCCCCAAATCCCAAAAATTGAGGTGTGAAACCAGCCAAAGGCTAGCTTTACACCACAGTTTGCCTGTCAGGGTGGATCCTGTTTTTTGCAGGATCACTGACAGAACTGGACAGAAGCTGATGGGTTGAACTGGATGGCAAATTAGCACCCCGATACTGTTTTTTTTGCAGGATTGGTTTCTTTCATTTCTTTACTCACCATATACTCCCATTATATGGGACCAGGATTGCGCAAAATCCGGTTTTGTCCGATTTTCGCACCAGAGACAAAAAAAAAAAAAGAAAAAAAATATGCTGCAGGCTCAGATTTTGTGGATGGTGAAAAACCTGACAAACCCGGATCAGGAATACACAACCTGACGGCCAAATAGGACCAATCCGCCACTATAGAGATACATGGGAGGCAAAACCGGATCCGGTTCAAACCGGAAAGAACCCGATTCACAAAACCATGATGTGAAGCCAGCTTAACATGAAGTACAATATGTCATGAGAAAGAGGAAAAAAAAAAAAAAAAAAAAAAAAAAACTCAATCACTGTGATCTATTGAAGTGTTCAAGAGTTATTACCTCAAAGTGAAACTGGTCAGAATTGCAAAAAATAGCCTGGTAATTAGGGTCAAAAAAAGGCTCAGGAGTAAAGTGGTTAATAGCAACTTCTTTGAATGCAGTATAAAAAAGGATAAATAGGGAGCGCACATAGGGCGTTATCATCTTAATAAATAGTCCAGTCTCCCAATAGGTGTGACTCACCTGCGGTGGATGCGAGAGCCTGGTAATGGTTGCTGCAGGAGCCCACTGAAGGTAAATGATTTCCACCGAAGAAAAAGCTGGGCTTTGTAGTCCACGCTGACCTCAAGAAACTTCCAGTCCAATAAGGGTCAATCAGGTTCTGGTTTATTTGCGTACACATTTCGTGGCTTTAAATCTGCCACTTCATCAGGGCTAATGAAGCCCTGATGAAGTGGCAGATTTAAAGCCACGAAACGCGTAGGCAAATAAACCAGAACCTGATTGACCCTTATTGGACTGGAAGTTTCTTGAGGTCAGCGCAGACTACAAAGCCCAGCTTTTTCTTCGGTGAAAATTATTGAATACAGTATAGTGATTACTTAAATCACTGTAAAGTGCTACACTATCAATTTTTCTTCTTTTGAAAGTGGATGTACACTATAAAAATGCTCCCTAATGTTCACTGCTGTGAAAAATATTGGTGGAAAAAGTCTGGATTCTACATATGTACAGGGTTGTGGCTTTTTTTTTTTTTTTTTTTTTATAATTAATGACACTTGGCACAATGTTCGTTAAATAATCTAAGAATACATAAATAATAAATACACAGAAGGCATATGTGGTCCATTGCCATTTTATTTAAGCTTTTTAAGTTATATACAAAGAATAGAGGTATACATTTCAGATGCAGACGGAATGTAAATAATTAAACAATTCCAAAACTCCACACAAAACTAAAAAAGGTCTAAAAAACACTAAATCTTCTGTAAATCTGTCTTCCATAATACAGACTGTGGGAGTGATACAAGGACAGAGCTAGAGGTATAAGACTAGGTGTACAAATATCTTTTCTTCAAAGTGTCATTTGAAAAAGCCTAAAATGGTCTTTTATCTATACAATCATGGCCAAAAAGTGTTGGTTAACCTTGAAATTCTTCCAGAAAATGATCCATCTCCCCAAGAAAATTAATACAATTATACATTGTCATATATGTGTTTATTTCCTTTATGTATACTAGAACACAAAAATAGAAAATAAAAAGGCAAATTGGACATCATTTGATACAAAATCCCCAAAATGATCCAGACAAAACAGTTGGCAAACAACTTTGTTTCAAGTATGTGATGCTCATGTTCAAACTCACCTGAGGCAAATGAGAGTGTGCTCACAATCAAGAATTGCAGCATTTTGGAAGCAGCGTGTTGCGCTGTGTTGTACAGTACAAGTATAGTGGATGGGATTTCAAGAAATCCCATGCCCACTATGCTTCTCCTGACCTAAGGCTGAAGGCACACTACGTGAGGGAAACTCGCATTGCACTCGGACCAGTGTTGCCCTATCAGGCAGGGCACACTGGTGTGAGTCCCCCGAACCTAACTTGCATTGCGAGTGAGATGCGAGAGCAGTCGCAGCATGACGCGCATGAGCGCAATATAAGTCTATGGGGGCGAGAAAATCTCACCCCCATACAGCACACTGTGCGATATTCGCACTAGTGTTCTGCACAAATCGCTTCAAACTCGCCGGCTGTCAAAGGCTGGCGAGTTTGAATTTCCCACCATGCGCGTACAGTAATAATCATCCTGCCCCGCTGTGACAGCAGCGGTGCAAGATGATTATTATAATGTGCTTTAAACACTCATGTCAGCATGTGTCCTGAGACTGTCCAAGCTCCTGGACACATGCTGAGGTCATAAATGGCCAAATTTGTGTTTTATGCATAAAAATCTGCAAAGCTGGTAATTGTCGGCTTTGAAGTTTCATTTCTAAACTCCTGTGGCTCCTGTCAGTGAACAGTGGTAATGTATGCTGTCCAGGGTCCTGAGTGCTGAAGCAATCAGCACAGGCAAACTACTGCGCTGATTACTTAGCTGTTCAGAACCCTGGACAGCGTACATTAACGCTGTTCACTGACAGGAGCCACAGGAGTTTAGAAATGAAACTGCAAAGCTGAGAATTACCGGCTTTGCAGATTTTTATGCATAAGACAAACATTTGGCCATTTATGACCTCAGCATGTGTCCAGGAGCTTGGACAGTCTCAGGAAACATGCTGACATGAGTGTTAAAGCACATTATAATAATCATCTTGCACCGCTGTTGTCACAGCAAGGCAGGATGATTATTACTGTATGCGCATGGTGGAAAATTCAAAATCGCAGGCTTTTGACAGCCGGCAAGTTTGAATTCTCCGACAAACGCTGCCCGCGGTCCTTCAGGACCACAGACAGCATCGCACTCACACCACACACACCCACAAACACACATTACACTCGCATCACTGTCGTGTATCAAACAAGCTCCATGTTTGAGCACGACAGTGTGCCTCCAGCCTAAGCGTTATTTCAGCTGTGGTGCAGGTTGCTGCGCTTCCACATCTCCGCTGCCAATTAATTTCATGCTGCGGAGTTGGAAGCAATCTCCAGTGGGTGAATGCAGGAAAAAGCCGCCCTGCACCAAGCGCAGATCATGGGTGCAGAGCAGCTGCGGTCTCCCTGCGTTCACCCGCAGGTTCCTGCAGGTCTGGAGGCACTGCGTCCGACACAGTGCCTACAGATCGTAAGCACACAGCTTTACAGGTAGGGGCAATATGAAAATCACACTGGAATCCAGATAAGGGTAGCTGTTGACTCAGCCTTTGCATTGCGTGTCTGTGTGTGCCACACTAAGCATAGAGAACAGAAAGAGAAGAAGAGAATGGTCTGAGGACTTGAAACAACATTATAAAAATATCAAGAACCTCAAGGTTATAAATCCATCTCCAATGATGTTGATGTTTCTTTGTCGACAGTGCACAGGATAAGAGTAATCAAGAAGTAATCCCATACATAAGTAAATAAGTGTGTATGACAAAATGTGTAATTGCAATCATTTTTTGGTAGAAATACTTTATTTTTGGAACAATTTTAAGGGTGTCCAACACAATTTTGCCCATGATTTTATAAAGTAATTTCAGTTATAGCTTTTATCTTTAGGAAAAATAAATCAATAACTACACCAAACTACTGTGTAAACCTCTCTGAAGGGTAAATGCTATAAAGAAGAAGGGTGTTGCGTGGATAAAGTACCAATTTCTTTTGTATTTCAGACTATATTTATACTTTGTTCATATGAGAATGTCATAAAAAGGACCAGATAACAAGTACATTTTGTAAACAAGCAAACACTCTGTGCATGGGTGAAACCATTTTGGACCCATCCCAGCTCTACAGGAGGTACCCCAGAATGTACTAGCACTATATAGATTGCTGTACTGTAATTAAATATATACTGTACACTAGACATCCATGTACAGAAGAGTACAGACAGTCTAAATTAGAAGCTAAACAGTTTCAAAAGTCTGTCAAAACCTTTATGTATTTTATATGTTTACAAGCCGTAATAAGTATTACATTACTTTACCGTTTTAAATCGCTTGAAATTCAAGTCTTCATTGTTTTTCTTAACCAAACCATTGTACATGTTAATTATTAAATGAGATTGTGAAAGAAAATGTAACATGTTGAAAAAAAAATATATAATAATAAATAGCATTAATAATGATAAAATGTTAACTTCAAGTTATTAATTTCAGTGTAACAATGATATTGAGAGGTCAGCTCATAAAATGAATATGTCCATACAGATATCTACAAGAAGAATGTTCTGATGAAGAGTGGAAGAGAAATAGGTTGTGGTAATATTACAAAGGAATGTGATCCGGTTGTCTACAGAAATGTTTAGACAACTGTGCAGATAGGTCCCTATAGTTAGAAAAGTACTATGCACAGCCAAGAGGTTAACTCTACTTGGCAATGACCAATAATTCTAAATACAGTAGCCAAAATGGACTGACAGCAGTCTCTCCAACCTTACAATACACCCATTCTAGAACACATTATTGTTCAGCTCAAGGCGCTTGAGCAGGAGAGTCACCATCTTCTCCAGGAATTTTGCACTGTCTTTCCCAGCTTGTAACACTTCTTCATGGTTAGCGGTGGCTTCACTGTTGTAGTCCATCACCGCCTTGTTTGTAATGAGGGACATGCCCAAAACCTTTAAACCGCAATGTCTGGCCACAATTACTTCAGGTACTGTACTCATCCCTTGATAAAAGAAATCAATAGGTTAATACAATTGCATTGCAATAAGCACTGCTACATTTACACATGTATAGTGGTGCTTTTAAAAAAGGTATGCTTTGTCTGTAGGTCTTAAGGTACCTTTACACGTCGCAACATTGCATGCAATTTCACTTGCAACTTACTGGTTGCAGTGAAATCATGGACACATTGTTCCATTTGTACACGTCAACAAAATGGAACAATGTGTCCATGATTTCACTGCAACCAGTAAGTTGCGACGTGTAAAAGGTACCCTTATTCATTTCAATTATATTTACAAAGATAGGATAGCTCAGCTGCTCTTTGCCACTTCTGTAGCTCCACCTTCAGTGGTCGCAGCCTGGACTGTTGTGAGCAGGGATGCACCAACGGTGGAAAGGAAGGATCTGGACACCCCTAAACCTCCAAAAGTCTCCCTACCCAAGACATCATGCTGGATTCTTATTTTTTCACATTTGACCAGTGGGACAATCATGGTCTCTAGAGCAATGCCAATATATTCAATTGCAGGGCTTCAAAAAGCCAAAATAACTGAATAAAATAAATGTTAAGGAGGTACAGAGATCAAACATTATTTGAAGGGGCACAGTATGTGGTATAAGTGTTCAGAATGCACAGTTTTTTTTTGTTTTTCACTTATGGGCACATTGTAGGGAAGGTGTTTTTTTGTTAGTTTACTGCAGGGGTGGGGAACTCCAGTCCTCGAGGGCCGCAATCAGTGCAGGTTTTTAGGATTTCCTTAAGGGGATGTCACACGCGTCGATATCACTGTCAATGTCGCTCGTACGTCACGGATTTTCAGTCGCTCAAGCGACGTAAAAGTGACGCAGGAGCGACATTGAAGTGTGTGACCAAGCGATGCAACCAGCGATATGTCGCTGATCGCCGATCGCAGGTTTCACTGCCAGATGTAAAACCTGTCGCTCATCGCTCAGTAGACCTTGTGCATCGCTGCGTGTGACACTAAACTTAGCGACGTATTTTCTATTTCGACAACGTACGAGCGACTAAATAAAATCGCTCGCAAGATGGCGACATCACCGCATCGCTGGGTCATATTGACGCGTGTGACATCTTACATGCGATAATTTCACATCGCTCAGGCGATTAATAATTTGTGACGCATTAGCGATATCGCGGGCGACATTGGCACGTGTGACAGGCCCTTTAGTATTGCACTGGTGATAATTCCAATCCCTGTGCAATACTAAGGAAATCGTGAAAACCTGAACTGTTTGCGGCCCTCGAGGACTGGAGTTCCCCACCCCTGGTTTACTGGTACATTAAGAGACATTTGTGTTTATGATGATAGTGTGAGTATGTTTTTTTTTATCCAGTGGGAGATAAATATACATTTATACAGTATTTGTGTAATTATGTGGATCTGCTTTAGGAGAGAAGAATCAAAGACAAACTGGCAGGGAACTCTACAGAAACTAGTAGCTGCTAGGAGGAGTAGTCATCATGAACAGCTACACCAGGTACAGAAGAAAATGAGTACTGTATTCTCTGCATCATTTACACTATCGAATGACGATGAGTGATAATATTCTTGTTTGTGAAACAAAAATTCCTATTTTACTATTGTTAAGGGTATACTGGGAGACGAAGTTACATTTGGTACCAAGTTACATGGCAGGTACATGTACAAATCTCTGCAAACCTGGGTTAGTGGACCCACTCAAATGTGTGTTCACTGATCTCCTAGATACACCTCCCCATAAAATGATCGTTGTTAAATTTATATAATGCCTGCTATTAGCATATATAGTATAGGCTTTTAGTACAATATTCTCATTTCTCCTTCGCCTCATTGGGGGGACACAGGACAATGAGTTCTGCTATTCTGCCACTAGGAGGCGACACTAAGCAATCAAAAAATAAGCACAGTGGCTCCTCCCCGCAGTATATAACCCCCTGACTGGCACAGTCTAGCCAGTTTTTTGCTTAGTGTCTTAGGAGGCAAGACACTGTTTGTTTTGTTATTTTATTTTATTGCTGTGTCGTTGCTCCCCAGGCCCTCAGTTGGGGTTCTGGGTTGTAGGTGATGTTATTCGGACTGCTGCACCGTCCCTTCACAGACCCCACAGTTGGGGCTCCGTGTTACAGTGAAGGCAGGCTCTTGCAGCATCCCTCCCCAGACCCCACAGTTGGGACTCTGGGTAGTAGGAGGTATCCCCCTTAGGCCACCAGCGGTTTTAGTTTTTTCCGGGCCGTAGCAGCTATGAACAGCTGTGGGGGATGACTGGTCCGCCCTCCTGTCCCTCGAAGGGCTGAAGGATGATGAGCCATTAAAAAAAAAGGTATGAGGCAGCGCTGCATGTCCCCTGTCGCATCCTGTGCTTGCAGCGTCTTTTTTCTGGTGCTCCGCGCCGGACCCCTGCTGACAGGCGGCCGGCGCAATTAATTTAGTCCCCGGCTTCGGCCTACTATGGAGGTCTCCTGCTCCAGTAATGCTGCTTTGTCTCTGGGCCGCCCCCGGCCTTCGTTGTTGGCCAGTAGCATTAGGGGGAGGGCGGCTGCGCAGGAATGCATGGGAGGGGGCGTGGTTTCATGTTTCCTGCTCCACACCACTCTTTTGGCGCCATTCTCCTATCTCAGACGCCATTGCTGCAACACAGGACGCCAGGGGACACAGGACTCGGGCGTTTTCTGGCTTCTAGCCTCTCAGGTGACCCGACACAGCGGATCACTCTGCAATAGCCCTAGGCTGCGGTGGCATAACAGCTCTACGGCTCCTATTCCTTTATACTACCCCCTGCACTGTAGTGTGTAGTCTGGGCACAGCAGAGGAGGAAAGCTGCATGATGCCGGGCAGCAAGGAAAAGAAGGCACCTAAGACCTTTACTGTTTATTATGCCTTTTGCACAGCATGTAAAGCGGAGCTGCCCTGTGGATGCTCGACCCCGCTCTGCCAGGCCTGTGCCTCTGACCCGCCTCAGTCTAGTGTCTCTGACTCCGGCCAGGCACCCACTGAAGTAGAAGTGACGGTTGCCAGACCTGCTACTCCAGAATGGGCAGTTACTCTGTCTCAATCCGTGAGCCATGCTATACAGCAGCTCTCCGACACTCTGCTCCGAGTGGTGCAACCACGTCCATTGTCCTCAGACCAGCAGGTCCAATTGGAGGGGGGTTCTGACCATGAGTCTCAATAGAGTACTTCTCTTCCCCTTGGTCAGGTGGGTAGGAAGAGATCCCGGACGGGCTCTTCCTCAGCCCTATCTCAGGGCTCCGTGACCTCCCATACGCGGAGTAGGTCTCATTATTCTCACTCTTCTGGTGAACTTCATGAATCTGAGGTGGATCTGGAGCAGGGTGAATCCTTTGACTCCACGTCTTCTGACACTCTGGCCTTGGTGGACGACCTGGTGTTGCCGTTAATCAGGCCCTGTTGGTGGCAGATCCAGCCCCGGTGTCTGTCTCGGATCACGTGATCTCATTCAAGAGACCTCAGAAGGTTTTTTCGGATCATTCGGAGATCCAGGAAGTCTTACAAAAGCACTGGGCTCATCCTGACAAAATGTTTGGTAATCATAAGGTGATTGCAGCCCGTTACCCCTTTCTGCCGACAGAGGCAAAGGCGTGGTCGGAGTCCCCGACCGTGGACCCTCCAGTGTCCCGCTTAGCTTCTAAGACTCTGATGTCTCTTTCTGATGGTGCCTCCATCAAGGATGCGGCCAATCGCCAGTTGGAACAACTGTCCAAGTCGGTGCTTGAGGCCTCAGGGGCATCCTTGTCCCCTGCCTTTGCCTCTATGTGGGTGGCGAAGGCTATCATGACCTGGGCTGGGGATTTACACTCTGCCTTAAGTAGTCATGAGGCCGATCCTGAATTATTGGATCTGGCGGCTCAGATTTCTGTGGCGGGGGAGTTTTTGGTTCACTCTTCCCTCAATGCAGCTAATTGTACTGCAGTGGCTGCTTCTAATTCTACTGCAATACGCTGGGCCCTCTGGCTTCGGGAGTGGAAGGCAGATTCGGCCTCTAAGAAGTCCCTCACGGGCATGCCATACGTAGGGGGATCGCTTATTGGGGAAAAGCTGGATAAGATGATCTTGGACGCCAGGGTGGTAAAGCACTCGCTTCTCAACAGACGTGAGGCGTAGGTTCCCCAAGGGTCAGCAGATGAGATTCGTCCTTTCGGAATTCATCTGGGTGGTCGGTTTCCCGTCGCCTCCCAGAATCGGTCGTCACGCACGGACAGGGGTTTGCACACGCCCAGTAAAATCGGGTTCTACCTGGCAGTCCCGGAATAAACAACCTAAATCCAAGGACTCGGGTCTCAGAGGTTCCCCTCCTCATGACTCGTCACATCTGTAGACACCTCCATGTGCGCGGCAGACTTTCCCGCTTTCGGCATGCCTGGCTAGCTGCTACAGACGATCAGTGGGTTCGGGAATTGGTGTTTTCCGGATACAACAGAGTTTCATACTCACCTCCCAAAAGATTCGTTTTGTCTCGCCCCTCGAGAGTGCGGGAAAAGGCACACGCTTTCTTCCAGGCAGTCGACTCCCTGAGGCGGGCAAGAGTCATTGTGCCAGTACCTCTGGACGAGCGTTTTCAGGGGTTCGATTCGAATCTATTAATCGTTCCCAAGAAGGACGGCTATTTCCGTTCTATTTTGGATCTGAAACATTTAAACAGATTCGTGCGAATCCGACGGTACAGAATGGAAAGCCTTCGGTCCGTCATTGCATCCATGCAGAAAGGGGAGTTCCTCGCCTCCATAGATACAGGATGCTCATCTGCACATCCCGATATCTGGCCCTCATCAGCGGTTCCTGGTGGGCGAGGATCATTATCAGTATGAAGCCCTTCCTTTTGGGTTGGCAACTGCCCCACGTGTATTTACCAAGGTCATGGCCACGGTCATGACCGTTCTACACGGTCGGTGGGGGGAGTAATCATCCCTTATCTGGACGACCTCTTGATCAAGGGTCGGTCGTTCAAGGACTGCGAGGACAGTGATCGCATTACGATAGACACGCTATCTCGGCTAGGTTGGATTCTCAACCTGCCGAAGTCCTCCCCAGTTCCAAGCCGCAGACTCACTTTTCTGGGGATGGTCCTGGACACATCTCAGGGTCTGGTACTTCTTCCCCAGGACAAAGTTCAGTCTCTGCAATGTGTGATTCGCGCACTGCTGGGCTCTCATCCGCATTCCCTTCGGTTTGCAATGCGCGTTTTGGGAAAGATGGTGGCGGCAATGGAGGTGGTGCCTTTTGCACAGTTGTATCTCCGTCCCTTACAGCTTGACCTGTTGTCAGCTTGGAATCGCAGCCCTTTTACTCTTCATCACCTCTTTCGCCCATCGGCGTCAACGAGGCGATCTCTTCGATGGTGGTTGCTCCGTCGTCTCTCTCGCGGGGGAGATCCTTCCTACCAGTGCGGTTGAAGGTTCTGACCACCGATGCCAGTCTCCTCGGCTGTGGGGGGCGGTGTTCCGGGGTCTCACGGCTCAGAGTCGGTGGACCCCTCAGGAGTCCTCTCTGCCCATAAATCTTCTGGAGATTCGGGCCATTTACTTGGCATTGAAGGAGTTCCATCATCTCCTGATGGGTTGTCATGTTTGCTTTCAGTCGGACAATGCCACTGCGGTGGCTTATGTCAACCATCAGGGTGGGACGCGCAGCAGAGCAGCAATGCGGGAAGTGGAACCTATTCTACGTTGGGCCGAATCTTCGGTAGCTGTGCTGTCAGCAGTACACATCCCGGGGGTCGAGAACTGGGCGGTGGATTATCTCAGCCGTCAGGGGCTCGCGTCTGGGGAATGGGCTCTTCACCCGAAGGTGTTTGCACAGATATGCAGGCGCTTCGGGACTACGTGGATCTAATGGAGTCTCGGATGAATGCTCAGATTCCCAGCTTCTTTGCTCGGTCCTGCGACCACATGGCTCTGGGAGCAGATGCCCTGGTTCAGGACTGGACGCGTTTTTCGTCTCCCGTACGTCTTTCCGCCTCTGGCCCTCCTTCCCAGAGTGGTCCAGAAAATCAGAACGGAGAGAGCGGCGGTGATATTGATAGCACCCAACTGGCCCAGGAGGTCGTGGTACGCCGATCTAGTTCAGCTCGCCACAGACGCTCCTTGGCAGTTGCCGGCCCGTCCAGATCTCTTGTCTCAAGGTCCGATTTGGTACCAGAATTCCGGGGTTCTGCGTTTGATGGCATGGCCCTTGAGGCCAGAATTCTGACTCAGGCAGGGTTCTCGGAAGGTGTTGCGCACACTATGGCGTGTGCAAGGAAACCTACTTCTCTTCGGATATATCACAGAACCTGGAAGATGTTCTCTCTCTGGTGTGAGTCAGTGCAGATTTCTCCCTTGCGCTTTTCACTCCCGACGGTTCTGGGGTTTCTCCGATAGAGTTTAGAGGGTCTTTCCTTGAGTTCCCTTAAGGGACAAGTTTCAGCATTGTCGGTACTTTTTCAGCGCCGATTGGCTTCAAAGCCTCAGGTCCGTACCTTTTTACAGGGGGTGGCTCGTATATTTCCACGGTATAGGAGGCCCTTGGAGGCCTGGGATTTGAACCTGGTTCTGGAGATTCTCCAGAAGCCACCGTTTGAACCTCTCAGGGAGGTTTCGTTGCGCCTTCTTTCTCAGAAGGTGGTGTTCCTGGTGGCGATCACTTCTATTCGGAGAGTGTCTGAGTTGGCAGTACTTTCTTGTAAGGTGCCGTTCCTTTCTTTCCACCAGGACAAGGTGGTACTGCGGCCAGTACTGTCTTTCATTCCTAAGGTGGTGTCCACTTTTTATTTGAATGAGGACATTATCCTTCCTTCTTTTTGCCAGGCACCAGTGCATAGTTTTGAAAAAGTTTTGCACACTTTGGATCTGGATCGTGCCCTTCAGATATACGTGTCACGGACAGCGTCTTTCAGGAAGTCGGACACACTGTTCATCCTTCCTGAGGGTCATCGTAGGGGGATGGCCGCGTCAAAGGCCACGCTTGCCAGATGGATTAAACTGACCATTCAGGAAGCATACTCTTTACGTAATCTGTCAGTTCCTTCAGGTTTACGTGCTCATTCCACTCGTGCGGTGGGTGCCTCCTGGGCTATTAGGCTACGGCTGAGCAGGTGTGCAAAGCGGCTACTTGGTCCAGTTTGCACACCTTTACAAAGCATTATCGAGTGCATACTCAGGCTTCGGTGTATGAGAGTCTGAGTAGACGCATCCTACAGGCAGCGGCTGCTAGCCTGTAGACTGTGTTTTCAGTTGGGATGTTTTTTTATTTGTTCCCACCCAGGGACTGCTTTAGGATGTCCATCGTCCTGTGTCCCCCAATGAGGCGAACGTAAATTCCTTTTCTCTTAGCCTCTCATTGGGGGACACAGCTCCCTCCCTGGGCCTGTTGGCCTTCTTAAGTTTCTGATTGCCTTATCGGCTTGTGTGGTTTTTTTACTCCTACTGCTTTAGCACAAAACTTGCTTGTGCCAGTCAGGGGGTTATATACTGCAGGGAGGAGCCACTGTGCTTATTTTTTGATTGCTTAGTGTCGCCTCCTAGTGGCAGAATAGCATAACCCATCGTCCTGTGTCCCCCAATGAGAGGCTAAGAGAAAAGGAATTTACGGTGAGTACACAAAATTCTCCTTTTAATACTGTAT
Organism: Allobates femoralis; assembly: GCA_033576535.1. Lineage (NCBI taxonomy): Eukaryota > Metazoa > Chordata > Amphibia > Anura > Aromobatidae > Allobates > Allobates femoralis. The sequence goes on along the minus strand of JARQOC010000003.1, from coordinate 596,280,875 downwards.
ACCATATTGTCCTTTATTATATACACTGTCCTCCTTTATTAAGACAAACAAATGACTGATAACTGTGTGGTTGGTGTTTAAGCTGGTCTGGAGTGTGGTCTGATAAGTAATGTTATTTGTACTCTGTTAGAGTACAATATACGGAGGGGGGGGGGAGGGGGAGAAATTGTGAGGCCTTCTAGGTATGCGGTTTTTTTTCTTGTCTACATTGGTGTCAGATGTTCCCCTCCAAAGTTGCCCCAGTATAGGCATGTATGTCAGAGCATGTCCTCATCTATTACATGGTTTGGAAGTAAAAGTTGTGCAAGCAATCACTTATTTGCACAACTAAGCAGCCTGATACATTACATTGTGTAAATCACGTGACATTATGAGAATCACCTCCCCCTCCGCATGGTAAATGCCTGGGTGCACCACACTTGACATGAGAATAGCCCTCTATAAGTTCTGTGTGTCTCTAGATAAATATATACTTTATACACATTAGGCTACTTTCACATCTGCGTTTCTCGGCAGATCCGGCATTTTGCCACATCTGCCGCTAGGTGGAACAAGTCTGCGTTCGGCCTAATTTATTCCCTATGGGACTTGTGGACATGTGCGCCACTTGCAGTTTTGCACTTGCGGCACGTCCAAAAAAAAAAATGTGTCTAGCAGCGGTTTTTTGACACACCGAAAGTGCAAAATTGCAAGGGGCACACATGTCCACAAGTCCCATAGGGTATACTTTAGGCCGAACGCAGACTTGCGGCAAGTGTTCTGGCTAGTAGCATATGCAGAAAACTGACAGGTCTGCCGCGAATGCCAAGAAATGCTCATGTGAAAGCAGCCTTATATTGTATACATATGTTTAATTCAGTGTCGTTAACAAAATAACATGCTCCAAGTCTCATATTACATACCAACTGCATCAGCTCCAAGGCTATTCAGGAATTTGCATTCAGCAATGGTCTCAAAATTGGGTCCTCCAAGACTACAATATACTCCTTCCCTCATCTTCTCAGTGAATCCCAGCTCTTGCCCAACAGCCAAGGCCAGCTTCCTCAGGTCCTTATCGTATGCATCAGACATTGGGGGAAACCGAGGGCCAAACCTGTGTAAGAGACAGTTGATGGTTAGCAAGAAACAAACAAATGGGAACTCATTAAGCAGCAATGCAAGTTTGTCTTTAAGGCCTACAGGAGCTATTAGTTTTGTATTACCACTTTTAGAGGCCTTAAGCATGGTTTTTTATCCATCAACAAAGTCATATGTGGACTGTTTTTGGGGGATCGGTTGTTTTATTCAGTGACATTATTGTTTATGTATTTGTCGAATAAGTTTTTCTAACCATTGCTAGGGGAAAATATGCAAGTGTGAAAGCAGCCTAATCCTGATTGTGGGAATGCAGGCAGGGCATTAGTTTTTATCTCTTTTGAGATTTAATTTTTACTTTGCCAATCTCCAAAAACTTAGTTTTGAACTATACCGTTAATTTTACCATATAAAAAGGGACTGAAAAACAAAAAAGTATATTCCAAGTGGGATGGCAAAAAATAAAGCAATTCCCCCATTAAATTTTGGATTTTATAACTATTCATTGTGCAATAAAAATTAGATGGCAATTGGATTTACCAGGGTATTATGATTGCAACGCTAACAAATGTATAAGGTTTTCTCTAGGTAATGCAGTTTTGTTTTTTTTTTATTATTATTTCCTTGTCATTTAACAACAGTTTCAATAATTTTATCAGATGCATGCTACAATTGAGTGTGTGGTCCCTTAACATCCACATATGGCTTCGTCAAAAGCCGGACCCGAGTCCTTTAATAGGAATCATGTTTACAATTCCATTGTTAATCTAATTACAACAGAGATAAAATTGCCTGATAAACATGTCAGTATAATAGTCTGTGGGAGTAACTATTTTCCTTATAGAGATCAATCTGCAATCACCCCGAAACGCAGCATTTATAGATTAAGGTTCTAAGATGGCATAAATCCTAAATCATGTTAGAAGGCTTGTTAAAGAGTCAATTATGACTTTTGAATTACTACTTTCAATATTTGGCACTAGTTTTAAGGCTGGGTTACACACTTCAAAGTGTTGGCAACCCGGCTAACGATCCGACTTGACCTACATCGCTGGAACGACATTCAATGATCGCTAATGAGGTGTCACACGTAATGATATAGAGAACGATGCAGCAACGATTCCACAACAAGCGAACGACACTTGGTCGTTTGATCGCCTACATCCTTCACTTCTGAATAGGCGAATTCGTAAACATCATCTTTAACAAGGTGTCACACAAACTGATGCTGCATGTTGTCTGGACAATCAAAGATTGATTTATGGTCCAGTTCATAAACCTGCGATCAACGATCAGCCGACTTATCGCTGGTCGTAGCAACGTGTCACACGCAACGTCATTACAAAGTCGTTTGAATGTCTCAAAACCCGTGACGTTTCAATGAGATCGTTCACGATATCGTAGCATGTGATGGGCCCTTTAGTCTACTTCCTCACCAGTGACATCTTGCAGTTTATTAATTAAAATGCTCACCTGTCCTCATTGGGACCAATAAGTGGATTCTGTCCTGCAAATCCTGGCATATTTATGTGGTCCATTATCACCATTATGTCCCCAATATTATAATCCTGGTTCAGTCCTCCTGCAGCATTAGTGACAATGAGCGTTTCAACCCCGATCAGGCGGAAAACCCTTATTGGAAATGTAACCTGGTGAAAGGGGACGGGAAAAAAAAAAAAAAAAAAAAAAGGAGACAGTTACAACCTAATAATGTTAGAATAAAATTAAAACATGATTGCAAGACCCAAAAATCATATCCACTGCCCAGGTTTGTGCCAACATCTTGGAAGGTTTTTTTTTTTTTTTTTTTTTTTTTATTTACGGAAGGGAGAGGGTTCACAAGCGATAGTTTTCCAAAATTGCCAAAGCCTACAAATGATGCGCTAAACAACTGAGAACATGTGGACATAATGCTAGTTAATATCTAAGCATTTTTTGGCTGTGCCATTTACATGTTGTTCTCACCTTCCACAGGGGGTAACCTTCATAGAAATGAAACCGTCCTTGCATGCACACACATGGCTTCCCATTCAAGTTTCCAAATATTAGACGACCAGCATGTCCAGGAACTGAAAAATTGAGGAACAAATAACAAATTAACAAAATTGTGTATTGGCACCACTGCAAAGAATGTTGTGTGTGCATAGCAAAGGAGAAGTGTACCTTGATTTCACAACAAAATAAAACATGGTATTTGGAGATCATGAACCTCATATTATTACCGTATATACTCGTGTATAAGCCGACCTGTGTATAAGCCGACCCCCTACTTTTGCCCCCAAAACCTGGGAAAACCCATTGACTCGTGTATAAGCCGAGGGTGGACCCCAGCACAGGTATACAGCCCCCAGCAGTGTGGTATACAGGCCCCCCAATGGTAGTATACAGCAGCCTCCCCAGAGGCATATACAGGCCCCAGTAGTTAATACAGCAACCCCAGTGGTATACAGCAGCCTCCCCAGTGGTATATACAGACCCCACCAGTATATACAGCAGCCTCCCCAGTGGTATATACAGACCCCACCAGTATATACAGCAGCCCAGTGGTATATACAGACCCCACCAGTATATACAGCAGCCCCAGTGGGTACACAGCGGCCCCCAGGGGGTACACAGCGGCCCCCAGGGGGTACACAGCGGCCCCCAGGGGGTACACAGCGGCCCCCAGGGGGTACACAGCGGCCCCCAGGGGGTACACAGCGGCCCCCAGGGGGTACACAGCGGCCCCCAAATGCTGGCACTCACCCCCCTCCTTGTAAGGGCCCCCCCCCTGCTGCTCATCTTACCATCCTGGTCTTCTGCTCAGCGCCACTCCTCGGTGCTCCGTTCTTCATGCTCCGTCCTCGCTGGCTGCATCCGGGATCTCCGGCCGTTGCACGATGACGTCATATGCCTGCGACGGCCGGGGATCCCGGATGTAGCTGGACGGGAGGATGAAGAACGGAGCACCGAGGAGCGGCGCTGATCAGAAGACCAGGATGGTAAGATAAGCAGCAGGGGGGGGCCCTTACAAGGGGGGCGAGTGCCAGCATTTGGGGGCCATTTATTTAGTTATGCACTGCTTCCCCTGCCGCTGATTGACAGGGGGAAGCAGTGCATATATAATGAGCGGCCCCACGTGGCGGGGCCGCTCATACAGCAGCCTCCTCCAGCCTCCACAGCCCCCACCAACCGTATTGACTCGTCTATAAGCCGAGGGGGAGACTTTTCAGTTCAAATTTTGGGCTGAAAAACTCTGCTTATACACGAGTATATACGGTACTTTAATTTCATACCTGTACTGTGTGGAAAATTAGGGATGTCAGCGTAGTTGAATGCCACCTGGTCCTTTAGGAGTTCACCCAAAGCTCCAAGCCCAGAGCCACATACAATGGCCACTGAAGGACGGTGTTCTGTTTTGGAGATGAGCCAGTCTGCAGTCTGCTTGTATTCTTCATAAGTGTACCTAAAACAGGAAAGAAAAAATAAAAAAAAAAAAAATAAAAACACACCACGTTAGTCAAGAAAAGTCAAGACCTACAACAGGCAATTAATATTTTTATAATCTTGCAGGCATGACTAATTGGTGTTGCCAATAGTGAATGTACTATAGCAAATTAGTACACAATTCCTTATATCTAATGTTTTGAGCAAGGAAGTTCACCAGAATCAATTTAGGAAACAATAAAATGGCCAAGGAATTTGCATTTGCCTTTTTGGCCGACACCTCGGTTTCTTCACCTTTCTAAAGAATTGCCAGCAGGATTAATCCTCTTTTGAAACAGTAAAACATGACAGAAAAGGATTCTGTAAGCTTTTCCATTTTAATTTTATTTACATAAGAAATATTATTTGAAGAAACCAGGCAAAATATAACATTACATGAAGAGTTTAAAAAGAATGTACTGTAGAAATATACGAATCCCCTCCACAAAATGTTGGAAAATCATTAGACTCCCCGGATGTATAATAAACTGCAGACTTTACAGTCCCCATAAAATAACTTCCAGGAAAGGATCATTATAATCAGCCATTTAGATCATGTATCCCAACAGTAAACGCTTCTCAGATGCTTTTCATTTTTGCAGGTACCCATGGAGTGTAAACTAGGCTGTAGCAATAGGACACTAAAGCCTTTGCTATGTAATAGGTTCTCTGTGCATATGTGACTATACATGTGAATAGTTTATTGGTTGCAAAGTATTACACTAATGGGACTGTACAGGAGGCACAATGCCCGATTACACAAGAACATAAGGGCTTTAACAACCTGAAAACTAAGGGAGGCTGCCTCATAAAAAGTACTCTGCACCCCTAGCCCCAAGAAAAGAAAAACAAAAGCTTTTATTCCATATGTGTAGTGTAGGTGCAAAAACAACCAGAGTCGTCCCTAAATTCTTGCTCTAATCTGACTCGTAGTGCTGAAAATCAGCAATCCGAAAGTATTGTAATGTAACTTAACAAAATTAGAAAAGCTTAGTTGGGAGCATGTCTTTAAAAAGGACCTCTTGACTTCCTCTGGATCAAAATATTAGGCTATGGATTGAACTAGATGGACTTCAGGTACCGTTACACCTTTCAACATAGTTTCCGACGTCGGTCAAAAGTGACGTCAGGAACGATGTTGAAACAACATACTTGTTGCGTTGTAGCGTGTAAACGCACGATTCAACAATAGTTGTTCAAATCAGAGTTGACATGGTTTCCTGCATGCAGGAAAACTGTCAACGTCAACAACCGGCGGGATCGTACGGTGTGACAACGCAATAGCGATTTCATGGCCAATCCCGCCTATTCGCTGCATTGATCCCAGCCCAGCGAGCGATCGAGGCGCCAACATCGCAGCCCCGTCACCGGCAACATCTTGCCGTGTGACAGCTAGGCTGCGACGTCAGAAAAGAGCACGCACCCACAGCATCGCATCCAACATCGCAGCCGATGTTGGATGGTGTGACGGGGCCTTAAAGTCTACGTTCAACCTTAAAAACTATGAAAGTGACCTGTAGGAATGCCAAAAGGAGCCAGTTTTTATTCTTATTTTATCCCCACTCCTCCCCAAAGTAGTCAGTTTTTGGTAACAAATTTCCCACACACTGTAGGGTTCAAACGATATGGGAGAGCAGCAGAAATAAATTAAGAGCAAAAACAGGCTGCTCTTGAGTTGGTAACAGGTGCTCTGCCTTAGACTGGGTTCACATTTGCGTTCGGCACTGCAGCGTATGCAGCCCATATGCAGTGCCGAACGCAAACATTTTCATGAGAACGCAACGGATATTGTCCGCATGTGTTCACATGAAAATGTGATGTGAGCCGCCCTGCCATCCAATCGGCGGCGGCCGGGAGGCGGAGATCCAGGCAGCCGCAGCTGATCTCTTCCTCCCTACCACCGCTGGTTCGTTTAGAATAGCGGACGGTGAAGTCGGCTTTCCAGCCCTGCTACCTCAAATGAACAGCTGACTTCATCAGCTGTTCATTTGAAATAGCAAGGCAGGAAAGCAGACTTCACCGCCTGCTATTCTAAATGAACCAGCAGCGGTAGCAGGAAGAAGGAAGAAAAAAGAAAATTGCGGAACAGGATTCACCTGTAGATGACCTCGGAGGAGGTAATCATCCGCAGCGTCTGTGCACTTGCCAGCAGATGGCAATGCGCACAGATGTACTTTCATTCATTTTCTGTGCGCAGCTGTCTGCATGCGCATAAAGCAAGCGCACAGCTATGCACAAAAAAAAAAAATCCAACATTTTGCGGTCAGCTGTGCATAAATTATATGCAGCTGAACGCAGCCACAAACATACACTATGCGTTCCCATGTTAAACATAGGAGCGCATAGTGCCTGCGTTTTGCTGCACTCAGATAGGCTGGCTCCACATTTGAGCATGAAGTGCAGCGTAAGAGAAATGTGAGTATCTCGGAATTATTCACTTCCATTCTATGAACAACCGGAGCCTCATTCAGTTTTCAGGTCAATGTTATACTCCTTGTGTTCTTGTGAAATCAGGCATGATGTGGCCACAGATCAAGTTCTATCTTAAGTCTTCTTTTTGCTTCTATTCATTTGAATTGCAAGGACTTTCTTTTTGTTTTCTTTAGAGATGATGTTTGAACTTTAATACATTTCTTAGGCCCCTTTCACATCAGCGGTAATCGCTGATCACGGCAGTTGCGGTGAAAAACTGCAACTGCCGCGATTACCGCATAACAGCCACACTTGCGGTTCACTTGCGGCAAGCCCCATGCTATGTCTATGGGGCTTGCGGCAAGATCGATATAGTTGCGGTTTCGGCACTTGCGGCAGATGCAGAAGTGAAAAAAACTGCGGTCAGCTGCGTTTTTTTCCGTGGCCGCATCTGCCGCAAGTGCCGAAACCGCACTTGCCGCAAGCTCCATAGACATTACATGGGGCTTGCCGCAAATGAAACCGCAAATGCGGCCGTTATGCGGTAATCGCGGCAGTTGCGTTTTTTTTCACCGCGATCACTGATTACCGCTGATGTGAAAGGGGCCTTAAATGTATTTCCAGGATTACAATATGACAAGCCATATGCGAGGCCCCAGAAGGGATAATGCAGTTTTGGAGCCACCCTAACTAACTCCTAAGTCTGGTGATTTAATTTTAGAACAATGGAATCATTAGGGTTTATCAGTTTTATGAGAAAATATTCCAAGTATAAATGTATTACTGATTTGCACCAAATTATGGCATGTTATCATAAATGATAAGAGATGATAAATAGAAATGGTTTGTGCTCAGTTCCTCATGCCATCCCAGAATTTACACTAGCATAATAAAACAAACTCACATGGCAGAGAAGAGATGAGTCACTTGTTAAAGGATCCTATCGGGTCCCCAATGCAGCGGGTTGCAGTGTCAATAGCATGTAAGGTCCTCCAGCTCAGCAGCATTCATATGTGTAAACCAAAACTCTTAAGGCCACGTTACACACACAGATAATTGTGCAGAGATTGTTCACAGATCTCTGGTTGCAGTGAAATCATGGACACATTGCTCCATTTGTACACAGCCACAAAATGGAACAATGTGTCCATGATTTCACTGCAATCAGAGATCTGTGAACAATGTCTGCACAGATATCTGTGTGTGTAACGTGGCCTTTAGCCTTGCTAATAAGGGCTTTAGCTAGCCGAGGGGGTGTTGTTTCCCCAGACTGGTCGACCTCTTCCCATGCGGTCACTCCCCTGTGGGCAGGGCCGTATTTGCCCTTAGGCACTTGTAGGCACGTGCCTAGGGCGGCAGAATTTGGGGGAGGGCGGCGCCTGATCGTGGTGTGTTTTTTTTTTTTTGTTTGTTTTTTTTTCCCGGCTCCGGGCCGGCCGGGTTTCAAGCCCCGCCCCCAGTACACCCCCCCTCCCTTGCCTTTATCATTAGGGCCGCCGTCCCGCCCGTCCACCCACCCACCTCACCTCGGCCTCGGCTTCGGCCTGCAGGCAGTACCCGGAAGACGAGGAGAAGGAGGCGGGCCGCCGAGGAGCGGAAACTTGAAGTTCCCGCTCTGCTCCTTCCTGTCTTCCGCGCTCCTAAGTGCTGCTGCTGCTGAGGTGGTGGCGATGGTACTGACGGCTCCACCACCCAGCCGCCCCCCAGACCCAGAGGACGGGGAAGCAGCGGGCACAGCGCGCGGGCACTGAAGGCTGGAGGATGGTGCAGCTGGCGGCGGAGCTCAGTGCTCAGAGGGAGCCCGGCCAGTGACAGCAGCGTGCACCAGGTGAGGACCCTAAAGTGTGGGGGAAACAGGGGGACCAAGGAGAAGAGGACAGAGGCACAGGGGGACCAAGGAGAAGAGGACATAGGCACAGGGGGACCAAGGAGAAGAGGACAGAGGCACAGGGGGACCAAGGAGAAGAGGACAGAGGCACAGGGGGACCAAGGAGAAGAGGACAGAGGCACAGGGGGACCAAAGAGAAGAGGACAGAAGCGCAGGGGGACCAAAGAGAAGAGGACAGAAGCGCAGGGGGACCAAGGAGAAGAGGACAGAGGCACAGGGGGCCAAGGAGAAGAGGACAGAGGCACAGGGGGACCAAGGAGAAGAGGACAGAGGTGCAGGGGGACCGAGGAGAAGAGGACAGAGGTGCCGGGGGACCGAGGAGAAGAGGACAGAGGTGCAGGGGGACTGAGGAGAAGAGGACAGAGGTGCAGGGGGACCGAGGAGAAGAGGGGCAGGGGAACCGAGGAGAAGAGGACGGAGGGGCAGGGGGACCGAGGAGAAGAGGACAGAGGTGCAGGGGGACCGAGGAGAAGAGAGGCAGGGGGACCGAGGAGAAGAGGAAAGAGGTGCAGGGGGATAGAGGAGAAGAGGTCAGAGGTGCAGGGGGACCGAGGAGAAGAGGACAGAGGGGCAGAAGGACAGAAACAGGGGGACAGAGGGGCAGAAGGACAGAAACAGGGGGACAGAGAAGAAGAGGACAGAGGGGCAGGGGGACAGAAACAAGGGGACAGGAGGAGAGGAAAGAGGAGCAGCAGGAGGGACAGAATAGAGGAGGACAGGGGTGCAGGAGGACAGAGGAGCAGCAGGAGGGACAAAGGAGAGGAGGACGGGGGTGCAAGAGGAGCAGCAGGAGGGACAGAGGAGAGGAAGACGGGGTGCAGGAGGACAGAGGAGAGCAGGACAGGGGTGCAGGAGGACAGACGAGAGCAGGATGGGGGTGCAGGAGGACAGCTGAGCAGCAGGAGGGACAGGGGAGAGGAGGACGGGGGTGCAAGAGGAGCAGCAGGAGGGACAGAGGAGAGGAGGACGGAGGTGCAGGAGGGACAGAGGAGAGGAGGACGGGGGTGCAGGAGGACAGAGGAGAGCAGGACAGGGGTGCAGGAGCACAGAGGAGAGCAGGATGGGGGTGCAGGAGGACAGAGGAGAGCAGAATGGGGGTGCAGGAGGACAGAGGAGAGCAGGACGGGGTGCAGGAGGACAGAGGAGAGCAGGACGTTGGTGCAGGAGGGACAGAGGATAGGAGGACAGGGGTGCAGGAGGGACAGAGGAGAGGAGGATGGGGTTTGCAGGAGGATAGAGGAGCAGCAGGAGGGGCAGAGGAGAGGAGGACAGGGGTGCAGGAGGACAGAGGAGAGGAGGACGGGGGTGCAGGAGGACAGAGGAGAGGAGAAGGGACAAAGGAGAGGAGGACGGGGGTGCAAGAGGAGCAGCAGGAGGGACAGAGGAGAGGAGGACGGGGGTGCAGGAGGACAGAGGAGAGCAGGACGGGGTGCAGGAGGACAGAGGAGAGCAGGACGGGGGTGCAGGAGGACAGCTGAGCAGCAGGAGGGACAGGGGAGAGGAGGACGGGGGTGCAAGAGGAGCAGCAGGAGGGACAGAGGAGAGGAGGACGGGGGTGCAGGAGGGACAGAGGAGAGGAGGACGGGGGTGCAGGAGGACAGAGGAAAGCAGGACAGGGGTGCAGGAGGACAGAGGAGAGCAGGATGGGGGTGCAGAAGGACAGAGGAGAGCAGGATGGGGGTGCAGGAGGACAGAGGAGAGCAGGACGGGGTGCAGGAGGACAGAGGAGAGCAGGACGTTGGTGCAGGAGGGACAGAGGATAGGAGGACAGGGGTGCAGGAGGGACAGAGGAGAGGAGGATGGGGTTTGCAGGAGGATAGAGGAGCAGCAGGAGGGGCAGAGGAGAGGAGGACAGGGGTGCAGGAGGGCAGAGGAGAGGAGGACGGGGGTGCAGGAGGACAGAGGAGAGGAGGACGGGGGTGCAGGAGGACAGAGGAGAGGAGGACGGGGGTGCAGGAGGACAGAGAAGAGGAGGACGGGGGTGCAGGAGGACAGAGAAGAGGAGGACGGGGTGCAGGAGGACAGAGGAGAGGAGGATGGGGTTGCAGGAGGATAGAGGAGCAGCAGGAGGGGCAGAGGAGAGGAGGACAGAGGAAAGGAGGACTGAGGTGCAGGAGGACAGGAGCAGCAGGAGGGAAAGAGGAGAGAAGGACCGGGGTGCATGAGGACTGAGGCTGTGGCTGGCGCTGTGTGTGGTGATAATGGCGGCTGTACCGTGTGTCTGCCTCCATGCAGCTGCCGCCACCTTCCTGAGTTGGCAGGGTGTGGCATGCCGGGAGTTGTAGTTTTCCTACCTGCCTGTCCTATATGATTTCTGGGCAGTGTGTTGGGTGCTGGGTGTTGTTGTTCTTCCAGGTGGGCTCAGTGTTGTCCTGCCGCCTGTCTGTGGCCTGTCTGTCTCTTCTGGGATGTCCTCGGCTCTGTGCTGTGCACAGACAGTGTACCACCATCTCCCCAGCTCCGTGCAGTGCACAGTGTACCACCATGTCCTCAGCTTCGTGCTGTGCACAGACAGTGTACCGTACACTGTCTGTGCGCAGCACGGAGCTGAGGATATGGTGGTACACTGTCTGTGCAAAGCACAGAGCTGGGGAGATGGTGGTACACAGCACAGAGCTGAGGACATGGTGGTACACTGTCTATGCACAGAGCTGAGGACATGGTGGTACACTGTACACAGCACGGAGCTGAGGACATGGTGGTACACTGTGCACAGCACGGAGCTGAGGACGTGGTGGTACACTGTTTGTGCACAGCACAGAGTTGAGGACATGGTGGTACACTGTCTCCCGCCACCTTAACATCGGTCTGTTTCTCATCCAGGAGAGTCGGATGAGTGTCATCTGTTTTTGGTCCATTTGGCATCCAACTGCTGTGCGAGTGTCCGACATTTCTCTCAGATCACATCTGTGTGCAATCTGTTCTTTCCTCAGCAGCTATTACTGTAGAATCATTTACAGGAACATTTTACATTGTTCTCGGTTACAGAATGAGAATGTGTCAGTGAAAAAAAACTGATGCCTCTCGGATGGTCCGTGTGCGGTATGTAATTTTGTCAGACCCTTAGACTTGCATTGGTGAGTCTCGGTGTGAATCGCAGACTGTCGCAGAATGTTGCGACTTTTTTCTCAGCCTGAATTTGAGAAAAAAGCGTCCGACACTCGCCAATCTGCTCTCAGACATTGAATAACATTGGTCCGAGTGTAATGTGATGAAATCACACATTGCACTCATCCGAGTTTCACGCCAATGTGTCCATGCCCTAATAATAAAATCCATATAGCAATCCTACAATGTCTGCTGGACATGGTAAGGGGAGGGTTTATGGCTCAGTACACACTCCATACTTCTTGTTATTAACCAGTTAATGCTCTCTTGTCCATCGCACTGCAGTGTCAAAAGAGGAAGACAACGAGACAGGCAGCAACACGGCGTCAGAGAACTTCTGACCTCGAAAAACAAGATCCTCAGATCCCGGTATTGTGACATCATATTAAGAATAATATTTTTTGCACTTATACTACACTATGAACTCCACATCACTTTACATACCGAGTTTTTCAGCCCAAAAATTGGGCTGAAATGTCCCCCCTCGGCTTATACGCGAGTCACTGTATACACTGTATACAGTGTATACAGTATATAGGCCCGCCCCCATGAGTATACAGGCCCCCTGCCTTGTGCACAAACCTGTAAAGGAAGAGATTAGTATACTTATCACTGTCCCGCTGCCGCTGTCCCGCCGCTGTCATCGCGGTCCTCCGTCTTCTTCCGTCTGCTTCCGGCTTCCTCCGGTCGGCGCAGGCAATGACGTCATTGTCGGCGCGACCGAGGAGGAAACCGGAAGAAGATGGAGGAGCGCGTTGGCGGCGGCGGGACAGCGGCAGCGGGACAGTGATAAGTATACTAATCTCTTCCTTTACAGGTTTGTGCACAAGGCGGGGGGGCCTGTATACTACCACTGGGGCTATATATACCATTGGGGCTGCGTGTATACTACCACTGGGGCTGTATATACCTCTGGGGCTGCTTTATACTGATGGGGGGCTGTATACTACCACTGGGGCTATATATACCACTGGGGCTGCGTGCATACTACCTCTGGGGCTGTATATACCTCTGGGGCTGCTGTATACTGATGGGGGGGCTGTATACTACCACTGGGGCTGTATATACCACTGGGGCTGCGTGTATACTACCACTGGGGCTGTATATACCTCTGGGGCTGCTGTATACTGATGGGGGGGCTGTATATACCACTGGGGCTGCGTGTATACTACCACTGGGGCTGTATATACCTCTGGGGCTGCTGTATACTGATGGGGGGGCTGTATACTACCACTGGGGCTGTATATACCACTGGGGCTGTGTGTATACTACCACTGGGGCTGTATATACCTCTGGGGCTGCTGTATACTGATGGGGGGGCTGTATACTACCACTGGGGCTGTATATACCACTGGGGCTGCGTGTATACTACCACTGGGGCTGTATATACCACTGGGGCTGCTGCTGTATACTACCACTGGGGCTGCTGTATATACCTCTGGGGCTGCTGTAAACTTCTGGGGCTGCTGCTGTATATACCACTGGAGCTGCTGCTGTATATACCACTGGGGCTGCTGTATATACCACTGGGGCTGCTGTATATACCTCTGGGGCTGCTGTATACTACCACTGGGGCTGCTGTATATACCTCTGGGGCTGCTGTATACTAACTACTGGGGCTGCTGCTGTATATACAACCGGGGGTGCTGCTGTATACTACCACTGGGGTTGCTGTATATACCTCTGGGGCTGCTGTATACCACACTGCTGGGGGCTGTATACCTGTGCAGGGGTCCACCCTCGGCTTATACACGAGTCAATAGGTTTTCCCAGGTTTTGGGGGCAAAAGTAGGGGGGTCGGCTTATACACGGGTCGGCTTATACACGAGTATATACGGTACATCATCAACACTGTCCCCATTGGGGCTCAGAATGTAAACATCCTATCAGTATGTCTCTGTAGTGTGGTTGGACAAACCTTTTATATGTACTACATGATGAAATGTGGGGGTAGAAGCTACATGAAGCTTGGGGGGGGAAGGCCGCGACTGGGGGGAAGATTGTCCGTGACGGGGGTAAGGGGCTGCAACGGGGGGAGGAGCCATGATGGGGGAAGGGCTGCAACAGGGGGGAGGAGCCGTGACAGGGGCCGCAATGGGGGGAGGAGCCATGACGGGGGGGGGCGGCTGCTGAGAGTGCCTAGGGCAGCAGGAACTCCAAATACGGCCCTGCCTGTGGGCATGAGAACACTTTTCTATGAGCTAGCATCATCGCCAGTTTCTAGAAATCTTGTGCAGTGTTACTGCACCTCTGAAGCCAGGTGTAGGCGCGTCCCACCTTCAGAGCGGCACACTTTCCAGTAGCTAGTGGTGGCACCTGCTCTTGGACATATGCCCACAGAAGAGTGGCAACATGGAAAGAGGGCTGACTAGTTTGGGAAAACAACACCCCACAACTAGTCACAGGCCCAATTAGCACACTTTATAAGTGCTTTTAGTAAATATAGATTTTTAGTAATTAGCATTAGACAATACTGGTTAGGCAGGGAATTTTGGCACACCCAAGCGACTGGCTACGTCGGAGGGCATAAGGGACCCGACACCTTTACATACTATTGACTATAGTCTCCCAAATACAGTTGGATCTCCTAGCAATTAGGAGAGTCTCCTCTAAATTTCAAAGCATTTTGGGAGACAGATCAGTCCCTGACCAATCGGCTTGAAATGGAAAAGTTACAGACCAGTAAGACTGCCTTCACACTGCTTGATTTGTACCTCTGTGTGGTTCCTTGAATTTTAAGGACCACACGGACAGGCAGTGATCTGTGCCAAAAGATGCCCATGGACCGGTTTTTTTTTTTTGTGTTTGTTTTTTAATGGATCCAACATCAGTTAGGGCTGGGAGGAGCTGCACCTTGCTTCTGGGCATGCCTAGTACAGCAAACCAGATCCGTATGGATCCGTCTCCATAGAGCTCCATGTTATTTGATGTAGACAGCTACAGATCCGGGTTTATCCGCTTGTTGTGATTTTGGGCTGCCTTGAAAAAAGTGGAAACATTCTCCAATTCTGGGTGCATAGGAAAAAAACAAAACAAAAACAAAAACACACTACAAGTGGTCATTCGTGTATCTGTTTTATCACAGATCTGCTGCCAAGACCAATCCGTGCCCTTAGGAATACATGGGAGGCCAAAACTGATCCGTGGCCATCAGTTTTAAAATTGATAGACATGGATCCCAAATCGCGCAGTGTGAAGGCAGCCTGAGAAAAGAGTTAACGCAACTAAGAGGGTGTGTGTGTGTGTGTGTGTGTGTGTGTGTGTGTGTGTGTGTGTGTGTGTGTGTGTGTGTGTGTGTGTGTGTGTGTGTTAATTTAATGAGGTTGGATTTCTAACCTAATAGATGTGAGGGCGACATTCTCTGCATGGGGCACTTGTGTGCAGACAGATTATAATGGCTTGTATTTGTTTGCAAAATTCATATACAGGTATTTGGACTCGCTAATAATTGTCCTCACAAGATGATAACACCATGTAATAGCTACTACTTCTTATTTTATTGTTCGGGTATCCTTGAATGACACTTTGTATAAGACTATAAAGCAGCTGTTTTTAATAACGTGCAGTACGGTGTACTCAGGATCTGCCAGCTCATAAATGAAGCAGAGTATGAACCAGCCATAATAAAATAATCCTTGGTGCACAATGACCCCTTTCTATGCCTCTATGAAAAGGAGGCGTTTGGAGGGTGGAATTCTGCAGACCAGCACAACATGACATTCATGAAAAATCAGACCCTGGTGTTAAACTGTACAGAGCAATGAAAATATAGCTTCTCGTGTATTCTCCTAATATCCTATTGGAAGCCCAGGAGAAGTCATCATTCCTGTAAGCAGGAGGTAGTCATTTGGAAATGACAGTCCAGATTTCCTCTAGTTATGATACTTAAATTGATCATGTTAAATACATGTGATGTTACTCATCTGACAGACTACTTCCTTTGGAAAAACAGGTGAAAGTCCATTAAAATGTATTTTCCCTGTTACTATTCAAATGATGTCTAACTTGAATGTAAAGACGTGTGAACTACGCACTAACCACAGATCATTAACTATGGCTGAGTCATACAGGACTTCATGTTCTGCCTGAAAAACTATAACACCATCATGGAAAAAGCCACAATTTCAACAAACAAAAAAACATCTTGATGACGAACAGAGGAAGTAAAAAAAAATAAAAATAAAAGCCCTGAATGTAGCAAAACCCTTCCTATTATATAATGACTGATGAACTGTAAAACATTACACCACAAAAATCACTGTTCTACCTTTCCATACTGCAAATAACCAGCCACAGAAAAGCTAAAAGATAGTCTATTGTACTTAATGTAAATGAGCAGTGTGGCCCCTGCTGAAAACTGCACCGATACGCAGATCAGGTAACTTTAGTCTCCATTACAAAATGGCATGGTAGGTGAGATGCCCAGTTGCAGCTTCATTCATTGCCTGCAGGACTGCCGGAAACAGCTAAGCACAGCACCATAGGGAATTAATGGAGTGCAGGTCAAGCTTGGACACTGATGATCTCACGGGGATAAAGTCCCCCCTTTTCCCAAAAACAAACTGGACCAATACAATCCACAAACTATCACCTATTATGTGGTTAGGTGATAAAGAGGTTATTGTAGTAACAACCCCTTTTAAGGATAAACAAGTACAACTCTCCAGCTCCCAGAAGCGGTGGCTGCAGGCAGTAACTAATTTTGGGATGCTTTTAATTCCCCATCTGCCTTTGTATTCAGGTCAATGGTAAAAAAAAAAAAAAATAAATAAAGGCTGCGGCCCTGATGCTGGCACGGCCCCCATTTTGTCTCCCTTTATTTTATAACTTCTTTTACTGGCACTACATTATATTTAGGTGTGTTTTGTTTTTTTTTTAACTCCTTTCAAGAAAAAAAAAAAAAAAAAAAAAGAAGGTTTGTTCTGCTAATGGATGTTTTGACATACACCGATTTCTATAAACTGAATATTCTAGTAAAACATATCCATGCACAAGCTGTGTAAAGTATACAGCATTCATTGTACCATAAAGACAGTTCACTCGTTTTAGAGAGCATGATGACCATCTGCTACAGATAAGGAAACACATTTGCTTCATATAGATTTATACCAACAAATAAACATGATAATTTTGGGGGGGGGGGGGAATAAAACAAAAAAAAAACACACACGTTCAGTGTTATACATAGGTTTCCTATCCAACAAGCTGGACAAACAGATGTCAGGTGAATGACACATGGTGTACAGACAAAATAAAATCCTGAATAGAGCAGTATGAGTGGAATGCTGCAGAATAGGACATGACATTCACGTGAATCGATGTTAATCTATGCACAGCTGCTATGGGGATGACCTCTACTTTTGCTTATAGCCAGGCTGTACATGCGTGTATGTGTCCTAAGCAAACAGACAGGTCATTAACCTACAGGACTTCATGCCAAATACACAAGCAGGTGTAATACTGAACATTGTAGGTCAGAAGCCTTCAACCTACTGGTGGTCACCACCTTCCTTCAGATACAACAGGT
The DNA here is from genome assembly GCA_033576535.1 of Allobates femoralis. Lineage (NCBI taxonomy): Eukaryota > Metazoa > Chordata > Amphibia > Anura > Aromobatidae > Allobates > Allobates femoralis. The sequence continues at coordinate 596,263,401 of JARQOC010000003.1, read as the reverse complement.
GGTGTTCAACCACACTGTATATTAAAAAGATAAAAAACCCTTTCATGATGTTATTGATTGATGTGAGTGACCGCCCAACAGTTGTCGGTCACCAGACAGGCACTCGTTTCCTTTATTTTTGCTCATGAATTTCAATAGAGAGCCTTGGGGTAAAACCAAACAGACTTGAACTAGTTCTTAGAAGTTGAACTCTTGGCAAACTATTACCACAATCCCAGATATGCAGTCTCGCATGTCAACTTCGATTTAATAAAGTCACTAATGGTTTATGTGCCGCGTCGCCACTGATAATTGTTCGTGCTGCTGATTGTTGTGCTTGTGTGTGTAAATGTCCAATTCGATGCAAGAACGATGCCAAAACGATATCGGGGAGGAATTGTGCAGGCTCTCCAACTGCCCATATTGGATGGACGATCTGGCAGGATACGTGCTGTGTGACAGCCTAACAGCGACTTGGAGCCCAACGTCCCCTATTCACTCCCATGTTAAATGGTCATTCCCAGGTTCGCTCGTCAAAGGCGGCGTAGACATCGAAGTTACGTTGCCTACCGATATCTCCCTGTGTGACAGCTCCTATGCGATCTTGGATTTCAGCCAAAAAAGTGTGCGCTCCCGTGCCGTTGTATCCAATATCGAAACGATGTTGGGACGTGTAAAGCGGCCATTAGTTTTAGTTTTAAAAACAAGGATTTGTCCTGCCAAAAAGTATAATAAAATATACAGTACATATACACATACAGTGTGTTAGTGTGTGTAGATGTGCAAATACTCTAATGCTAAAAGATTTAAGAAAAAAAATTGGTCAGTTAAGACCTTAAACTTAGTTTAACATAAATCCATTTGAGTTGGTTTTAATGAGTTGAAGGGCCAGAAACCAAAAAAAGGATTTTATGCCAAATATTCCATCCAGCTACTAGATTTGTAGGAGGATGATAGACCAGTGGACCACTATTCTGTACAGAACTCAACATCGTGGTCATTCAGTCAAGGATGAGATTCATTTTGTGTTTTTTTTTTTTCTTCAAAAAATTACAGGGAATCCTAGCAGGACAAGAAAATCTTTCCTGTATGAACATGGAAGAAATGGCAAATGGTAGAATGAATGATTAAATACTATAGCCCCTCCCACCTGTTTGAGCAGCTCCTGCTTCCCATGAAGAAAGTTTTTTTTACCGATCATAAATGATAAGAGATTATAAATATACCGTAAATTGTTCCTCATGACATCCCAGAATTGAGACTAGTGCAATACAACTAACTCACATGCAGAGAAGAAATGAGTCACCATCAACTGAAAGAATGCCAAATATAGCTGTGTGCATGTCACATACTACAAAGGAATGAGAACATGACAAGTGGGCAGCAGAGCTGAGCTATATTACCATCAGAACAGGTCACATGGGAAGATGTGATATATAGATATAGATATACGGAGATAATATAGAGAGAGCTCCCTTTGCCAGAATATACACAGCCACACCACTACATATATATAAGTAGAATCCTGCAGAAGTGCCAGTTGGTTATTAAAGTATTTGTGTGGTCAGAGATACTGTGCCACATCCTGGAACACAAGACTTTCACATTACCAAGGAACATTGCATCATCCACATTGCTCGCTCATTCTGTTACAGGAGGCACATAATGAAATACAGCTGCCTCGTCCCTTATAGGACGCCTTAGGAATTAGTGAAGCAAGTGGGGAATTTACTGCTCATTCAGACGTTGTTTTTTCACGTACTTGTTCTGTGGTTTTGACGGATGGAATATTACTCAGACTAAAGGGCCTGTTACACAAACGATGTCCCAGCGATCCCACCAATGATTGGGTCGCTGGGACATCGTTATTGGATCGCAGGGTGAGCGGTCACACAGGCAGACTCGCCAGCAATCAGCGACAACGCTGATAACCAGGGTAAACATCGGGTAACAATCAGTGCACTGCTTAAGGTACCTGATGTTTACCCTGGTTACCAGCGTCCCAGCGTATGCTGGGAGGTCGTTGATCGTTGGTCTACCGCTGTCACACACACCGGGGAGACCAACGATCAAAAAAATGGTCCTGGCCATTTACCAACGATCAGCGATCTGATTGCTGGCCGCTGGTACAGGTCACATGCAGTGGCTTCGCTACGAGGTCGCGGCAACGTCTCAAAACCAGTGACGTTGCAACGATATCATTAGCGATATTGTTGCGTAAAATAGGGCCTTAAGGGCCCGTTCTCATGTCCATCTTCTATCAGCGTCACAGGTGAAAATCACCCATACAAGTCAATGGGACTGTGAAAATCATGGACAGCACACAGATGACATCAAAGTGCAATACAAGGCTGTCCATGATTCACCATTGTTGATTTTTTTTCACGACCATATACTGCCAAAACTCTGATACGAAAAACTGAAGACACTCACCAATGTTTTATGTACGCGAGAGAGTGAGGGTAAAAAAAAAGAAAAGAAAAAAAAAAAAAAATGGGGGGGGGGGGGGGGGGGGGAAGGGATGAAGTAAGGAGGCTTCACACCACATTTTTTGTGAACCAGACAGCCCCGGATCAGTGTTTGTAGTGTAGTGTTTGTATCCGAAGGCAAAGAGTTACACAAACCCGGATCCGGCGCCCAACAACATGGGGGTCTATGGGGCCGACTCAGACTTAGAAATCGGTCCGGTTCCTGGACGCTGGGTGCTGAAGCTCAGCACCGGCCAGTGCTGAACTTCAGCACCTGGAGAGCTCCCTGCTGCGATTTCAGGACCTGGCTAGCTTCCCGCAGGACGCGCGGTCCTCAAATTTCAGCAAGGGTCAGCTCCTGTAGCTCGTGAACTGCCGATTCCAGCAGAAAACAGGACCAAAGGGCATACTTTCCCTCCGGTTCTGTTCTGTCCGGAGCTGTCAAGGCTGTGTCTGATGCATCCAGCAAAACACCAGACACAGCCTGACAGCTCAAAACTGTAGTGTAAAGCTGGCCTAAGGCGTCTTAATATATTAAGAGGTGTACATCTTTTCACAAATTTGGTGCATCTTTACTGGTCAGAGCGCAAGAAAGTGAAGTGTGTCCCACCAATGATCTGGTGTAGGTCCAGAAAATAGAAGTCGTACTTCTCAAATATGAGATCAAACATGACACATTTGTACAATAGGCAACATGTGAGATGAAGGTTTCAGGTTAAGATGGTGATCTACTGAAGGGGTTGTCAATGACTAGGACAAACCCCTTCTGATTCTACATGTCTCTTGAAGTTAAAATAAAAGAGCCTGTACTCACCTCCCATGTCGGCACTAGAACATGTATTATGATGTCACGCAAGCCCTGCGCCCAATCACCGCAGGCTTCTCTCGCCACGCCTTCGGAACAAATTAGTTATTCAACAGGAAGTGACGCTGTTTCCACATTCCTGTTGATTATTCATTTGGTCCGAAAGCGTGGAGAGAGTAGCTGGCGATGATTGGATGTGGGGCTCGCTTGACATCACATGAGACCAGGAATGTGATTATCAAACACTGCTGGAATAGCGTTCAACACAAGAGGAGAGTACAGGCTCTTATTTTACATGGGGGACATATGGAATCAGAAGGGGTTGCCCTAGTAGTGGACTACCCCTTGAATATCAGTCACAGTAATATTACATCAGTTTTAATTTTTTCCCCCTACTTGCTTTAATTGGACTTTTAGATTTGTAAGAAAAAAAAAAACACACAACCATCTGTCTAGACACACTCACTTTAGAGGGACAAGCATAAACATGAAAAACTACGTATTGCCTTGAGAATGCTGCGTCTGTAGTTTTTATACACATAAGGAGGTACTTAGAGATGGGAGTGGGCATGTGACGAGTGTTTGGCAACATTAATGAGCCTCAGGCCTCACTCAGACATCTGGGTTATTACATGCGTTCTATATGTGGTTTTACACAGACAGGATTTGTACCCATTATAACCTATGTAGCTGTTAATAGGATTATAATCCTTTGCGGACAGTGTCCGAACGAGGAAAAACTAAATTAAATCACAGACATGTCTGTTTTTGATCCGAATCACAGATTAAAAATACTCTACAAATCTATAGATGTGTGAAAAATCACTGATAGTAAACATTGTATCTGAGGCAATCTGTGTGGTGTCCGATCTTAGCATTGTATTGGATGGATAGGAGAAGATTTGCCATTTTAATAATCACAGATAAGACACTGATGGTAAAAACAGACACCTGATGAAAAATCAACCTGTTTTGTGTACAGGAAAAATCACTGATGTCTGAATGAGGCCTAAGTGTTTGAAACATCTGAGAGCAGCAAGATGTAGAGACAGAGACCCTGATCTCAGCAATGTGTCACTTACTGGGCTGCTTGATGTTATTTTGATAAAATCACTGCTTGCTGGAGATCTAGCGTTTTGAGTGTTATGGCCGACTTTACACAGTCCGATATCGTTCGGCAACTTCGATAAAAAAGTCAATTGGTTCGTGCGTTGGCCCCGATATCATTCGATGCGTTGTATGGTTAAATGACCAATTGATGCAAGAGTGATGCCAAAAACGATATAGGGAGAATTGAGCAGGCTCTCCAACTTGCCCGAAAATTTGGATGGACGATGTGGTATGGATCGTCTGTGTGACAGCCCAACACCGATTGGAGACCAACTTCCCCTATTCACTCCCATGTTAAATGGTCGTTCCTGGGTCGCCCGTACGAGGGGGCGTAGACATTCAGTTGTGTTGCCTGTCCGATATTCCAGTGTGACAGCCCTATGCGATCTTGGATTTCAGCCAAAAAAATGCGCGCTCCCGTGCGTTGTATCCAATATCGAAACGATGTTGGACGTGTAAAGTGGCCAATTATACTCCGTATAGCCCACCACACTGATTTACCCCTTCCTATATACAGTGCACAAGCACTGCCAGTGCATTGTGTGGGACGGGGGTTATACAGAGCTCATGAATATGCTTGACTACCTGGTGTTTACTAATCCCCTAAGCCGTGGTCCACTAACGAGAGACTTACACAAGTCTCGCATCACGACACAGCCACTTGCTCTCTGTACAGGAGTGTGCATTGAATGTATTTTGCAGCTCCACGCTCCTGTCCAGAGAGACGTCGGCCGTGTTGGGTGATGCAATGCAAGGCTCTCGCTTTTCTCTTGCTGGTGGGACCACAGCCTAATGATAATTTCTTGCACATAAAACAGTTTATGAAAGCTACAGTAAGTGGTAAATCACTAGAATCAGGGTTTCTCCCTCTACATTCTGCTGCTTTAGATCAAGTGGGAAAAACCAATTCCCTTTACGTATTTAGATACAGGCATAGAGTAGGAAAATTATGACTAACATCAGCGGTGTCAGTGACGCAGATCCCTAGAGATCACCTCCAGAAGTCACACGCAGTGTACAGCACAAACAGTACATCACTTGTATTACTTCCGTATGGTTTCCTCCCCTGACAGGATCTATGGCAGGTAATTTGGCACGTCACTATACTTGGAAATGAGGAGTCAAAAGACTTCCAGAAACTGAAAACCAGCTGAACAGTTACCAGGGAACAAGAGGACTGAAGCAGAGTAAAGTGGAATAGTATCCATGAAATGGAGAACTGAAGCTTGAGAAATTATAGGAGAGTTATTTATATATGACCCATATATACTATACTGTATACAAGGCTAGTAGTGGTAGCTGTGTATGGGTAGTGTACTCCCCCCACCTCTGGTACATACGTCCTGCTCCATTATAAATAGAGCACACAGCGTAATCAACACTCTGGGTAAATGCCTCCGTGCCATGTGCTGCCTGGAGTTGGGTCTCAGGATGTGACGTAAAGAGGCCAGTGGTTCTCTTGTTTTTTTTGTAACTTTCTATGTAACCCTTTCTCATGTACAGCACCATGGATGAATGGTGCTCTATAAATAAATAAAGTGAACAGCTGGACGTCAGTGGGCGTGAGTGGCTTAGTGCAGACTTGTTTATGGCCACTTTACACACACCAACTTACTGTCAACTTTGAACAACTTACTGTTGCATAAATCATGGACACATTGTTCCATTTTGTATGCTTGTACAATGGAACAATGTGTCCATGATTTCACTGCAATCCAGAGATTACATGTTCAGAGAAGTTTGCGGGACAGTAAGTTGGGTGTGGTAAGAGTGGCCATTAGGGTACCTTTACACGTCGCAACATTGCATGCAATTCCACTTGCAACTTACTGGTTGCAGTGAAATCATGGACACATTGTTACATTTTGTCACGGCACAAAATGTAACAATGTGTCCATGATTTCACTGAACCAGTAAGTTGCAAGTGAAATTGCATGCAATGTTGCGACGTGTAAAGGTACCCTTAGCATCAATAGGTGTGCTCGTTAATATTTAAGTCATGCAGTTGTGGAGTTGATTATAGCAGAAGTGGGGGTCTGGGGCAAGCCAAAGCTCCACTTGCATGATCAAATATAGCACTATGATGGCCGCCGCACCACACCAAATCAAGTCGATCACGCCCATTGGCATGCTTTATTATGCAAGGGAGTTTTCCCTCCTCTGCTTCCCTCCCCGGGGACTTGCCCTCAGACCCCCGCTCTGTTGTAATCAACTCCAAGACCGCATGGCCTTAAAAGTAACACTTGTTCCTTTCGCAGAAGGACGCGCCAAGCCACATCCCCATCAAGTCACCTGCTAAATTTCATCCATCTGAACTGCTAGCCTGCCCAGAGGCATTGGCCTTTTTATTAGTGCTCCTTTGTATTGTTCTTCACTGTTCACAGGGAGGTGGGTTAACACAAAGTAACAATTGCATAAAGCATGCCATGAATGCATCACACCCCTGGAAGATTCCCCTAAGTGAGCCAAACCCACTATTATTTGGACCCTATACAAAAATAGCAGCAAATACTGAAGGCCCAGATCTCTGGAAGAGTAGGGTGGATCTAAATACAACAAAAATATAAAATACTATAGGAACACTGGCAGGGGCCACGCCTCCAGCCTTCCCTGTGACCAGCAGCTCCTGATTCACATGGATATGCGATCCCCGAGAACACAATCCATGGGGGGCAGCAAAGGCCGCTTTGGGGCCCGTGTGTGAGGGAGAGGAAGGGAGGGAAGCCTCCTACTTCCTATCTGCTCCCACCCCTCGCTTCCACTGATCCTGCCGACTTTCTTTGTACATTCCACTGTGGACCGCATACAGCGGACTGGTGCAGCCTCCTCACACTTCCACTGTCCTTACATTGCTTGGAACGCAGACCAGCACCTCTCCCTCCTTCTGAGTCTTGAATCCTCAGTTTTTGCAAGAAAGACTACTGCTGGAGCAGCGAGGGAACCAGGGGAGGCAGTACAGATTTTTTTTAATAAGTGAGTGCACTATGGCCAGGAATAGGGGGGGGGTTAAGTATAAGGCTGCATATATATACAGCACTATATGGAAAGATATTAAGCTGTATATATAAGGCTGCACTATATGGAGAGTTATGAGCCTGCACTATATGGTTGGTTTTGAGGCTGCATCATATGGAGAGTTTAGAGGCTGTATTATACTAATTGAGAGTATTGAGGCTGCACTATATGGGGAGGCTAGATTATACTATATGGAGAGGAGGCTGTATTATATGGAGAGGCTATGAGCTGTATTATATGGAGAGGCTATGAGGCTGCATTATGCTATGAGGCTGCATTATGCTATATGGAGAGGCTATGAGGCTGCACTATGCTATATGGAGAGATGTGAGGCTGCATTATAGTATATGGAGGTTCATTATAATAATTGAATGACTATGGGGGCTACCTTATGAATGGAGGACTATGGGGGTACATTGTAATATATGGAGGAATATGGGGACGCATTATAATAATTGGACAACTATAGTGGTGGGAGGACCATATAAACCAGCATGGGGGACATATATACCACGATAAGGGCCATATTCCAGGAGGAGGACCATATATAACATAATATGGTACATTAATGCATAATGAAGGGGAGAGGGGTCAATTTGTGAGTCTTTAGTGGTGATGGGGGCAGTGAGACTAAGAAAACCACAACCAGCCTAATATGAGAGGATATGGCTGATAAGGCTCATCACTCACTGGATATGTGGTCAGTGGTGATGGGCTGAGACTACCGAGACCACCACCAGCCTATTATGAGAGGATGTGGCTGATAAGGCTCATCACTCACTGGATATGTGGTCAGTGGTGATGGGCTGAGACTACCGAGACCACCACCAGCCTATTATGAGAGGATATGGCTGATAAGGCTCATCACTCACTGGATATGTGGTCAGTGGTGATGGGCTGAGACTACCGAGACCACCACCAGCCTATTATGAGAGGATGTGGCTGATAAGGCTCATCACTCACTGGATATGTGGTCAGTGGTGATGGGCTGAGACTACCGAGACCACCACCAGCCTATTATGAGAAGATATGGCTGATAAGGCTCATCACTCACTGGATATGTGGTCAGTGGTGATGGGCTGAGACTACCGAGACCACCACCAGCCTATTATGAGAGGATATGGCTGATAAGGCTCATCACTCACTGGATATGTGGTCAGTGGTGATGGGCTGAGACTACCGAGACCACCACCAGCCTATTATGAGAGGATGTGGCTGATAAGGCTCATCACTCACTGGATATGTGGTCAGTGGTGATGGGCTGAGACTACCGAGACCACCACCAGCCTATTATGAGAGGATGTGGCTGATAAGGCTCATCACTCACTGGATATGTGGTCAGTGGTGATGGGCTGAGACTACCGAGACCACCACCAGCCTATTATGAGAAGATATGGCTGATAAGGCTCATCACTCACTGGATATGTGGTCAGTGGTGATGGGCTGAGACTACCGAGACCACCACCAGCCTATTATGAGAGGATGTGGCTGATAAGGCTCATCACTCACTGGATATGTGGTCAGTGGTGATGGGCTGAGACTACCGAGACCACCACCAGCCTATTATGAGAAGATATGGCTGATAAGGCTCATCACTCACTGGATATGTGGTCAGTGGTGATGGGCTGAGACTACGGAGACCACCACCAGCACCCAGATATGAAGGGCTGTGGCTTATCAGATATTGTATAACTGCACTCAGATTGTTAACATCGAGAATTGATCATACAATAAGACTTAGCTCTGGCTGATATCTACAGTATGTAGCTAACATGGAGCAATACTTTCTCCTATTTGTGCCCCTTACCCTGTCCGAGCCTCGTCCTTCCTGCTCTCCTTCTTCAGGGTCTCTCCCGCTGGAGGTGCCATGCCTGATTGATGCTGTGTTTCGCAGTGTCTTATGGCGCGCACACCGCCTGTATATTTATATGGGCTCACTGACAGCTCCCGGCTCCACACTCCTGCCACCTAAACTCCGCCCCCCGAGATGTGCGCACATGCAGGCACGGTTCTGATTGGCTCCTGAGAACGTGCCCATCACACTCCCCGCGATGTGACTGGACGATCTGCTTTCTCTACGACGCGCTGTAAATTCCGATCTACACATGACACAAGGGGACTGAGCCCGGATGTGGGCGGGGCCAGCGGCTGCGTGCGTGACTTCGTGACAATCACGCCGGCTCCTGGAGACATCGAGTGGAAGTGTCCGAGACATGGTGTAACCCCCGCCATGGTGCAAAGCTGTTGTGTATGGTCTGTGCCAACTCCTGAGTCTGTAGAGCTCGTCACATGGCCACCAGTGCGGCATCTGAGGGAGGCATTGTGGAAGTATTCGTACTGCGATTATTAGTGGCAGAATCTACTATATAAGGGCCCTTTCACATCAGCGTTTTTTGAAATTTGCGGCAGATGCGGTGAAAAAACCGCATCTGCCGCGATTACCGCATACCGGCTCCACTTGCGGCGCGGTTGCGGTAAACGCCATGCAAAGTATAGGCGTACTTGCGGCAGGTGCCTTCAGATGCGGTAACCATCAATGAGTTTCTTAGGCCCCTTTCACATCAGCGTTTTTTTCGCGGCCGCACCTGCCGCAAGTGCAAAACCACACTTGCCGCACCTGCCGCAAGTACGCCTATACTTTGCATGGCGTTTACCGCAACCGCGCCGCAAGTGGAGCCTGTATGCGGTAATCGCGGCAGATGCGTTTTTTTCACCGCATCTGTCGCGAATTTCAAAAAACGCTGATGTGAAAGGGCCCTTAAGGCATCTGAAGCCGAAATCGCGCCTGAGGCCGCTCATTGGTGGCTGAGCGCAGACTATGCAAATAGGCGCGAAAATTCAAAGTTCAAATTTTCCACTAATTTGCAGCCCGGCGACAGCGGAGCGTTAGCACCTCTGTGACTGGGATACACAGGTCCGGCCGACAGTGGCCGCAGCGCGCGCGAGCACAGTGCTTTTTTTGCGACAGTACGGCGTATCGGAAAATGTGAGCTGGGGCGGGCTGGTGGAGACTGCAGGAGGGAGCGGGAGATCTGCTCCCGCTCATATAATATGCATAGCCGCTCTCCATCACCATGGTGCTGAAACCACACCGCAGTGATGGGCTGGGGAGCAGCGCATAATATATAGTCCTGCACCCCCCCTTCCTGTTATGGCACATGCCCCCCTATGTTAGACATGGCCCACATGCTGCTGCCATAGTGAAATAATAAACTGTATACTTACCTCCTGGCTCCTCCTCCAGTACTGATCTCCCAGTGTCTCTGGTCTCCCGGCTGCTGCTGTGATTGCATTCAGAGATGATGTCACTCTCTGCTGTGCCGATCACATGACCGCACAGAACCAGGAAGTGGAGGAGGTCTGCTACATCATCTCTGCCCGATCACAGCAGCATGGAGGGAGACCGGGAGGTCAGCGCTGGAGGAGGAGGTAAGTATTATTTTCCTATGGCAGCAGCATGGGGGCCATATCTAACACAGGGGGGCATGTCCCACACATCGGGGACATGTGCCCTGCATAGGGGAAGTGTGCCACGCATAGGGGACATGTGCCCTGCATAGGGGACGTGTGCCACGCATAGGGGAAGTGTGCCACACATAGGGGACGTGTGCCACGCATAGAGGACGTGTGCCACACATATGGGATGTGTGCCACGCACAGGGGACGTGTGCCATGCATAATGGACGTGTGCCATGCATAGGGGACATGTGTCATGCATAATGGACATGTGCCATGCATAGGGGACGTGTGCCATGCATAGGGGATGTGTGCCATGCATAATGAACATGTGCCATGCATAGGGGTCGTGTGCCATGCATTATGGATGTGTGCGATGCATAGGGGACGTGTGCCATGCATAGGCACGGCCGCACTGTCCAATGGTCAATATGAGCCTTTAGGCTCAGGCGGCATGGAGGCAAGGGGAGCCGCAGAGCAGAAGGGGGCGGCGCCTGCACCATGCAGCTGGTTCCCTGTGTGACGTGCGTCGGCTGCATAAGGTAAAATCACCAGCGGCGGCTACCGACAGCACCCCCCCTCCCCGATCCTCACCTGCGGCCACCAACAGCAACCCCACCCCCCCGGTCCCCCTGTGCATAGGGGAAATTAACCTGAAATGCGTACCAGCAAATATGTTATTTACAAAAAAAGCACTGGCGACGCATCAGCGACGCGGGATTGCCGTGACAGAGACGACAGCGCTACACTCACATAGCGGGCGGGAAAGCCGACTTCACTGTTGGCTTTCCCGTCCCGCTATTTGAAATGAACAGCGATGTGAAAACGACGCACCAGCGATCCCGGCCAGGTCGTATCGTTATCGGTATCGCTGGTGTGTCGTTATGTGTGACGGGGGCTCTATACTTATAGGACCGCTGATGATGTCACAATCATGGCCGGAACAAGATCACATGGCTGTGACATCACCAGAGGTCCTTAAGCTAAACGCACACAGCACCAGGAGCCGGGTACTGCAGACCACTTACACCCACACACCCTACACTCACCCTGCACTCACACTCGCCCTGCACTCACATCACACTCTACCCTGCACTCACGTCACACTCTGTCTTGCACTCACGTCACACTCTGTCCTGCACTCACGTCACACTCTGCCCTACTTTCATGTCACACTCTGCCCTGCACTCACGTCACACTCTGCCCTGCGCTCACGTCACACTCTGCCCTGCGCTCACGTCACACTCTGCCCTGCGCTCACGTCACACTCTGCCCTACGCTCACGTCACACTCTGCCCTACGCTCACGTCACACTCTGCCCTGCACTCACGTCACACTCTGCCCTGCACTCACGTCACACTCTGTCCTGCACTCACGTCACACTTAGCCCTACACTCACTTCACACTCACCTTGCACTCACCTCACACTTAGCCCTACACTCACCTTGCACTCACCTCACACTTAGCCCTGCACTCACCTTGCACTCACGTCACACTGTCTCTAACACAAAACCTGCGTTGCTGATTGTTCGCGGCTGGCTGGGCGCAACCAATCAGCGATGCGGGATTTCCGTTACAGTGAAACAGGCACAGTCCGCCTGGTCCCCTGGCCCCCCTCCGCTCGGTCTCCTGCTCACCCGCTCCACGCTCCCTCCTGGCCGCCGCTCCATGCTCCATCTGCCCGCCGCTCACCCCGCCATTCTTCTTTTCGTGGCATAGACTCCAGAAATTCAAAGGCCACAGGGGGTGGGGGGTGGAGCAACCAAAGGGGACATCGTAATTGCCATGAACAAGGGCACGCCCACCACATCAGGGCTATGTGCTTGGACACGCCTACTATGTCACCCCCTGTTAACTCCACCCCCTGAGGTTTTGGAGTCGTTGACGTCTATGCTGGAGGAAGAAGAAGAAGACATGCTAGGGTGAGAGGCGGCTGGACAGAAGCCTGGAGCGGGTGAGAACTGAGGCGGTCACCACTGCACACTCACACAACCGCACCGCCGTACACCCACACTGCCGTACACCCGCACCGCTGCACACCCACATATTCTAGAATACCCGATGCGTTAGAATCGGACCACCATCTAGTCTACTATATAAATGCCCTATCCAGTCTGCCTGTCTGTACATTTGCCCCTAAAACAGTGCCGCCTACGTGTAATTTACAGTTAAACTGGAATGTGAAGAAACTCATATTTTGTTGGAAACAGCGCCACCTATAATCTGTAATAGGGGCCCACACGTCATCCGTCAATGACATTGACCACAGCGCGGGCATTCATCAGTTCCGCTCTGTCATACCCTTGGGGCTGACGCATCCTGCTGCGGCTCCTCAATGTACAGGGGAAAAGATACAGGGGGAGAGACAGTATTAGAGGAGGGAGAGTGCACAGGGTTAGAGACAGCACAAGAGGAGGGAGAGTGCACAGGGGGAGAAGCAGCACAAGAGGAGAGAGTGCACAGGGGGAGAGAGAGCACAAGAAGAGAGAGTGCACAGAGGGAGAGACAGCACAAGAGGAGAGAGAGCCTCAGGGGGAGAGACAGCCCAAGAGGAGAGAGAGCATACAGGGGATCAGAGAACGCAAGAGATAGAGCTCACAGGGAGAGAGCATATGACTCACCCAGGCCAGGGGGCTCAGATCTCAGGCGCAGTCTGGAGGTCATGGGTGGCAGTGCCTGAGGCTGTGGGCTTCGTGGTCAATGAAAAAGGGAAAATAAAAGAAAAAAATAAATAAAAGAAATTTGTTCGTGACACCACCTGTAGGTCCCAATGATGGCACTGGTGCTGCGGAAACCTCTGGGGTGATGGGCAGCAGCAAGGTGGAGGAGCGGGATCCCCGGGGTGTTGGAAGTAGGAATGGATGGTGTAGGACAGCACAGTCACTGTGGAGCCAGGCAAGTAAATCACAGTTCGTAGAAAGAAATCACCGACACGTTGCTCACTCTGAACGGGTACTTTACTCCTGAATTCTGCAGGGTTACAGGGTAAAGCAGTTGTTGTTACGGAGTAGTGGACCGTTTGGTTCTGGCAATGAGCAGTGTCCCTCTGAAGCTCCACTGGTGTTCTTTATCACGCTCTCTCTCTTGCTCTGCTGCCCTGCACGGATCCCGCTTGTTAGACCAGGCCCGTCAAGATAAATGGGATCCCCTTATCTCTCCAAGGAGAACCCAACTCAGTCTAGTGCTTCTGGTGGGGACCGTGCTTGATGTAGGGCGGTTGGGTCATGCTCCTAAAAAGTCATTGACCTGTCCGGGTTTGTGGTTCAGGGATGTAGCTGGCTGGACCACTTCGGAGCCAGTACTCCGGGTTTGGACTGGGCTAGGGTATTCAGTTACCCTTCTCTTTCTTGGCCCCTTTCTCTTCTTGGTCACCAGGTTGAGGTGCCCTCCCCGTTAGCTTTACTTCTGCTGTTCTGTAGCTCTCCAGCTCTGCTTCATCTGCTTCTTCTCACTTTTCCTCTTAACTCCACTAACTCTGTTCTGCTCACTAACTCCTTGCTGCTTTCCCCACTTGCTTTATTACCTAGCCTCTCCTTCCACCAGGACCGGTTACCCTAGTAATGGGCGTCTAATTGGTCCTCTATCACTAGATGTTTGCATGTGGTACTGGAGCTTCAGGCTTATTCTACTCATTACCAAAACAAAGCATACTGCACCTTCAGTCGGGCGCAGTACCCTTTAGTAGCTCGCTCTTACCGGGGCACTACACATACAGGGGGAGAGAGAGCACAGGGGGAGAGACAGCACAAGAGGAGAGAGAGTGTACAGGGGGAGAGAGAGCACAAGAGAAGAGCACGCACAGGGGGAGAGACAGCACAAGAGGAGAGAGAGCGCTCAGGGGGAGAGAGTGCAAGAGGGGAGAGCGCACAGGGGGAGCGAGTGCGCAAGAAGAGAGAGCGCACAGGGGAGAGACAGCACAAGAGGAGAGAGAGTACAGGGGGAGAGAGAGCGCACAGGGGGATAGACAGCACAAGAGGAGAGAGAGTGCACAGGGGGAGAGACAGCACAAGAGGAGAGAGAACGCACAGGGAGAGAGAGCACACGGGGAGAGACAGCACAAGAGGAGAGAGAGTGCACAGGGGGACAGACAGCACAAGGGGAAGAGAGCGCACAGTAGGAGAAAGCGCAAAATGGGGACAGAGAGCACAGGGGGAGAGGCAGCACAAGGGGAGAGAGAGGAGACAGGGAGAGAGCACAAGGGGGGAGAGTGCACAGGGTAAAGAGACAAGGGGAGAGACGGCACAAGGGGAGAGAACACATAGGAGGAAGAGAGCACATGTGGAGAGAGTACAAGTGGAGAGAGCACACAACGGTGGGGACAGAGCACACGGGGAGAGACAGCACATGTGGAGAGACAGTATAAGTGGAGAGAGAGAGCACAGGGGGAAGAGAAAGTGTGGCACCCCTGCAGACCGGTTGCCACTAGATGGCGCAGCAGCCGGGATTGGTAAGTCGGTCTCCCCAAACACACACCCAACACACTCCCAATCCTAAGTCTAGGGACTCTATGCCCAGCAACGGGATAGTGGGAGGAGCCAGGTGGAGGGTGGAAAATTAGAGAAGGACCCGCTTAGGGGAGGTAACAACAACAAAAAGGACACACACAAAAGCAAGTGGAAGAAGGAAGAGGAAGAGAAACAAGAGAGAGAAACCAGTATTCCAGTCAGTAGAAAGAGAGGCGAGAGCACCACCAGACAGGACTGGGAGCACACGGAACCAGCGGCCTGTGCCACTATGAGGATAGCCCGGGTCCAAGGCTGTAGACCAGGGGTCTCAAACACCAGGCCTCAAGGGCCGCACACAGTGCAGGTTTTCAGGATTCCATAGGATTTGACAGTTGGTAATCAAATGACCAACTGTCAAATTCTAAGGAAATCCTGAAAACCTGGACTGTGTGCGGCCCTTGAGGCCTGGAGTTTGAGACCCCTGCTGTAGACCATGGTGAGAGAAAGAAGTAGTCCAGGTGTGCTTGAGTTAGCGAGGACACTGGGGGACTGGGCTGGAACCAGAGTGCCAGCTCTGCTGAAGTGGCCAGGTCTCTGCATACTCCGACCACAAACCCCAGTGGGGTGCGGGGTATTTATGTCACGAGACCCAACCTCCGGTGCAGTGAAGAGAAGGCGGTTGTATTAGGGCTAGGGGACCCAGAAAGTCACCCACTGAAATGTTGTGACTGCTGGATTGTAGCTAGCATTCATAACAGACCGAAAAGGCCCGAAAGAGACATGAAAGGGGGTGATGCAGATTAATCATCCCGGCTGCTTAGACCACACTGGAGCTGCTGTAGAACTGTTGTAAACTGTTTCATCTGCCAAGAAAAGAGAGTAAACTCGAAAGGGGGGAGAGACAGGACAATGGGAGCGCACTCAAGGGGAAGAGAGTGCAGAGGTGGAGAGACAGTATAAGTGGAGAGAGCGCACAGGGAGGAGAGACAGCACAAGGTGAGAGCACGCATGGGGGAGAACCAGCACAAGGAGAGAGAGAGCGCACAGGGGGATGGCAAGCGGCAGCATTTGCGAAGCCACGGCTACCCCGTTCAGCTGTGATTAGTAGCAGGAGTAGTTGGGCTAATATATAACCACATATATTATACTATCTGGCCCTCGTCTAGTTAGTAATAATAGTAATGGTGGTGGTAATAATAGCAAAAGAAGTGATAAACGAAGAAAAAGTGGGCGGAATCTCCAATAAAAAATAATTTTCACTTTAATTGTGCAAAATATTAAAGTATATAAAAAAAAAAAAAAGGATTAAAGTGATAGTAATGTAAGTAGTAATAGCTAAAATAGTAGTATTGATGATTGCAGTAATAATAGTAATGATAGGTTTAGTACTAGTAGCAATAATGTGATCAGAGGTGACTGTTTCTACACATGGTTTCTAATTAAGGAGTTGGCAGATATGTTATACACAGTGGTATATATTCATAGAGGGGAAAGTCAGTAGGTACAAACAGGTCTGAGGGACAGTGTCATGCTCAGCTGTACCTGTGTCACCCATCCACTTAAGGCCCCGTTACACATAACAATGTCCCAGGGATCCGACCAACAATGTGGATCGCTGGGGCATTGTTATCTGATCGCTAGTGAGCTGTCAACAGGCAGACTCACCAGTGATCAGGACCAGCGAGAACGCTGGTATCCTGGGTAAACATTGGGTAACAGCATAGCGCTGGGCTTAGTTACCTGCTGTTTTACCCAGGTTACCAGCTCCCAGCGCCCACTGTACGGTGCTGGGAGGACGTTGATCGTTGTTCTCCCGCTGTCACACACGCCGATGCTGCCCGCCCAGCGGGAGACTAACCATCAAAAAATGGTCCTGGCCATTTATCAGCCAGTTGATCGCTGGTTGTTGGTACATGTCACACGCAGCGGCTTTGCTACAAGGTCGCTGCAACGTCACAAAACTGGTGACGTTGCAACGATATCATTAGTGATATCGCATCGTGTAACAGGGCCTTTACTCCTGTAAACCACACACTTATATAAGAGATTCTGTTGTCCATTTCTGAAATAACAGTGCTGCCCAATGTGGTGCCCAGGCAATCTCATCATTCCTATCATCTCTGAAGCCAAAAACTGATTGGTGACTATCAAACCCTACTGGGAACCCCTCTATAAATGCTAAAGTCCAGACAAAATATAAAACCTGCATACTTCCCAAACCATTCCAGCAACATCAGCGAGGCATCCCACAGCGGTCTCGTGATATTGTTATTTTATGTGACCACTGCAGTAATCAGGGGTTGGGGATGGTCAGGTTGATGATTCTAACCAGTGTGGTCATCATGCATACAGAGTCATCAGACTGGGTCCACTACATGAACACATTTAGCACTGTAAACAAACTGCCATTCAATCCAATAACTACCTAAAATTGGGTGAGATGAAGGGCTTGTCCATAAGGAAGATATTGATGACCTGTCCTTACATCACCTCCATAGATCAGCTGACACTGTGTGCTCAGCATCATTGGGTACTACAGAGTGGGCCAATGTACAGTGTCCAGAGTAGTGGGGTATAGGATAGGAAGAGGTCCTAACAATCGCACATTCATCACTTGTCCTTTGGATAGATGATAAATGTTGATTTGATGGGGAAAAAAAACCCTTTACCAGACAACCTATCTACAGAGTATATACAGCAATGGCCGAAAGTGTTGGCAAATTGTTCCAGAAATGGAAGTAAATAATAGCAATTACCCCTGTTTGATCATACACATATTAATTTCATTTGTGTGTATTGGAAAAACACAGGAAAAAAGCAAATTGGCTATAAATCAGATCAAAAGTGCTGCTGTGCTAATCACTGGATTAAAAAGAGTAATCCCAGAGTATGCGATAAATGTGTACAGTATATGCAAACAGTACACCGATGGGGTGCAGCCGACTTTACACAGTATGTACACTTAACATATGCATATACACATGTATTGGAGAAATAGGATTTGTGTTACAAAAAGTAAATCATATATATACAAGTTAAATATTTTCACAAAGTGAGGATTCTATGTATATATAACAAAATGTATATGTGAAGGACCATATACGGTAAGTAGACCCTCGGTAAAATTACTAAAGAAAAAAGAAGAACAAAGAACTGAGATAAGGTCTAATGTCTAAAGTAAACCATTATCTCGGCTGTTTGTTCTTCTTTTTCCACACTTATTGCATACACTGTGATTACTGCTGTCAATCAAGGATTAGCGCAGCAGCACTTTTAATCTGACTTGTAAACAGGTGTCTCTCAATCAATTAGAATATCATCAAAAAGTTATTAACGGTGATCTATTTCAAGGGTCTTCTTCTGTAAATGTTGATGATTATGGTTTAGGAAGAAGAGGTAAAAACCGCGCTGCCGTATTCCACGAGACATCAGAGGGTGACTATACTATTGATTTATTAGACAACGTGTTTCATGGCTCCCAGAACCACTCTGAAACATGGCAATATGATATTGATTTGTCCTGAGGAAGGGGCAGGGAGCCCTGAAATGCGTTTACCAATAAATCAATGTTATATTTACCCTTTGATGTCCCGTGGAATATTGCAGTGTGGTGTGTAACTCTTTATACTCCGTACTCTATATGCACCACATTGGGGACTGCAGCAGCCATGATATGCTTTTATAGTGGTTGTGACTCTCACAACCACACAAGGTGAAGCCTCTGATACCTATTTAGGTAATATTTTATCTTTCAGACCCTTCATCCTCTCTACTTTCATTTTCTGAGATAATGACCATTGGGTTTTCATTGGCTGTAAGTCATAATCATCAACATTTACAGAAATAGACCCTTGAAATAGATCACTGTTTGTAATGACTCTATATAATATATGTGTTTCACTTTTTGTATTGAATTACTGAAACTTGCCTGGCTGCGGGCTGCTATTCTATTGCATGTGGGCCCAATAACTACTATGGACCTCTACAGCAACAAACCATAGGGTATGTTATAAGAAGATGTTGGCATGTATGCAATATTATGAGTGTAATTAGTGTTTAAAACTTCTTTAAACTTCTTAATAAAATCAGAATATGCATAACTCTGGGCCCAACCATGCTGAGAATAACAGCCCCCAACTGCCTAGTTTTAGTTTGACTGACAATTAAAAATAGGGTGAAGTCTAAATATTTTTTTGCAATTATTTTCATTGCCAGCTAAGGTAAAACTAGGCAGTAGATAGTGGCAGCCCACAGCTGTCTGCTTTATCTGTGCTGAGAATGAAAAATACAGTAAAGCCCTACACATATTTTTCCATTATTTATTTTTTTATACACTATGACAGCAGGTTGGCTGCCATACACTAATGTGTATGGCAACCAAGCACACACACCTGTACAGATTGTAGGAGTGCATGCTAAGTGCAACAGCTAATCACAGACGCTCTTACTGAGAGTGATCCTCTGTGATTGGCCGTTGCCGGTCAGTGCAGTGAATATTCTTGAAGCTTAATGGGCTGCCCCAGAAGCAAGCAGCTGGATAGCGGAAGACTGGTGAGCTATATCTCTCTGTCTGCTGTCAGCTGACACAATTACCATGGTCAGCTGTGACCGTCACCATGGTAATCATGTCACTCAGATCCCACATAATGCCAGTGCGGTTGCAACCGGTTACATACGATTTCACAAAGAATGACAGATGCAGTCGGACATGTTTTCCACCGTATCATGCCGGAATGCAAGTGTGAAACTAGACTCATTCAATTCTAGATTGAGTGGTGCGCACCCCAAAAATTTTTATGCTCACTGCACCTAATTTCACACAAAACCCCAAAACTGGGCTGGACAAAATTGTTGGCACCTTTCCAAAATTGTAAACAATTTGTTTAAAGCATGTGATGCTCGTTCAAACTCACCAGTGAAAAGTAGCAGGTGTGGGCAATATGAAAATCACACCTTAAACCAGGTAAAAATAGGAGAGGTTGACTCAATCTTCACACTTTGTGACAGTACATGCCACACTAAGTATGGACAACAGAGAGAGGACTTAGAACCAAGATTGTTCAAAAATATCAAGAATATCTAGGTTACAATTCCATCTCCAAAGATCTTAATGTTCCTTTGTTCCTGATGCACAACATAAGAAGTTTACAATCCATGGTACTGTAGATAATCTCCCTGGACGTTGACAGCAGAGAAAAATTGATGACAGATTGCAATGCAGGATAGCCCGGATGATGGATAAGCAGCTCCAATTAAGTTCCAAAGAAATTCAAGCTGTCCTGTAGACTCAGGGTGCATCAATGTCAGCACAAACTATCCTTCAACATTTGAATGAAATGAAACACTACGAGAAGAGGAACCCACTGCTAACACAGAGACATAAAAAAGCTAGTCTGCAATTTGTCAAAATGTACATGGGTAAGGCTGGTTTCACACTGCAGTTTTTTCCCTGATCAGGTTCGATCAGGTTTGTGTGTCAAAACCAGGAGTGTCTCCAAAACTCAGAACAGGTGTCAATCTTTCAATTATAGTTTTTCTCTGCAAGTTCCTTTCCTGGTTCCTCTCCTGGTTTTGACACACAAAACCTGATCGAACCTGATCAGATAAAAACCATGGTGTGAAACCAGCCTTAGCCAAAATCCTTCTGGGAAAGTGTTTTGTATACAGATAAGACCAAGATAGAGCTTTTTGGTCAAGCACATCATTCTACAGGTACCGTTACACGGCACGACATTGAAAAGATGTTGGCAACGATCTCGTTTCCAACATCGTTTTGACATCATTGGTGTGATGTCACACGTCTAGATATCGTGGACGACACACCAACGATGTTGTGAGCAGGTATCGTTCGCAGAACCCAGCGAACCATACCTGCTCATTGCTGTGAATGGGCGAAGTTGTCAACGACATCATTATCGCGGTGCCACACACAACGATATACCAGGTTGGCTGATAGTTGATCTGTGATTTGAGAACATGTTCTCAAACCTGCGATCACCGATCCAACGACTTATTGTAGTTGAATCTCTGAGTTACACGCAACGACATCCTAACATGTCGCTGGAATGACTATAAATCTTGACGTATCAGCGACATCGTTAACGATTTCGTGCCGTGTAGGGGCCTTACTGTTTCTGAAAACAGAATAAGGTCTAAAAAGAAAAGAATACAGTACCTACAGTCAAAATGTCAAGATTTTTGGGGTTGTTTTGCTACCTATGCACTTGAACTGTTTGCAAGGCATCCAAAGATTACTAAAAGATTTTGAGTGACAATGTAGTGCCCAGTGTCAGAAAGCTGGCTTTGCTTCCTAGGTCATAGATCTCCAGCAGGACAATAACTCCAAACAACTTCAGGAACCACACAGCAATGGATGAAAATAAAGCGCTGGAGAGTTCTGAAGTGGCAGAAATGAGTCCGGATCTAAATCCCTTGAACACCCGTGGAAAGATTTTAAAATTCCTGTTGGGAGAAGGCGCCCTTCACATATGAGAGTCCTGGAGCATTTGCAAAAGAAGAGTGGTCCAAAATTCCAGTTGAGATGTGTAAGGGTACTTTACACGTTGCAACATTGCATGCAATTTCACTGCAACTTACTGGTTGCAGTGAAATCATGGACACATTGTCTATTTGTTGCCGGTACAAATGTAACAATGTGTCCATGATTTCACTGCAACCAGTAAGTTGCAAGTGAATTTGCATGCAAAATTGCGACATGTAAAGGTACCCCTTAAGACTTTTTGACTTGTTGAACTTTTATAGGAAGGATTGATTGCAGTTATTTATTTCAAAGGATGTGCAACTAAATAGTAAGTTATGGGTGCCAACAATTTGTCTGGCCCATTATTGGAGTTTTGTGTGAATTTTATGTCCAATTTGCTTTTCTTTTTTTAGTAAAGGGATCTGTCACCCCCAAAACGCCTCATAAGCTATTAAAAGATGTCCCTAGAGATATTAACACTTATCCTACACTCCTTTTTGGCTCCTAAATGCATCTATGAAAATGTAGATAAACGTTATTAAACTCACTCATTAGGTATGTTAATGAGTGGCTACTGTATTCATAGTCACCCAGGCAGGCTCACGTCTTCAATTTAAATATCACCTAATAGGCGTGATCTTGATCGCGGGAATTCAAATGCGCGCCTCCCGCTCCCTGTCGGCTGGGCTGCAATGTGGCGTGTATGACGCGAATCGTGTAATT
Source organism: Allobates femoralis (assembly GCA_033576535.1). NCBI lineage: Eukaryota > Metazoa > Chordata > Amphibia > Anura > Aromobatidae > Allobates > Allobates femoralis. The sequence goes on along the minus strand of JARQOC010000003.1, from coordinate 596,240,919 downwards.
TCTGGCTTCGGGTGACGTATGTACACCCGCCCGCTCTGTTATGCCTCCAGCACGCATGCGCAGTGCGGGTCTTCAAGCTTATAGAGTGGCGCAGGTGTACACACATCACCCGAAGCCGGAAATGACGCGATTCGCGTCATACAGCCGCACTGCAGCCCCGCCGACACAGAGGAGAGCGGGGAGGTGCACATTTGAATCTGCGTTTAAGATCACGCCTATTGAGGCGTGATATTAGGAAGAGGGAGAGCCTGCCTGGGTGACTATGAATACAGTAGTCACTAATTAACATCGCTAATGAGTGAGTTTAATAACGTTTATCTTCATTTTCACTGGATGCATTTATGACCAAAAAGGAGTGTAGGGTAAGTGTGAATATACTCTAGGGACATCTTTTAATAGCTTATGAGGCGTTTTGGGGTGACAGGATCCCTTTAAGGCCAGTTTCACATCATGGTTTATCTGATCTGGGGCTGTCCGGTATGAACTGGACAGCCCCATCAGATTTCGGCCCCATAGTATTCCTATGGGTCGGATGGAGCCGGTGGCTGCTATCTGCCATCCGGTTTCCATACGTCTGGGAGGATGCAGGAGGTTTCAGATATTTATCCCAGACACAAAAATGTTTGCAAGCAATGTTTTTTGAGTCCAGGGAAAAAAATCAGATCTTCTCGCATCCGGCACCCCCTAACATGGAGGTCTATGGCGCCGGATTACCCCAGATCCGACATAACATCGGACCGGGAACCGACACCGGGTGCTGGAGTTAGGCTGCAGATCAGAGACATCCGCTGCAAACCAGGACCGGAGGGGCGGATTCTTGTTTGCAAATCAGGTCCAGGGCTGTCCGGTTCACAACGGACAGCCCCGACCTGATCGCACCGTGGTGTGAAACCGGCCTTAGCTTTTTTGTTTCTTTCAACACACACAAAGAGGAAATACACATTTGTACAACAATATATGTATAACTGCTATTATGTATCTGGGAGAAATACTTCACTTTCTGGAACAATTTTAAGTGTCAAATGTTTTGGCCATGACTGTATGTATAAAACTGAGGGCCTTACATGAAAAAGAACGGAATATGTTTAGCTGTAATAGGATGCACTGTTATGAAGGATATCTTATATTGTTCAGTGCCAGTACAAACAAAATGTACACAGATGTGAAGGCTACATTGTAGTTCATAGGTAATGTGCATAGTACATAGTGTTATCACCAACAACTAGGTAAAATGCAACTGTAAAAACAACCGTCCCCTCTGAAGATCTTTCATCAGTAATCAGTAAACCTTACATTTCTTTCACTTTACCACAATATGCTGTGAAATAACCCATATTACATGCCCTAATGAGCTTTTTTCCCTGGTCATAGTCTGGTGTTAAGTCCCTTTTATTAATTGCCCCCCTCAGTTGTTTGTTAACATTGGACCAAAGTACCGTATGTGTTATGCCACCTCTGAGTGTGTCACAGTCAACCTAAATATGGTGGTGTGTTGGAGCTCCTAGAAAGAGTTACTTTAGTTGGGGCCTTCTTCAGTATGGTCACCAAATACAGAGGCTAATGGCCCTGTCACCCGTGTCAACCAAGGCTGCGATGTCGGAAGCGATGTGCGGGTGCGCGGTCGCTTCCGCCATCGTAGCCTTGGTGTCACACGGCAGGATGTTGCGGGATGACGCCGCAGCGATGCGAGCGGAGCCATCGCTCGCTGGGCTGGGATCAACCCAGCGAGCGATCCGCAGCAATGCTGCGGTATAGGCTGGATCGCCGCCAACATCGCTATTGCGGTGTCAGACGGTGCGATCCAGCCTAATCGCTGGTTGCAGGTTGACAGGTTTATGAACATGTTCATAAACCTGTCAACCTGCGACCAGCAATAAATCGCAGTCGCGTCGCGCTGTCACACAGCACGACACACTTGCAATATCGCTAGCGACATCGCTGATGCGTCACTTTTCGGCGATGTCGCTAGAGACATTGACACGTGTGACACGGCAGTATACAGTCCTTCAGTATTCAGTGTTCTTTTGAAAAGGAATCTGCTCACCTGGTTTTTGTTATGTAATCTGAGAGCAACATGATGTAGGCACAGAGAACCTGATTCCAACAAAGTGTCACTTACTGGGCTTTTGCTGCAGCTTTTTTTTTTTTTAAATACAATCAGTGCTTGATCTACTGCAGATCTACTAGCTCTTGAATGCTGAGCCCTGGATAACATGCCCACTCCATTGATTGGCATCTTTCTGTTACACATTGCATAGGCAGAAAGAGGCCAATCAGTGGTGGGGGGGGCATAAAAAGAGAGTATGATTATGGAGGCTACTTTGTCCTCTAGTTCCCTAGTAATTTGCTGCTGATAAAACTGTGATTTTATCCAAACACTAAGCAGCCCAGTAAGTAACAGATCACTAGAATCAGGATCTCTGTATCTACATTTTTTTTTCTCTTTACAAAAAAACTCCTCCAAAAAGTAAAGAGAACTTGTCAGGTAATTTGATGAGATGGTGCTGAGAAATCAAGTTTTAAAGCCATGTGTAAAGTGACCTTAGGTGCATTTGGGGGAAGACGATACAGTCAGAATGCATTCACCCTGGGGCTCATTTAGAAGTGATTTCAACATGTGGGGGCAGCAACACAATTAAATGCCCCACGGGGTAATCTGCACATGGACTCAAAGCTTGATTTCTCAGCACTAGCACATTGGATAGCTACAAAAAGGTATCATTGTTATTGTTATACTAGGACCTACACATCCATATTTTTAGTAGGAACGTTGTCTAGGGTAACCTATCAATTGAGCAATGTTAACACTACCTGCTTGTTTACTACCCATTCTCATGGGGCCAATTATAACAGTAGAATAGTGGATGAGATTTCAAGCACACTCATCCACATGTAGAGAAAATAATCAGCAGGGAAACTGACATACATCTGAAATCCACACCATGGCAATTTATGTTGAAGACTTTCATTACAGATTTCCATCTCTGTGAGGCGTAATCTGCAACAAATTCCACAGATTTGCAATGGAATAATTGGCAGATTGGCTCAGTGTGCACATGCCCTTTAAATCAGGGGTCTCAAGCTCCAGGCCTCAAGGGCCGCACACAGTGCAGGTATTCAGGATTTCCATAGCATTTGACAGTTGGTCATTTGATTACCAACAGTCAAATGCTAAGGAAATCCTGAAAACCTGCACTGTATGCGACCCTCGAGGCCTGGAGCTTGAGACCCCTGTCTAATTAATCTGTGCTGTTCTTCAGCTGTGTTTTAGAGTCAGTAAACTTTCACTACCTGTCACGGTGACATGACCTCAGGGAAAAGTTCCAAGAAGTTCATGACTAAAGTGAGGAATAGAATGTGAAAGCGAAGAATCCAGGATGTGTCGCGTTCTCGGAACACACCCCATCCTGAATGTGATTGTGCTTAGGGCTGGAAGAGGGAGGAAAGCTTAGCACCAATCAGAGTCGAGTATTTCTCACACCCCCTACTGAAGAGCCAATCAGGAATCAGAAGGACATACTCTGTTAAAATGATAGCAGTATACCATGGGAAAGAACAGTACATAGACCCAGGGTGGACGATGTATTATCCTCTCAGTAATCATTTATGCCTAACAGATCACCACTGCTCGCCATGAACGTCAAGGATTTCCTACAGGAGGAAATTAATTCAATAAATAATAATAATAATATTCATTTATATAGCGTTATTAATTCCACAGCACTTTACATTCATCAGTTCAATTCAAGGACCATGTATGCCGACACAATCGTCAATACATTCTGAACAACAATCACATCAAACCTGCCAAAAGCAAATTTACTAATAGCATCTCATAGTAAGGAGCGGAACTACGTGCAGGGGTTGCAATTGCACCAGGGCCCTCGAGCCGAGGGGGCCCCAAAAGTCCCTTTGGCTTATAAAAAAGGAAAATACTATTAAAAATTTCTAATAATTGGGGTCGTACTGGAGGTTTTGCATTGGGGCCCATAAGCTTCAAATGACATCACTGCTTGTAGTGTTACCATCTGGCTGATGTATCCCTTATTAACTCAGGAATAAGAATTACACACTGCAATATAGAACAATGTAACAATGGACTATCTGGAGATATTAGCAATTTAATGTTTTTTGTACAGGACATTTGATGGGTATTGAAATATGTCCATGATAGTGATGATTGAGCACTACCATGCTCGTGTGCTCCGTACTCCATCTTCCGGGAAAATGTTCTTGTTTCCCACTGACACTGGCTGCTCTATTGCAGTCAGGTATGTTTTAAGCTCATTCACACATCAGTATTTCGAATCAGTATTTTATTAGTATCTTTATGCCAAAATCACGAGTGTCTCCAAAACACACAAGTGTCAATGTTTCAATTATAGTTTTTCTCTGTATCGTTGCTGTGTTGTTGAGTAGATCTGACTGTTTGACATCTCACCACGACCACGTAGTGACGCACTAGCGATCCCGGCCAGGTCGTATCGTTGTCAGGATCGCTGGAACGTCCCCAAGTGTGACGGAACCCTAATGGCCACTTTACACGTCCCAACATCGTTTCGATATTGTATACAACAGCACGGGAGCGCGCACTTTTTTGGATAAAATCCAAGATCGCATAGGAGCTGTCACACGGGGAGATATCGGCAGGCAACACAACTGCGATGTATACGCCCCCTTGTACGCGCAAACCAGGGAACGACCATTTAACATGGGAGTGAATAGGGGAAGTTGTTCTCCAAGTCGGTGTTGGGCTGTCACACAGAACGATCCTGCCAGATCGTCCATCCAATATCGGGCAGTTGGAGAGCCTGCTCATTTCTTCCCCGATATCGTGTTGACATCGCTCTTGCATCGAATTGCATATTCACACTACACAACGCACAAATGATATCGGAGCCAACGCACGAACCACGTGACTTTTCATCGAAGTTGGACGACGATATCGGGCCGTGTAAAGTGGCCATAAGTTTCACTCCTGCTTTGGGCATACAAATACTGATGCAAAAATACTAAGATGTGAACGAAGCCTTACTCTGAAATGGTTCAGCATTTCAGAGAAATTGTACTTGAGGAAGCCAGTTGGGAAATTTGAGTCTTGGCTGACTCTCCCATGGCCAGTCCCTGATGGCTTCTATCCACCCCAGTGTAAAGTAGCAGGTAGAAAGAAGTGACTAGGCAATGGCCTTAGACTAAGTAGCCAAACAACTTATTCCAGGGTGGCTATTTCGAAGATTGTTTACACTGAAATACTGCAGCGTTTCAGAGCAATTCATACCTGGCTGCAATAGTGCTGAATGGCTCTGATTCATGCCGTCCATGGTTGTGGAAGCATGAATCAGATAAGCAAGTTCCCTTTAACAAGCTGCAACACCTTAAATTCCTAAACCAGGTAGTCAAGGAAGTAATGCTTTGGTGTTATGTTGGAAATTCTCAAATAGGACGTAATAATACATATGTGTTAGCAACAGTACAAAGGGCACAGATATCTTTGAACACTGTACTACTATAAATACCAATACAATATCCTGTGTGATCGTTCACCTTCTAATTGTGCCACATTACAGGATGACACGGATCCATAAAGTGCGAGTCATAAATATATGTCAGCCCTAGAAACCATTTACCATACCATACCTGTAGGTAATAAGGGCAATATAAGAATAGGCTTTAACCTCCCTGGCGGTATGATTATGTCAGGAATTTTGTGCTAAAAGCGGTACCATTTTTTTGCATGGAAATTTGGTGTTATGTACAGTAGGCCTGCAATTCTTAGTAATTACCTGATCAAAGAAGACTCTAGTAGACCTCTCAGATGTGATAAAGTTTGAAACATAAAATCATGAATTATAATTAAATAAATAATATAATTTTATTCAATAATCAATAATCTTATACCTGGCGGTATGATTATGTCTGGAATTTTGTACTAAGGGTACTTTCACACTAGCATTTTTTTGAAATTGCGGCAGATGCAGTGAAAAAAACCAATCTGCCGCGATTACCGCATAACCGCGACACCTGCGGCAGAGTTGCGGCAAGCCCCATGCAATGTCTATGGGGCTTGCGGTAAGGGTGCGGCAGGTGCGGCAAGTGCGGTTTCAGCACTTGCGGCAGGTGCGGCCGTGAAAAAAAACCGCATCTGCCGCGATTGCCGCATAGCCGCCGCATAACCGCTGCACTTGCGGCGCGGTTGCGGTAATCGCCATAGTAAGTATAGGGGGACTTGCGGCAGGTGCGGCAAGTGCGGTTTCAGCACTTGCGGCAGGTGCGGCTGCGAAAAAAAACGCGGTCAGCCGCAGTTTTTTTTCGCGGCCGCACCTGCCGCAAGTGCAAAACCGCACTTGCCGCACCTGCCGCAAGTCCCCCTATACTTACTATGGCGATTACCGCAACCGCGCCGCAAGTGCGGCGGCTATACGGCGTTTTTTTCACTGCATCTGCCGCGACCGCGGGTAAGCCCTAGCTTGACTCGGGGTTACCGCTTCTGGCAGTGTCAGGCTCGGGAATACAGCTAGGAAGGTTAAACTATTACCGGATAAATAACATGGTCTATACAATTATTACATAAAATATTGTATAACGCTGAACCTTAAAAAATGTACAGAATGTATAACTATTGTAAAATTAAGGAAAGATAATCCATAGTATCTTATTAATTTAAAGGAGTTTTCCACAAACAAAGTTTAATCAACAGATCTTGGAATAATAATAATTTCCACAATTGGATGTGTTTAAAAAAAAATGTTCCTGTGCTGAGATAATCCTATATATGTGTACCTGCTATGTACTGTGTAATGGATGTGTCTGACTGTACAGGGACATGTAACAAAAGCAGGATATCCACAGCACCAAGTGAAAATGGAACTCATTGAATTCCAAGAATGGAGGCGCAAGTCTTTAGTTAGGGAGTTCCACCCAACTTAAACAAGCAGAGAGTAAAAAACAGACAGCGCCTCACCAGCTGGTCAGCTTCAAAACGTGTTTAATCCGTCACAACCGCACGACGTTTCGGTCGTAGTGACCTTTTTCAAGTGCATACATCCTAATACACAGGTTTGTTTTTTATATCATTAAACTCCACCCCCAACAGTAATCACCCAATCAGTACACAATATATAATAAACAAAGTTAAATGTCACATTCACTAGACATAGATCAACTAAACATCCTTTACCTCCAAGCAAACCTGGAGTCCAGTCCTAGAACTTGTGGAATACATAGATCGCCATAGTCCGTGCTTCACAAAGTCCAGAAAACGTATAATCATATAGTGACGAGAATTCTTCAATCATAGGCACGCATCCTACCATTGCGATGGTAACCATCGCTTCCTGTATACCCCTGCCAATCAGCAGTCTTATTCAGATAGAAACATCCGGGGTACAGCGCGCATGCGTCGGCGTTCTCTTCCGATTCGCCGCTATACCCGTCAATCCAGTCTCCGCGTCCTTCTGTGATACGCCCATGTAATCGTCAGGCAGGCGCCAATGGTGTGACCGAGCGCTCACATACATCCTGTCTACGGCGTCCATAGAGACAGCTCTGGAGCCTTCTGGGCATGCGCGCCAGTATTCTGTATTCACCATATGTATCAGCGATGCCTGGAAATCGCTGTCCACTGTAGTCTAACAGTATATCACCATTATATAGGAGCTATCAACAGCATATATTCAATCAATAGGGATACCATAACTTCTTATGCAACCTCATATTTTATCTATACCCCAATAGTATTTCACCAATTATATACATACAACAGGGAAACAAAAAGAGCAGCAGGTTCATATATAGTGATGCGGAAAACAATAGTACAGTACTCAATCGTACCAAAAGGCATCTATTACCCAACATAGGACTGTTCAAGAGTCCGTGCAGAGCAATTAGTTCCGCATCAGAAATACGAACCCCTCACATAATATAAACATTTATCTACATCATCTTACCACCAGGTAACAGTGTATGTAATTCCCTACTCAAATCCTCATAATAGTGAACATGACACAAATGTTCGAAACGGACACTGTAGTTCCACAAAGAACATATCTTCCAATCTAGATTGAATGTGAAAAGGTGTTAAAACATGATAAAATCAACAAAATTAGAGATTTTAAGTGAGCACCCTAGACGGATGGTGGAGTCCCTCCCTTGGAGCCAGTTGCTGAGAGTGCGTAGGATAGTTTCTGATGACTCAAGGATTGACATGAGGCTGCAGGAGATGGTTAATAGGTTCTTAAAAAGAGGATACCCGAAACATAGCCTCATGAGATTTAAAACTGAAGCATTAAATACTAGTCAGAGAGAATTATTGAATGCTAAACCTAAGGTAACATCTGCTAAAAGAATTCCATTTGTAACCACATACTGTGGAGCCAGCAATAAAATTATGGATGTGGTAAGAAAACATTGGCCCCTTTTGTTGAAGGGTCATGGCGAGGTCGAAGAATTCAAATCGTTTCCCTTGATTTCCTATAGAAAGGGACACAGTTTGAAGGACGACCTCGTACATGCAGACATTGGTAGTTCCAAAAAAAGTATTCAAACTACTCTTGCACCACACAGCCTGGGTAATTTCCCGTGTTTGAATTGCACATGCTGTGGTAATTTGTTGAAGGGAAGGTTCTTTAGCCACCCCCGGTCCGGAAAAAAGTACTACATTAAGAAGAGATACACGTGCAATAGCAACTTCGTGATCTACACTATTTGTTGCCCGTGTGGTCTCCTCTATGTGGGGGAGACCACAATGGAAATAAAAGCACGAATAGGTAAACATAAGAGTACAATCCGGACGGGATTAACTGAATTGCCAGTACCGAGACATTTTCATGAGATGGGTCACGCGGTCAACCAACTCAGGTTTAGAGTTATAGATGATGTCCCCCACTGAGAAGGGGAGGGGACCGCGTGACCCTATTAAAAAAGAAAGAGTTAAAATGGATTTTTGAATTGGACACCCTGGTCCCCAAGGGTATGAACATTGATTACGATCAGAAGGGCTGTCTACTTGGTTCGGTTTGATGGTCTTGTATTTTTCTCTAATTTTGTTGATTTTATCATGTTTTAACACCTTTTCACATTCAGTCTAGATTGGAAGATATGTTCTTTGTGGAACTACAGTGTCCGTTTCGAACATTTGTGTCATGTTCACTATTATGAGGATTTGAGTAGGGAATTACATACACTGTTACCTGGTGGTAAGATGATGTAGATAAATGTTTATATTATGTGAGGGGTTCGTATTTCTGATGCGGAACTAATTGCTCTGCACGGACTCTTGAACAGTCCTATGTTGGGTAATAGATGCCTTTTGGTACGATTGAGTACTGTACTATTGTTTTCCGCATCACTATATATGAACCTGCTGCTCTTTTTGTTTCCCTGTTGTATGTATATAATTGGTGAAATACTATTGGGGTATAGATAAAATATGAGGTTGCATAAGAAGTTATGGTATCCCTATTGATTGAATATATGCTGTTGATAGCTCCTATATAATGGTGATATACTGTTAGACTACAGTGGACAGCGATTTCCAGGCATCGCTGATACATATGGTGAATACAGAATACTGGCGCGCATGCCCAGAAGGCTCCAGAGCTGTCTCTATGGACGCCGTAGACAGGATGTATGTGAGCGCTCGGTCACACCATTGGCGCCTGCCTGACGATTACATGGGCGTATCACAGAAGGACGCGGAGACTGGATTGACGGGTATAGCGGCGAATCGGAAGAGAACGCCGACGCATGCGCGCTGTACCCCGGATGTTTCTATCTGAATAAGACTGCTGATTGGCAGGGGTATACAGGAAGCGATGGTTACCATCGCAATGGTAGGATGCGTGCCTATGATTGGAGAATTCTCGTCACTATATGATTATACGTTTTCTGGACTTTGTGAAGGACGGACTATGGCGATCTATGTATTCCACAAGTTCTAGGACTGGACTCCAGGTTTGCTTGGAGGTAAAGGATGTTTAGTTGATCTATGTCTAGTGAATGTGACATTTTAACTTTGTTTATTATATATTGTGTACTGATTGGGTGATTACTGTTGGGGGTGGAGTTTAATGATATAAAAAACAAACCTGTGTATTAGGATGTATGCACTTGAAAAAGGTCACTACGACCGAAACGTCGTGCGGTTGTGACGGATTAAACACGTTTTGAAGCTGACCAGCTGGTGAGGCGCTGTCTGTTTTTTACTCTGTACAGGGACATGGTCTGATCATGCCACATCTCCTGTGCTGAGATAATCTTATATATGTGTCCCTACTATGTACTGTGTAATGGATGTGTCTGATCGTACAGGTACATGGTCTGATCATACCACATCTCCTGTGCTGAGATAATCCTATATATGTGTACCTGCTATGTACTGTGTAATGGATGTGTCTGACTGTACAGGGACATGGTCTGATCATGCCACATCTCCTGTGCTGAGATAATCTTATATATGTGTCCCTACTATGTACTGTGTAATGGATGTGTCTGATCGTACAGGTACATGGTCTGATCATACCACATCTCCTGTGCTGAGATAATCCTATATATGTGTACCTGCTATGTACTGTGTAATGGATGTGTCTGACTGTACAGGGACAAGGTCTGATCATGCCACATCTCCTGTGCTGAGATAATCTTATATATGTGTCCCTACTATGTACTGTGTAATGGATGTGTCTGACTGTACAGGGACATGGTCTGATCATACCACATCTCCTGTGCTGAGATAATCTTATATATGTGTCCCTGTTATGTACTGTGTAATGGATGTGTCTGACTGTACAGTAACATGGTCTGATCATACCACATCTACTGTGATGAGATAATCTTATATATATGTCCCGCTATGTACTGTGTAATGGATGTGTCTGACTGTACGTATGGCATGCAGACGTAAGCGCAGTGCAAACGCAGCCATGCTGATGTGAACGCAGCGGAGAATCTCCCCATGCGTTCACATTACTATGCACCCCGGCCAGCCAATCAGCTGTCTCAGGGCCGGCCGGGAGGAGATCAGCGGTGGAAATCTCCTCCTCCCGGCCACAGCTGATCTCCCGCCGGTGTCAGCGCATGAGATTTGAAGTAACAGCTGATCTGACAGCTGTTTAAATCTCCCGTGCCGAAACCAAATAGGGTGATATCGGTGCAGGAGATAAGAAACAGTTGATCACTGCTTCAAATCTCCCGCGCCGACACCGGCGGGAGATCAGTGGAGGCTCCAGCTGATCAGCGGCGGCCACCAGGAGAGATTTCAATGAGATCTGCAGCGTTCACCTGCGCTGTAATGCGGAGGACACTGCGGATCCATTGACTTCAATGCATGGTTTGTGCGCTTGCAGATAAAGCAAGCGCCTGCACCCACACAAAAAATGCAACATGCTGCGTTCAGAGTGTGCTCGGAGGGTGCGCAAATTGTGCGCATCTGAGCGCAAACACAGGCACATGCTTTCCCCTGTTAAACATAGGAACGCAGTGCGCAAGCGTTTGGCTGCATTCAGTGCGCTGCGTTCCAAACGCCAGTGTGAAGGCACCCTTAGTTATAAAGAATGAATAAAAACATGTGATCTTCCAAGGGTTTTTATTGGCTTGGTAGTGAGGGTATTGCTTCAGTGAAAAAAAACTAAAGTAACTAGGGTGACATCTGAGAAAACTAAATGGTCAATTTACCTTAGATGATAAAATCTGAATGTAAATCTACCCGAACTCTGAAAAGCTAAGGCTCCTGAGAGAACACATACCCTGTAAAGCCGGCCAGGCGGACTATACCTCTAGGCTTATTAGTCCAAGACTGATCCCTCAACAATTCTCCCCTTATGGATCGTTTTGATTGACAGGTCTTCCACCATACACACACATGGTCTAGAGGAGCCGCACAAGGAGAATCCACTGGGGACCAGTTTCAGTCTATTCATCCAAGGTGCATAATCACTGGCCAGGTTTCAAACTATGTTTTCTCTGAAACTCCATGGTGTCCATTTGGTTAGCACACAAATTAGCATTTCCCTTCATTGGCTTCATCACCATGATAAACACCTGCATTCTAAAGTTGTCATGAAAAAAAAGTTCGGGCCACTTTACACACACCAACTTATCTGTCCAACTTCTGAACAACTTACTGGTTGCAGTGAAATCATGGACACATTGTTCCATTTTGTTGCTGTGTACAATGGAGCAATGTGTCCATGATTTCACTGCAACCAGTAAGTTGTTCAGAAGTTGGACAGATAAGTTGGTGTGTGTGAAGTGGCCCGAACTCCTTGTGATTTCTCACATAACCCAGACCAGACAATCCCTCCAAACATTTAACAGTGTGAAGGTCATTGCAACTGCCAGACTTTGTTTTGAAGACTTAGTACGCACTGATACTGGCGGAATAAGGCTGTCTTCACATGTTTGTATGTCTGTTTTATTTTTTTTTATCTGAGAAAAGCAGAAATAAAGTTACAGAGCCCACTCATTGTTTCCTTAATATGTCTGCAGCTTTCATTTGATCCATCTGCTATTTGTTTTTGGAGGAATAAAATGGTCTGCCTTAATTTTTTCTCTGTCAAAAATAGGGATAACAAGGTAAACAGATATTTCCCTTTTTATTGCTAATTTAAAGGAGTTTTCCACAAACAAAAGTAATTTTAAAGTTCAATTCAATCAATAGATCTTGGAATATAAAATAATTTGCACAATTGGATGTTATATATAATGTTCCTGTCCTGAGATAATCTTATGTATGTGTCCCTGCTATGTACAGTGTAATGGATGTGTCTGACCGTACAGGGACATGGTCTGATCATACCACGTCTCCTGTGCTGAGATAATCATATATATGTGTCCCTGCTATATACTGTGTAATGGATGTGTCTAACCATGCTGGAACATGATCTGATCATACCACATCTCCTGTGCTGACATAATCATACTGTATGTGTCCCTGCTATGTACTGTGTAATGGATGTGTCTGACCATACAGGGACATCGTCTGATCATACCACATCTCCTGTGCTGAGATAATCATATATACAGTCATATGAAAAAGTTTGGGCACCCCTCTTAATCTTACTCATTTTTTTTTGTTTAAAATTGGGTTTTTGCAACAGCTATTTCAGTGTGATATATGTAATAACTGATGGACACAGTAATATTTCAGGTTTGAAATGAGGTTTATTGTACTAACCAAAACTGTGAAATATGCATTATTTCAAAATTTGACAGGTGCCAAAGTATGGGCACCCTACTGATTTTCATGATTTGAATACTCCTAACTACTTTTTACTGACTTACTGAAGCACTAAATTGGTTTGGTAACCTCATTGAGCTTTGTACTTCATAGCCTGGTGTATCCAATCATGAGAAAAGCTATTTCAGGTGTCCACTTGCAAGTTTTTCTCCTATTTGCATCTTCTCTGAGGAGTGGCATCATGGGCTCCTCAAAACAGCTCTCAAATGATCTGAACAAAAAGATTGTTCAACATAGTTGTTCAGGGGAAGGATACAAAAAGTTGTCTCAGAGATTTAACCTGTCAGTTTCCACTGTGAGGAACATAGTAAGGAAATGGAAGACCACAGGGACAGTTCTTGTAAAGGCCAGAAGTGGCAGGCCAACAAAAATATCAGAAAGGCAGAGAAGAAGAATGGTGAGAACAGTCAAGAACAATCCAAAGACCTGCAGCATCATCTTGCTGCAGATGGTGTCACTGTGCATCAGTCAACAATACAGCGCACACTGCACAAGGAGAATCTGCATGGGAGAGTGATGCGAAAGAAGCCGTTTCTGCATGCACGCCACAAACAGAGTCGCCTGAGGTATGCAAAAGCATATTTGGACAAGCCAGTTTCATTTTGGAAGAAGGTCCTGTGGACTGATGAAACAAAGATTGAGTTGTTTGGTCATACAACAAGGCGTTATACATGGCGCCACAAAAACACAGCATTCCAAGATAAACACTTGCTACCCACTGTCAAATTTGGGGGAGGATCCATCATGCTTTGGGGCTGTGTGGCCAATGACGGCATCGGGAATCTTGTTAAGGTTGAGGGTCGTATGGATTCCACTCAGTATCAGCAGATTCTTGAGAATAATGTTCAAGAATCAGTGTCAAAGTTGAAGTTACGCCGGAGATGGATCTTTCAGCAAGACAATGATCCAAAACACCGCTCCAAGTCTACTCAGGCATTCATGCAGAGGAACAATTACAATGTTCTGGAATGGCCATCCCAGTCCCAGGACCTGAATATCATTGAACATCTGTGGGATATTTAGAAGCGGGCTGTCCATGCTCGGCGACCATCAAACTTAACTGAACTGGAATTGTTTTGTAAAGAGGAATGGTCAAAAATACCTCATCCAGGATCCAGGAACTCATTAACAGCTACAAGAAGCGACTAGAGGCTGTTATTTTTGCAAAAGGTGGATCTACTAAATATTAATGTCACTTTTCTGTTGAGGTGCCCATACTTTTGCACCTGTCACATTTTGAAATAATGCATATTTCACATTTTCGGTTAGTTCAATAAACCTCATTTCAATCCTGAAATATTACTGTGTCCTTCAGTTATTACATATATCACACTGAAATAGCTGTTGCAAAAACCCAATTTTAAACAAAAAACAAATGAGTAAGATTAAGAGGGGTGCCCAAACTTTTTCATATGATTGTGTAATGCTGCTGAGTCTGACTGTACAGGGACATAGTCAGATCATACCACATCTCCTGTGCTGAGATAATCTTATATATGTGTCCCTGCTATGTACTGTGTAATGGATGTGTCTGACCATACAGGGACAAGGTCTGATCATACCACATCTCCTATGCTGAGATAATCTATGTGTCCCTCTATTGGGAATACAGATCATAATGGACAGTCATCTATTAAACTTTCCGTTTAATGGATGTGTTATTAAAAGACACCTATACTAAAAACGAATCCATTCCAGGGCAGTTTCTAAAGTTTCCGATTTAATTGTAAAACTTTAAGAATTCAGCATCTCTTTATGCTCTTTCCGTTTTTATGCTCAAATGGATCCATTACAAACAGACAAGTGAACCTAGCCTAATCTGTCTTTGTTTTAAATAGGGCTCGAGGACATCACCTCAAGAATACAAATGAAGAAAAGCAAAGGCTTCTCCAAACAACTTTGGGACATTATATATTATGTACTTGAATATGAATGTGACCATACAACTGATGTCATTATGTAACTTATGCTATTCTCAGCCTATGGCTGGAGTCACACGAGGGTATGAAAATTCTGACCGACTTTCCTCCAAAAGTAAGATAAGTGACATCCATATGGTCTTCCGTGTGTCATGCGAGTGCTATGCAATTGTGTGATTTTTTTTTCTGGCCTAGCATTCGTATGACATCTGTGTGCTGTCAGTATGCAATGTGTTTTTTTCTCAGCAGCTATTATTCTGCAATCATTTACAGGACGATTTACAGTGTTCTTTGCTACAGAATGGTATATCTAAAAATGGACAGTACATGAATGGTTGTGTGGTGTCCGTGTTCTTTCTCGCACCCATTGATTTGTATTGCCAAATCTCGCATGATTGACTTATCCACTCGCAGCATGCTGCAACTTTTTTCTCATCCAGGATCTGCATGGGAAAAAATCGCTCATGTGCTCAGACTCATTTAGTAACATTGGTCAGAGAGCAATAGGAGATTTTCTCTTATTGCAATTATCTGATTCATGTGATAATGTGAGCAAGGCTTATAAAACACTCAGGGATAAGTAACCATGCATGATGTCTCAAGATCACATTGTCAGACTAATTGCATAATGTTACCAAATATTGTTCTGTAAAATTATGCAGATATCTATCTCAGAAAGTATCTGACACAAATCCAAAGTTAAGAAAGAAAGGAAACATGATATGTGTCACAATGTAACCACTGCTCTTCTATATATGGTAGTCTTTTCTTTATTATAGACTTAAAAAAAAATGTTTTTCTTTATTTTGGTCTTAAAAAATAAATACAAACTTGGCAAGCCCGATCCACCTATAACATGATAACCATCTGTGCATCGACCTGACAGTGACCAAAGTTGACTGTAGTTCTCTGTAAGACTAAACAATGGAAGAGACCTGCAGGTAATGTCACACTCGAAATGGAAATTGCTAAAATAGTAATAACAGCTGCTGTGAGAAAATAACCTGAAGGAAAATAGTAGAATGTACAAGAGCTGAGTAGACGTGGTAATCATCATCCATTACTGGCAAGTCCAGTTTCTTTATTTCCTGGCAATCGGTTGTTCTTGCCAAGAAATTGAACCCTCTGCAATGGCTGCTGCCAGGAAATGTACAATGCTGGTCATTCTAATAATGGCTATCCGTGGTGTGCCTGGATTAACTGATGGTGGGTTTACACCACCCAACCGGCAGCATTAAATAACTGCTGATTGGTAACCAATTACTTTCCCCTTAAGGGCCGAGCCACTACATTAATGGTCATGTCCTATTTTTCAATTCTGGCCACTGTCACTTTATGGGATAATATGCGAATGGAGTCCGTGGAGCCTCGTTTAGGAGTCTCAAACACAGAACTAGCCAGATATCCCTACCAGGAAGGACCTAGTCCTGGGGTGGCTCCTTGCGGAAACCACCATAACCACCATATTATGTGGCCCTTTCAGTCAATATCCAACTTTTTACGAGTTTAAAACTAAGACAAGGGAATTACCAAAACCAGGTATCCATCCACAGACAGCTGTTTTGGGGTTTTGCCCCTCATCAGTGTGGAGTAGGATTCTGGCTAGGTGGGAGCAATGCCTGGTAGACCAACATCACAAAGCACTTACTGATCTCAGGGAGACCAGTAAGGGAAAACACTGTGGGCAGCGAGCAAAAGCGCTCAAACACAGTGTATTGTCCCCTGGGAAATTACGAATATGCAAAGAGTGTCCGTGCAGCCTCGTTTAGGAGTCTCAAACACGGAACTAGCCAGATATCCCTCCAGGGAACAACCTATCCTGAGATGGCTCCCTGCGGAAACCACCATAACCACCATATTAAGTGGCCCTTTCAGTCAATATCCAACTCTTTACGAGTTGAAAGATCTGACAAGAGAATTACCAAAACCAGGCATCCATCCACAGACAGCTGTTTCGGGGTATTGCCCCTCATCAGTGTGTAGTAGGATTCTGGCGAGGTGGGAGCAATTCCTGGTAGACCAACATCACAAATATTTGCATATTCGTAATTTCCCAGGGGCAATGCACCTAGGATTTCACTGTGTTTGAACGCTTTTGCCGGCTGCCCGCAGTGTTTTCCTCAACTGGTCTCCCTGAGATCAGTGAGAACTTTATGGGGTAATAACTCCCGAATGCATTAATATATCCCAATGATTCTGAGACTATTTTTTTTGTGACATGTACTTAATGAAAGTGGTAAATATTTTAGTTGATATTATTTGCGTTATGAAAATATTGTAAAAAAAAAATTGGCAATGTCACTATTTCCAAATTTTGAATCTTTATTCCCTTAAACCAAAGAGTTATGTCACACAATATACTTAATAGATAACATAGAAAACGTCTACTTTTCAGCAGCACTATTTTTTTAACCAAAATAAATTTTTTGTTAGAAGGGTTAAAAGTTTATCAGCAGTTTCTCATTTTTCCCAAAAATGTACAAAGCCATTTTTTTAGGGACCACATCACATTTGAAGTGACTTTGAGAGGCCTACATGACAGAAAACACCCAAAAGTGACACCATTCTAATATCTGCAGGCTAGAGTCACACTAGCATTAGGAATGCAATCAGGGGGGTCTGTTAAAAAAAAAAGAATCTGGTAGAATTAACGCAGCGTAACCGTAATGGTAACACTGCCAATACAATCCTATGGGTGAAGGACCCCCGAGCGCATGTCAAGCGCCGGTATGTAAGTGCTGGAGTTTGAAACCTCACACTATTTCCAAGAGCATCACTTGACGCACGCTTCCACGTCACGTGATACGCTTGGAAATAGTGCGAGGTTTCAAACTCCGGCACTTACATGCTAGCGCTTAACATGCGCTCGGGGTCCGTCACCCATAGGATTGTATTGGCAGTGTTAAGGCAGCATAACCATTACGATTACACTGCGGAAATTCTGCCAGATTCTATTTTTTTAATGGACTCCCCTCCTCAACGCATTCCTAGTGCTGGTGTGACCCTAGCCTAAGACTCCTCAAAACCACATTCAATAAGTTTATTAACCTGTCAAATGCTTTAAAGGAATTAAAGCAATGTGGAAATAAAAAATAAAAGTTTACTTTTTCAAACAAAAATGTTACTTTAACCTTATATTGTGCATTTTCAGAACAGTAACAAAAGAAAATGCACCATACAATTTGTTCTGCAATTTTTTGTGAGTGCACCGATACCCCATATGTGGTGTAAAACTACTATTTGGGTACAAGGTGTGGCTCAGAAGGGAAGGAGTGACATTTGACTTATGGAACGCAAATCTTCTGGAATTGATAGCGGACGCCCTGTCATGTTTGGACAGCCCCTGATGTGCCTAAACAGTGGAACTCCCCCACAAGTGATCACATTTTGGAAACTAGACTCCTCAAGGAAGGAATGTATCTATATGTGTGGTGAGCACCTTAAAGCCCCAGGTGCTTCATAGAATTTTATAATGTTGAGCCAAGAAAATAAAAAATCATATTTTTCACACAAAAATTTAGTTTTTTCTCCATATTTTTCATTTACAAAAGTGTGACTGGTGAAAATGGATTATACAATATGTTGTGCAGTTTTTCTTGAGTAAACTGATACTCCATGTGTGATGAAAAATTACTGTTTGGGCGCACGGCAGAGCTCGGAGGGGAAGGAGCACCATTTCACTTTTGGAGTGAAAAAGAGGCTGGAATAGATAGCTGATGTGATGTCATGTTTGCTGAGCCCCTGATGTGGGAATGCATATTTCACTGGATTTCTTTTGGGGAGGATCCATAGAGCGTTTTTTTTGTAGGCTTAGTAAAAGCTTTTATTTAGGAGCATTTTTGCCCCCTCCTCTTCGGCACTTGCGCCTCAGAATGTCAATTCATGCAGACGCACAACGAGCATTTGGTAGGAGCGGGTCCCGTCTGCTGTAATGGCGCATGCACGTGATGCAAGCACCGGAGCCTGGCCTACATACAGCATAATCTATAGCAGGGCGGGCTCTGGTGCTTGCGTCACGCACATGCGCCGTTACAGCAGCCGAGACCCGCTCCTACCAAGTGCTCGTTGTACTCCTGCTTCTATTGACACGCTAAGGTGCAGGTGCAGAAGAGGAGGGGGTCACACACAAGAGGAAGCGGAACAAAGAGGCAGGAGGCGGGGAGGACCATGTGAGCGGCCAGGAGGCAAACTCAGATAAGACCCATCGGACCCCTTAACTGTGAACTTTTCAAACTTTTTTTTTCGGGGTACAGGGCTACAGACATGGGACACACCTTCCCTAAATACAGCATACACGCTGCTTTCAGTGGTGCTTTCAGTTTGGAAAGCACCAGGGGGTTGACAGGTTCTCTTTAAATAGATTGTGGATGCTATGTCATGAAGAGTCCCTGACGTGCAAAAACTGCAGAAACTCCCTCATTTTGGAAACTTAACCTCTCATCTAGAGGATTAGTGACTATTTTTAAACTCTCAGACGATTCGCAGAATTATATTACATTGGACTGAGTAGATGAAAATTACCATTTTTCCACTAAAATGTTGCTTTGGCCCAAAGTTTTTGTTTTTTAAAGCGATAATGGGAAAAAGCAAATAATACAATTTGTTATGCAATTTCTCTTGAGAACATCTATACCCCATATGGTCAAAAACACTGCAAAGCTCCTTGTAGCGCAGATTTTGCTGATATGGTTTGTGGGTGCCATGTCACATTAGCACAGTCCCTAAGGTATCAAAACAGCAGGATCCCCCATAACTGATCCAATTTGACAAACTACACCTCTCAATGAATTAATCTAGGGTTGCAATGAACATACTGACACTACAGGTGTGTCACACAATTTTATATCATTGGGCAGTAAAGAAATAAAGAGTTAAATTTTTTACCACAAAAATTATGTTTTAGTCCCAGGTCTTACCTTTTTACCAGGTAAATGGGTAAAAATGGCACCAAAATTTGTCCCATAATTTCTGCTTAAATTGGTAATACCACATATGTGACTGAACAGTACTGCCGAGCCGCAAGGTGAAACTCTGAAGGGAAAGAGCGCCAATTGACTCTTGGAGTACAAATTTTCATACATTAGTTTGTGGACTTCATATACAGAGCCCCTAAGTGCCAGAAGAGCAGAATCACCCTGAAGTGACCCCAATATGGAAAAAAAAAATTATCTGCAGGTGTACTTTGAGTTCTCGGGTGTTTTCCAGAAATCTGCAGCAATGGATGCTGCACAGTGAAAATTTCAAATCTGCCATTGTAGTATCTACTACATTGTAGTGCCCATACACTGAAGTGCTCGTACACTGTGCCCAGCTCATGCTTCTTGAGAAATGCACCCCATAAATAAAGCGGGTTTCCTCAATACTGAAATGTCAAACATGTGGATACTATATGTAATTTCTGCAAACTGTGGGACCGAGAAAGGAGGGGACTTTTGGATTTGGGAGTATCGATTTTACTGTCTTTCTTTTTAGGTGGAGCCATAGTGCTTTTCCAGAGCATTTGTGCTACCTGTAATGAGGAAGTCCCCTACATTTCCATTTACAGATGACGGACGTTAGTAGGGGTTTATTGTTTTTTTTGTGTGTGTGTGTGTGTGTGTGTGTGTGAATTGAGCTGAAACTTTTATTGTGCCCATTTTACATATAATTTAAATCACATTTATCCTATGCTCTGTGCTGAGTACCTACATCAAAGCTTTCATCTAAATCTCCAAATGACAGGATTCAGATGACACCTTCGAGGAATCCATTCCCTATAATGAGGCAACAGAGTTACTCTGGACTTTGTCTGGCCTCTCTTTAGTGTTGACCTTCCAGAACATTGTCGATAGCTCTTTTATGTAACACTGAAAAGATCAACACCGTAGGACATACTGAGCCCAAGGTGATTCTATATGTCTCATTGTAGGGAATCTTCCATCAGGAGTTCTGTCTAAATCATGTATTTCAGGGATTTACATGTAAACCCTGGTGTAAGCAGCTCAAGGAAGGACCTCACACACCACCATGACTGAGTGAACCAGTAGCCATTATTCGGGCTGGGTCACCATGGAGATTATTGGCTAGATGCGATCATTATGACAATTGCAGCAGAGAGAGAGCCCCTTCCCTCTACGAGTAGATCAATGCAGCCGTCAATATTTACAGTGGCCACAGAGGGGCTAAATGCCCGCGATTGGTGCTAGCACCATTGTGGACGTTACTGCGTGGTGTCAGTTATAGCTAACACTCGCTGATGATTTCACCGTATGAATGATTGCCGTAGCCCTGCCTATGTCCCACCCATATAGCCGTAACTGGCCGAAACTTGTGTGTAAATTCCAAATCTTCTGACTTGTGCAAACATATTGCAACTTATTAAGATGTTTTGCTCCAGAATTCTACCACAAACACCTTGATGAAACACACCCTTGTTGTATCCAGCTAATTAGAAGCACAAATCTTTGTTGGATTTTACAGACATTAGCAGATGAGGATTTTTTCCAGTTGTAATTCCTAAGCTGATCCTTTCATTCTCTGGGAGAAAAAAGGAAAGCTTAGAGGAGCTGATCACTCTTGTGTAAAGGGGAGGCAGGAGTGATGGTTCAGCCGGCAACTAGCCCTTATGGCCATTTTACACGCGGCTACATTTCTAGCTTATCCACAGGTAACATACTGGCTGCAGTGAAATAATTGAGAGAAGGTTCTACCTTGTTGCTGTGTACAAATGGAATAATGTCTCCATGATTTCACTGCAGCCAGTAAGTTACCTGGGATAAGCTAGAAATGTAGCCGCGTGTAAAGTGGCCATTAGAGGTAAGAAAAATAGATTGCATATGAGGCATTATACTAATGATGTCTATAGACTTATTCAAGAACTGTGCTCCTTTCCCTAAGCCTACATATTGCTCTTGGGCTAATGCTGATATACTGTGTATATTATATAGCGATACCGCTTTTCTAACAGCTTCCAATAATGGACCCCGTTAGAGAAATAATCAGTATACACATACATCCACCACACCTATACTGTATCGGGGAGGATGAGTGTGACAGGATACCCATTAGGCGTGAAGGTATTAGAATTCGCTCACGTCAATAATGACTGACTTTCCTCACTAGTCCTGCGTTAATCTTCTTTTCCATGTCTCCCACAGAGAGGTATTGTTGTCTGTTTCCTGTATTGTATCTCCTGCGATGCTTATTAGGTTCAAGGATGTACATCATCTGCAGAGATAAATTGATGTTCTGCATCATTTTGTAGCTGAGGGTACTGATTCAGTGAATCATGTGATATGAGTCAGGAGATCTGCTCCGAGCAGTGAAATAGTTAACAGCCATGCATCCCTCCTCCCTCCTCTGCCCATCACTTTGCCTCTTCATAGGCATACATACTGTTACTGTCTTCTCACAGTGAGCCATGGCCGGTCTCTCAAGGATGATGCTGCCTCAGTCGCCTCTATGGATGTGTCTGTGGTTTACACTGTGTCACCACATTTGCTTCTACCTTATTGATGTCAGAGATGACTTCACTGAGGCAAGTCCCTCCGTAACCAATGGTGGAGGCTCTCCTTGTGAAGATGCTGTCACCAATGAATGAGAGGGCTGTGTTAATGGTTACTGCACCATATTCAGCAGGAATGTAACCTGGTAACTAGAAGCTTACGAAAGTCACGGAAAATCCTGCAACATAGCCTCACCCATTATAGTAATATGATCGCGTGAACCGAATATGAAAACACCACCCAGCAGCAGCATTCTCAGGTCAGATATTGGACTTTTCACCTTGGTAATAACTGGAAACAGACATGCCATGTCTCCATGTTTTGGTACTCCTTCATTTGCAGCCATTAATATGATTTAAAGGGAACTGTCACTCGATACATTTACCTGAACCATGGGCAGGTTGAATCGGACCCTACGTGTGTGATGTTGCACTCTGACACACCTCGTATAATGACAGGTCAACTTTAAACGTTTAATAAAAAACAAACAATAAAATCAGGCTACATTCCCACAAGAGCTTTTAGTGAGGTTTTGATGTGCAGAATTTCGCAGTTATTTTATAAATTAGATCACACATTTTCAACTTGTTTTTTGTCGCATTTTAGACACTATTTTTGTTTCTTGTTGGTGTGTCATGTTTTAAATAACAAGGTTTTTTTCGGACGAAGTACCTTATGTCCGCGCTGCTGTCAGAAAGTATACCACCGACACGGATGTCTAGGTATAGTGATGATTATTCCTTATTCCCTGAGGAAGGAGCTCGGCAAGTTCTCGAAACGCGTTGGAAATAAGGAAATAAATCATCACTAATACTAGAATCCCGTGTCGGTGGTATACTTTTCTGACAGCAGTGCGGACATAAAGGTACTTCGTCCGAAAAAACTGTGATTTGAGCACCGCATTCTGTGGAAGTACGGTCCTGCAGCAGCTGTTATTTTCCTGAGCGATTACGCTGGTTGTGTGCTACAACCACATCAGGTGAGCAATACAATATTAACATCATACAATTGTCTATAAAAGATAAGACCCTATTTTGCGCATTCTCACCCTTAGATATGTTTAAATAAAGCTGCTTTCTTTTGATACTTCCTGTTATTTGGCTTTGACAAAACTTTATTGATCTACGTAGATAGGAGAGGGTCCAGATGGAGCCCATAAATAGAAGGAAAGGGTCAGGATGGAGCACATAACTACAAGGGGAAGGTCAGGATGGAACACATTACTGTCACGCTTGTTAGGTAAGGGAATCAGGTAACAGGTAGGTGAATTGGGCAAAAGGGGGTTAGGAGAGCCTAATCTGACCCTGATGCTGGGGTCCCTGGCTCACCCTGATCTCGGAGGTACCTCTGATGGTGAGGAATTCTGAGCCGCCACCCTGTACCCTAAAACTCCTGATTAGCCCTAGGCTGAGGGCCCCTACCTCCACCCATGGGTCAGGAATCACAGCTTCTCCCAAGTAAAGACTTTAGCCCAGCAGCTAAGCATCAGCACAGCACAGCACCAAGACCTAGAGCACATAGCTATCAGCAGCACCTGACAGAGGAGAGGGAAGGCTATTTAAAGCCAGGGGGAGGGGATTCCAGGTAAGTCACACAATTGAACATAATAGTGACTGCAGTTCTGGAGCACACCACAGGAGGCAAGGACCTTCACAACCATCAACCATGCAGCTCTTAAAGACAAACTACATACACAGCAGCATCCAACAATGTCAGCGCCATCTAAGCGCGTTATAGTACCCCCTCTTTTAAAAATGGCCTACGGACTCGACTATGGCACATCCAACAGACATCCAGATCCCCTGAGAGATGAGATATGAAAGATATTACGGGTTGCCAAACCTGGAGGTAGGTCAACGCAGTACAGCACAGGATTGCAAATGGCCAATATCTGAAAAGGTCTAACAACCCTGGAACCCGGAGCCCCAGTAGCACACCGCCACCTGACATGCTGGGACAACACCCACTCATTCACACTCAGGTCTGGACCCGTACATTTATTGCCACACATGCGGGCACAGACAGAGGGCACATTCTTAGGCAGGCAAGTACCAGGCGCGTCTCTCAGGACCCCAAGACTCCCTCCTTTGGGACGCACCGTAGACACAACCACCCTTCCCCTGCCCCTCTTCCTAGGACAACGCCCAGAGGCACCAGGAGTCAGGAGCGTGGCGTGCACTCCACCCCCACCCCCAGGCAAACGCCTAACCTTCTTGAGCAAAGAAGTCAGTTTAGCCATCACCAGCACGGTGGAGATGGAAGTACCTCGGCAAGTACCCTCACAGGCAGTACCCCAGCGAACCACCTCCTGGGCCCGCCAGTCAATTACCGGGTTGTGTTTTCTCAGCCAAGAAGACCCAAGACAATGGGGGTTGGTAATTTCTCCAAAATATAACAAGAGAGGGACCCCTGGTGATGAGTTCCTATGCTCAAGTACACATCATGACCACTTGGGATATCACCTTCTGGCTGAGCGGAAACTGAGTCAATGGCGGAGACGGGAATGGGTCTCGCTAAGGCGCTACAGACGAAGCCATGAGTCTACGCAAAGCGAGAATCCATAAAAACGACTCCCGCTCCGCTATCAACTAGTACCAGTATAGTCTCTGTTTTCCCATCTACCAGCACCTTGGCAGACTGCGTGAACGGAGACTTAGAAAAAAAGGAGATATAAACCCTCTAGTCATCTCCTTCTGAACGACCTGAGGTAGGCTGCGTCTGAGACTGCGTATGTGTCCCGGAGCGATGTGGACATAAGGGAAGGGAAGGCAATTTAAAGCCAGGAGAGGGGATTCCAGGTGAGTCACACAATTGAACATAATAGTGGCTGCAGTTCTGGAGCACACCACAGGAGGCAAGGACCTTCACAACCATCAACCATGCAGCTCTTAAAGACAAACCACATACACAGCAGCATTCAACAATATCAGTGCCATCTAAGCGCGTGACAATTACTTCAAAGAGAGGGTCAGGATGGAGCACATTACTACAAGGACAGAGTCAGTATGGAGTACATTACTTCAAAGAGAGAGTCAGGATGAAACACATTACTACAAGTGAAAGGTCAGAATGAAGTACATTACTATAAGGAGAAGGTCAGGATGGAGCATATTAATACAAGAAAAGGTCAGATAGAGCAATTACTACAAGGAGAGGGTCAGATGGAGCATATTACTACAAGGAGAAGGTCAGGATTGAGCAAATACTGCAAGGGAAGGTCAGGATGAGCACATTACTACAAGGAGAGGTCAGGATGGAGCACATTTTACAAGGAGAGGTCAGGATGGAGCACATTACTACAAGGAGAGGGTCAGGATGGAGCACATTACAACAAGAAGAAGTTCAGGATGGAGCACATTACTACAAGGAGAAGTGTTGTGAATCCATTGGAGCTCCCTCCCGGTGGTTGTTGCTGGTGATGCAGCTGACTGTGTGGGCTTCACAGGTGATGGTGATGATTGGCAATCTGGTTCTTGGGGCATATAATAGTTTGAAGTGGATCAATCCTTGCCAGTAGTCTTTGGTTCCTGGAGGAGTTCACATCTCTCTAGTTTCTTCTGCTCTGTGGAATTCTTTGCAAGCTAAGGGGCCTTTCACACTTGCGTTTTTTTCCTGATCTGGAAAAACATGATTCTTACAGGATTAATTTTTTTGCCCATTCACTTTAATGATTTCAGGAAAAAACCTGAAGCAACAAGATTCTACCTGAAATCATTAAAGTGAATGGGCAAAAAAATTAATCCTGAAAGAATCAGGTTTTTTCCTGATCTTCCAGATCAGGAAAAAAACGCAAGTGTGAAAGACCCTCAAGTGGATTTTTTTATATTTTGTGGCACACTTTTGTGTGCTTAAGGTTCTGCTTGTTTTGTATTATTCTAAGTTGTGGGTTTACAATTTAGTCTGTATATTTGTTTATCTGCTCTCAAATAGGAAGTATTATCTGTTATTTCCAGTTCTGCTGGCATTTCATTGATATAAGTCTGCAGATATAGAGGGCGCCAAGTTTTAGTGACTCAGGGTAATTTTTGTTGTATCTGCTGTTGGTGGTTTTTTGATAGTGTTTTATACTGACCGCACTAGTATTCTGTCCTGTCTTTCCTATGTAGCTAGTTTGACCTCTTTTGCTAAACCTTTTACTCTTCCTGTGTTTGTTTTTCTTTCTCTGGTTTCCCAGTTAATATCTGTGGGGGCTTGCTATTCTTTTGGGGTTCTGCTCTGAGGCAAGATAGCTTTTCCTACATCCATCATTAGTAGCAGTTAGTTCTCCAGCTGTGCAGAGGTGTCTAGGTCTGGTTAGTTACATCCCACGGCTACTTCTAGTTGCGGTCTTCAGGGATTGCGGTCAGTACAGTTACCAATGACTTCTATGGAATCTGAATGTTACTCCTGAGTCATTGGTTCATAACAGTACACCTGGCCAAAAGAGTTACAATTGAGATACATGCATCTCAGAAGAAGGGAAGAGAAGTGTTGAGGCTGTTGTTTCTTTTTTCTTTCTTCCCTCTTTTTCTTTGGGTGACTGTGGAGTCTTGTGCCAGTGTGAGTGTCCAGGACCTAGCTTCTCGTTTAGACCAGCTCGCTGCAAGGGTACAGGGAATTTCTGAGTATATAGTTCAGACTCCAGTTTTGGAACCAAAAATTCCTACTCCAGATTTGTTTTATGGTGATAGGTCAAAAATAATTGTAAACTGTTTTTTGCTCTGAGACCTCGGTCCTCTGGTGATTCAGTTCAGCAGGTTAAAATAGTTATGTCCCTGCTGAGGGGCAATCCACAGGATTGGGCGTTTTCTCTCACCTCTGGGGAGACGGTTTTACTTAATGTGGACTCCTTTTTTCAGGCCTTGGGTTTAATTTACGATGAACCCGACTCTGTGGATCAAGCTGAGAAGACCCTGTTGGCCCTGTCTCAGGGTCAGGAGGCGGCGGAATTGTATTGTCAGAAATTCAGGAAATGGTCTGTGCTGACTAAATGGAATGATGATGCTTTGGCAGCGCTTTTCAGAAAGGTTCTTTCTGATGCTGTTAAGGATGTTATGGTGGGGTTTCCTACGCCTGCGGGTTTGAACGATTCTATGTCTCTGGTCATTCAGACTGATCGGCGTCTGCGTAAGCGCCGAGCGGCTAACTCGGGATTGTCATCCTCAGAGCAGATTCCTGAGCCGATGCAGTGTGATAGGATTCTATCGCACTGACCGACAAGGATCTAGGCGCAGGAATAAGTTGTGTTTTTACTGTGGTGATGCTTCTCATGTCATCTCTGTTTGTCCCAAGCGGGCACAGAGTATTGCTGGTTCCTTTACCGTCAGTACTATACAACCTAAGTTCTTATTATCAGTGTCTCTGATTTGTTCCTTGTCGTCATTTTCTGTTATGGCATTTGTGGATTCAGGTGCCGCCTTAAATTTGATGGATTTTGAGTTTGCTAGTCGTTGTGGCTTCCCTATGCAGCTGTTGCAGGACCCTATTCCTTTAAGGGGCATCGACGCTACACCTCTTGCGCAGAACAAACCTCAGTTTTGGACGCAGTTGACAATGAGCATGGCACCAGCTCATCAGGAGGATTGTTGATTTCCGGTTTTGCATAACCTGCATGATGCGGTGGTGATGGGTTTTCAGTGGTTGCAGGTCCATAATCCTGTTTTGGATTGAAAGTCTATGTCGTAACTAGCTGGGGTGTAAGGGGGTATATGATGACATTTCCTTGATGTCTATATCATATCCGTGCCAGGAGATTCCGGAGTTTCTGGCTGATTTTCAGGATCTTTTTGCTGAACCCAAGTCCAGTTTTCTTCTGCCACATCGGGCGTGCGATTGACTTGGTGCCAGGCTGTAAGTTTCCTAAGGGTCGACTTTTCAACTTGTCTGTGCCTGAACATGCTGCCATGTGGAGTTATATTAAGGACTCTTTGGAGAAGGGTCATATTCGCCCTTCCTCTTCGCTGTTGGGGGCGGGGTTATTTTATATTGCCAAGAAAGTTGGTTCCCTAAAGGTACCTTCACACACAGCAATATTGCTAGGCAATTTCACTGGCAATTTGCTAGATGCAGTGAAATCATGGACACATTGTTCTATTTTGTTGCTGTATACAAATGGAACAATGTGTCTATGATTTCACTGCAACCAGCAAATTGCCAGTGAAATTGCCTAGCAATATTACTGTGTGTGACGGTACCTTGAGACCCTGTATTGATTGAATAAGATCATGGTCAAGTTTCAGTACCCTCTGCCTTTGATTCTTGTTTTCTAGGGCTAAGGGGGCATGTTGGGTTACTAAAATTGACCTTAGGGGGTCCTTCAATCTAGTTCGTATCAAGCAGGGACAGAATGGAAAACGGCGTTTAATACGTCTGAAGGCCATTTTGAATACCTCGTAATGCCTTTTGCGTTGGCTAATGCTCCTTCCGCTTTTCAGTCCTTTATGCATGACGTATTTCGGGAGTTGATTGACAAGTTCTTGATTGTATATTTGGATGATATCCTGATTTTTTCTGATGATTGGGATTCTCATGTGGATCAGGTCAGGTCGGTCTTTCGGATTCTGCGTGACAATGCTTTGTATGTTAAGGGGTCTAAGTGTTGCTTTGGTGTCCAGAAGGTTTCTTTATTGGGCTTCATTTTGTCTCCCCTTCTTCTACTGAGATGGATCCTGTTAAGGTTCAGGCTATTCATGATTGGGTTTAGCCCACGTCCATGAAGGGTCTTCAGAAATTTTGGGGCTTTGCTAATTTTTACCGTCGGTTCATTGGCAATTTTTCCAGCGTGGTCAAGCCGTTGACCGATTTGACTAAGAAGGGTGCTGATGTGAAGCATTGGTCTCCTACGGCCATTTTTGTCTTTCAGGAGCTAAAAAGATGGTTTACCTCTGCTCCAGTGTTGCACCAACCAGATGTTTCCCTTCTGTTTCAGGTGGAAATTGATGCTTCTGAGATTGGTGCAGGGGCCGTCTTGTCTCAGAGGTGCCAGATCAGAACCCAAACTACAGACACTGCCCCTCAAGCTTTTAATATGACTAAGGGACTTTTTTTTTCTAAAACATCTAGGTGAAATAACTTGACCAAATTCACATGCCTTTATTTTTGTGTTGTACTTACGACAGAAACCATGAATACAACACATTCCTCTTCTCGGAAGAGTTTCAACACATTCTGAGTAATACATAGCGACCTTCATTTGACACCTGTCACTACCTGGTGAAATGGGCTTGTCTTAGCTCACTCACACAGCCAGATCAGAATATCCCACACACTACACTGATGAGGGGCAGTTACCCCGAAATGCAGCGTCTGTAATTTGGGGTTCTGATCTGGCACAAATCCCTTAGTTATATTAAAAACTTGTTGGAAAGCAATTATGACTTTGAGGAGCTGCTTAAATGTGGCACTGGAGTTTCTCCACTTCCTTAGTGAAGTGTAAATTTGAAATTTGCATATATCTGAGAGGAGGGAAGTGGCTACAATCTCCTCACCTACTTAGCTGTCTCCATAAGGTTGCTAGCAAGTTCCCCAGACCTCGTCTTAGCCCACTCACACAGCCAGATCAGAATATCTCACACACTACACTGATGGGGGGCAGTTACCCCGAAATGCAGCGTCTGTAGTTTGGGTTTCTGATTTGGCACAAATCCCTTGGTCATATTAAAAGCTTGTTGGAAAGCAATTATGACTTTGAGGAGCTGCTTAAATGTGGCACTGGAGTTTCTCCACTTCCTTAGTGAAGTGCAAATTTTAATTGTTAAAATAATTGAATTGATCATCAGGGTTTCAGGACAACATGGCCTATACAGGGACAAGAACTGGCATCTGCTGGCTCTCCCACCTGTGCAGCGCTTGTGATGACCACTGCTGTAACTTAGGTTAAATGGTGTTGCCATAAATAATTTGGTTTTGGGTTTCCCTTTGGGCAGTTGGCCTCTGAAAGGTTTGCCATCACTGCTCTAGATTGTAAGCCCACGAGGGCAGGGTCCCCCCCTCTGTTCCATTCTGTCAATATTAGTTTGTTCATTGTAATTTATACATGTATTTTGTATGTAAATCCTATTTCACCAGGTAGTGACAGGTGTCAAATGTAGGTCGCTATGTATTACTCAGAATGTGTTTGAAACTCTTCCGAGAAGAGGAATGTGTTGTATTCATGGTTTCTGTCGTAAGTACAACACAAAAATAAAGGCATGTGAACTTGGTCAAGTTATTTCACCTAGACGTTTTAGAAAAAAGAAGTATAGGGCCTTCATGTTGGAGAGATCTGTAAGTTTGTTAGTGGAACAGACTCGCCTTAGCCTCCAGGCCTGGTTTTGCAACTGGCTCATGTCCAGGAATCCCATTTAATCCTGCAGCTGGAGCCAGGTTACTGGAGCAGCATGTTTTATGTAAGCTGACTGGGTGCGGGCAACACAGTCAAGCACTGTGGGCTTTAACTTCACAAGTGGACCTACAGTCAAGGGTCCAAGAGTGATACAGAGATTACATTTAGACATTATCAGAGAGTTAATGGACTGTACAGACTGAGTTCCAGATCTGCCAGGTCTGTAAATAGTTTGGTTTGCAATAAAAGATTGTTTGATATGAACAAACTCCTAGGTCACTGTCTTACATTTATGGCCAATGTAAGCCATTGCTGTCACGGGTGGCACGGGTGACAGGGTGGAGGCCACGCGCAGACGGTCCCAGCGTTTGGCCAATCAGCCATAATGTTTGAGGACGGTCCGTCTTTCAGGGGCATTTACCTTCTGTGTAGATAGAGAGAAGGTATGATAAGATCTCCCTATCATGGGGAGACGGCTGGGAATGTCTTGTGCTCGGTCTGGTTTCTACACCAGTATTCTGGGTCACTAGGACCCAGCAGGTTCTTCCCATCTTTATAAGGAGCTTCATTGCCCTCCCTCGGTGCAGGTGATATTTCCTTGTGCACTCATTTGCTCCAGCAGAAGCTGAGGTTGTGGAGGTTGCTGTGCTCTGCTGCAAGATAAGTGTTTTCTTTCCCCATTGTCTGTTTTTCCTTGTGTTTGTCTTTAGTTGTTAGTGGAGGGGTCTAGTGAACCTCTCCATCTGATCCTTAGATAAGGTAGTGCTAGGATCAGAGAGGGACGAGGTTCGTGGTCGGCGACAGTTGAGGAAACTGTATAGGGACGTCAGGGCAGACAGGGTCAGCCCCAGTAAGACTAGGGGTCACCCTCTCCTTCTTGTGCCCATAGCTTTAGGGACTCCTTATCCCCCCCCCCCGTCGTTGTCCTACGCTGAGTGTCTCTCCCGCTCCCAGCGTGACAATTGCCTCACATATGCTGGAGAATGTGGACACTATAAATCATACCTTAAACCCATATATCTGTGATCAAGCTGGCAAAGTTGTAGCTCAGGTTAACTGACAAAATGAAAGAGATTGTGACGCAGTTGGTTCTTGCCAATATCCAACAGCAGCAGGCCAATACTCAACAGCAGAAAATCAATGCTCAACAGCAGCAGACCAAGGCTTACCAGCAGTACGCCTATGAAGAGCAGCAGACCAACAGCTTGTTGATCCAATGGTGTGCAGCCCTGCAAGAAACGCTACAAGCGGTGGCCCCAGTTTATCTGGTCCATCCTGAGGCTCAGGGCAAAATCAGGACAGTGCTGAGAAAAATGGGAATGGAAGACAACCTGGATGCATCTTTGAGAGAACAGCAGATAGGAGCGTTTACCACTCAAACAGTGTGTTTAAGTGCTGGCCCTGTTTCTGATGAGAGATTTCCAGAGAGCTTACTTTAAACTGAGCCCAGAGAATGTTCGGGCCTATGGCAAACTTAAAAGGTGAGGTCCTTACCGAGCTGGGTGTCAACACTTATGTACAGACCCCTGCAGATATACCAGTGGTCCTTTGTGGAGGGTCGACTCAATGTCACGCTCACACAGGTGGATTGTCCGTTGTACAGTACAAAACAGAGGGTACAACGGAATAGTATAGTGAGAGGAAGGCCCTTACTGTAGGGAACGTGGGATGTGACACTTCCTGAAACTAACCTGAGTCTGTTCCTGAGCTGCTCTACCATCCTATGTGAGTGTGGCGCCCCGCAACGAGTGCGTCACAAGAGGGTATTGCAGCCATAAATGCAGCCGCAATATTCTCTGACACAGCAGTGATCTGGTTAACTTTGAGATCCAACCCTGCATGCATCACCTAGAATAGAGGGCCAATCCAGGGTCCTGGTGGGCGGAGTGCAAGGGTAGTGTAGAGGACGAGTTAACACAATTAGTTGGAGAGGAGAAGAGAAGAGACGTAGGAGCGGGGGCCCTGCACCTCGTGCAGCCCCCGGGCCGTCACCGGTCGGGTGTCAGCACCTGAGGCCTCAACAACCGGGATCGGGCATCACTAACCACGGGTTCCAAAGTACCCCCGTACCCAAAACCTTACAGCCGGTTCACTGGTACTAAAGCTGGCAGCAGTTCACCTCTGCTACGCGAACCAGAAGCGTGGAGGAGCAGCTTTACAGGAGCACCCCACCACCAGCCAACTTCCAGTCGTCTAACCAGCGGTGTACCCACCGAGGGATCCAAGGCTCCCCAAAACATCCACAACGTACATCTTGGATAGGGCATTGAAGCAGCCTCCCCGTACCCGATCTGGTATTCCTGGGCGACAATGGCAACCACTTAGCTAGAATGGAGGAACACTGCGGATCTCTAAGGGACACCATCACTGCTGAGTCCACCCGGTCCACTACCCGTGAACTGTATGCCATGTACTGCCTGCTGGTTACAGTAAAAACCCGTTGCAGAGACTCTCTGTGTCCGTGCTTCCTTATGAACTGTCCGTCCGCACTACAAGGTAACCGCAGCTGCCGCACAACATCTTAAGCAGCTCCAACCTCCGGGGATCACCGCTCAGCCTGTGGGGAGCGTTCCATCTTGCTGCTATCCATCCCCCGGAGGTTCCGCAGCGTCGGTAACGATTACCGAAACTACTCATAGGTGGCGTCACGAATAAATTAACCCCTTAATCTGTTCCGACAAGACGTCTTCAACTTTTGATCTGCACTCTACCGGGCCCGGCTACCGGCAGGCGCGGCCCACCCGTGACAAGGAGGAAGGAGCTACAGCCTGTCTAAACCGGAGTCCACGGGCCGACGGTGAGTCATGAGCCCTTCACCCCGCCGTCCCTGACTGTCACCTCTCCTCACCCTGGCTAATAAGTAGGTCGGTGAGTTCACTAGATGTCACCTCTAGCATAATAAAACACAGACAGGTAAACCGACAGGGGACGTAAACAATAAGAACACACCAACTCGGTGTCTGCAGTCAAACTTCATAGGCTGCAGGTAATGCGGCTCCAGGTCAGCAGGTCTCCAGCAGCAGATACACTGGAAGCACAAGAGATCTCCACACACCACGATAGTCAGCATAAAAATGAAGCTCTATTACAGGCATCAGGTGATAGGTCATGTGACCACTTATAGGGAAAAAGGTGTGGTCACCAACCTGGTTAAAAACTGAGATGAAGGGGGCGTGTCCTGCAGCCGATGGAGCAGGGCGCATAAGGAAGGAGCTCCTCTGTTTCAGCCCTAAAAAACAGCAAATACCGGCTCCCAGTCTACCTGGTGACCCAGTGCTATATCTGCTGCTGCACCGTCACTACACGATGCCGAGGACCGCATCTCGGCGCCGGGACACTGCACAAACGGTAATAGACTTTTTCTCTGCAGAGAAGCAGCCAGCGTGCTCTTCTAAAATGGCGCCGGCGGCTGTGAAACCACGCCGCTCTCCTCCCCCGCCTCACTCTCCCCGCAGCACAGTGGGAGCAGTTGACAGTCTGGAGGATGATGCCCCTGTGACACTGGGGTGTCTGAAGCACCAGGCAGTCCTTCTCCTCTCCCTCCAAACTTGTCAAAGCATTTAAAGAATGGAACTTTCATCGCTCCAGCAACTCATCCTTCCCCAGGCCTGATCCTCACAGCAAGGACGGACATACTCCCCAGGAGGGCGCCTTTTGTGGCTGAGCCCAGGATATGATAATACTAAGGGCTGTGACATGATGTGACTCCGGTGGCTCTAGAGCGGTTTGGGTTATCTTGTTGTTTCTTGGATTGCTCTGAGCCAGATTTGTCTTTGATAGACCAATCTTACATCTAAATTGGTCGGACTCTTTGTCGCACTTTAGTGTGGTTGGGAGTCGGTGGTCCCCCACCCGGAGATGGTGTACCGTCGAAAGTAATGTTTACATTTGTGTTTGTATTGTTGTTCCTTTGCTCTACCTTTCCTTTCTCTTCTCTCTTCCATCTTTCCCTCTTCTTTCTTATCCATTTCCTGGTCATCTGACCTTCTGGTTTATCATTGTCTCACCCAAATAGGCTAGCATGAGTGTGCGGATAGTTACACTTAATGTGAAAGGGTTGAATTCGCCTATAAGACTGTCTTTTTTATGGAGAGAGGCCCGCCGCACTAAGGCTGACATTTTGTGTGTCCAGGAGTCTCACCTCTTCGAAAATGATAATAAGAGGCTACGTCACAAACTCTATCCTCATGAGTTTTTCGCCAATCACTCAGCAAAAAAGGCGGGAGTCTGTATTTTAATCAGTAACTCGGTTCAATTTCAATTGAATAGAGTCATAACGGATCCAGCAGGCCGCTATATTATCTTGTTTTGTTTTGTGGGAGGAAAGACAATGACTCTGGCAAATGTATATAGACCTAATGAGGGTCAGATTAAGTTTCTGAGATATTTTTTTGAGTTGGTGAAGAGGGAGATGCAGGGTATGTGCATAATCTGTGGAGACTTCAATATAGTCCCAGATTGTCGGCGGGGTTGCTCCTCTCCTGCTCTCAGGCGAGGTAAGGAGCTGGGCCCTTTAAACCGTGAGTTCGGACTCCATGATGTGTGGCGCTACCTTCATGCTTCAGAGCGTGATTATTCTTTCTTCTCCCATAGACACGGAACATACTCCAGAATTGATTATTTTCTGGTAAATGATAACACCTTGGCGTCCTGTGCTGGGGCGGAGGTGGATCTGATCACGTGGTCAGATCATGCGCCGGTATTTTTGGAGCTCCGGCTTGGAGGTGGAAGCTGAACGTGAGTCTCTTGTCCGATCGGCATGTCCTGACGTCATTTGCTCAGACTTTGACTGAATACTTTGCTTGAACGAAAACGAGAAGTCTCAGATGAGACGCTCTGGGCGTTTCATAAGGCAGTTCTGAGGGGACTTTTCATACAGAAATCCTCCCAACTAAAGCGATCTCGGGACAAGCTTAGGTCGGACTTGATTCTCTGGTTGAGTCAATTAGAGACTCTTAATAAATCAGACCCTGCACACCACTTGACTACTCAGATCTTTCAGGCACGTCATCAGTTGAGAGCATTTATGTTACAGCAATGCGAAAGGGGAATGAGACGCCTGAAAATTACTCACTATGAGGCGGGTGATAGAGCTGGAGCGGTGTTAGCTAGGAGAATCAAGAAACGTTCTGTGGGAATGATGGTAGACTCTATGAAAATGGCAGATGGGCAAACTGTGAGATCCCCGCAGAAATTGTGGATGTGTTTGCACAATTCTATGCAGACCTCTACAATTTAAAAGATGATAGGGATACTTCGCAGCCGGACTCGACATTGATTGAACAATTTTTAAATACGTTGCAACTTCCATCAGTGTCAGAGGAGCACCTTGCTGAGCTGAACGCGCCTTTTACCATTATGGAGATAGCTAGAGTTATAGCTTCCACTAAGACCCATTCTGCCCCGGGACCTGACGGCTTCACGAACATATATTATAAATCTTTTTCAACCCAGCTAGCCCCTTATCTGCTCCGTGCTTTCCAATATTGGCAATCGTCATGGTCCATTTCACCAGATGTGTTGGAGGCTACTATCACCACAATTTCTAAACCTGGGAAGGCTCCCGATTCCCCAGAAACTTATAGACCAATTTCACTCTTAAATTGCGACCTAAAGATCTATTCCAAAATTCTAGCTAACAGATTATCTCGCATACTCCCTTGTTGGTGGACCTGGATCAGGTGGGTTTTGTGGCTGGGAGACAGGCAAAAGACGGCTCCAGGAGGATGATAGACCTCATTGGCACAGCTGAGTCGAGGGGTGTCCCCAGTGCGCTCTTGTCTCTAGATGCTGAGAAGGCGTTTGATAGGGTGCACTGGGGAAACCTCCATTCTGTGCTGCAGAAGTTTTGGTTTTATGGCCCTATTCTGTCGGCAATACTCAGTTTATACTCTAATCCCAATGCTAGGTGTCCTCTCCTCTGGATTCTTGTTTCGAAGATTTCTGATAACTAATGGTACCCGGCAGGGTTGCCCTCTCTCCCCAGTGGTATTCGCCCTAGTGGTGGAACCACTGGCAGTCGCTATTCGATCTGACCCACGGATCTCGGGGTAAGTAGTGGGTAACAAAGATCATAAAATTGGTTTGTATGCCGATGATATCATTATTTCCTGCACTAATTTGCTACAGTCCTTCCCGTCGGTCATGTCTAACCTCACATCATTTGCTCAAGTGCCTTACTACAAACTTAATGCCACAAAATCGGTTGTGTATCCGATTAGAGTCCCACCTCGTCTTTCAGCTCAGCTGGCGTCCTCTTTGCCTTTTCAGTGGTCTTCAGGGGGTATTCCCTATTTGGGAATAACCTTATGTTCCTCCTCCTCGATCGTTGCCACGAACATTGAATCCCTCAAGAAAAATCTTCAGCACAGCCTGGATAAGCACCCCATCCACGAATTGTCATGGTTGGCCAGAATTCATGCCTTTAAAATGCTTTTGTTACCCAAAATTTTATACTGCCTCCGCTGTATTCCCTCTCTATCCCTAATAAACTAATAATGAAGCTCCAGAACATAGCTAACTCCTATATTTGGGCAAAGAAACGACCCAGAATTTCCAGGGCTGTGATGTATCTCCAGTTGAAAAAAGGAGGGATGGGAGTGCCGGATTTAAAAACCTATCACAGGGCGATGATCCTGGAGGAGGCTAAGAAGTGGTGGAACTCAGCTGACCATCTGGACCAGTTGGGATGGGTCCAAATTGAAACCCACATTTTGGGGGTTGGAGATTTACGTCGGGTCTTGGCTGCAGAGTCCCTGTGTGCGTTGAAGAGAGTTCCGCTGTTAAGCACGTCTCGGGCCCTTCTAGATAGTTGGAGGCAGGCCCCGAGGGGTTGGACTACATTACCCGTTTCGGTCATTCCTTTATCCTGTCTACAACTACATATCCCTTCTCTAGACTCTGTGAGGGAAACTACCTAATCCCCCCCAAGGTAAATGTTTGGGCGCTGAACCTGAAGAACCCAAGTCAGGGATACCTGCTGTAGAGGTCACCAACATAGGGACAGAGTGTAATCTCTACAGGTTTCCCCTAGAGGTAATCGCAGGAGAGGTGGAAGTGACTGAGCCAATCCAAGAGATTGGTGACAGACCACAGCTCCAGGATCCCACCCTGGTTGTAGTGATGATGGCATGGCTCAGCAGCCTGACACAGAGGTGGATTTTTCTAACATAGTGATCAAGCAGGAGTTGCGCTACCAGGCGGGTAAAATCCAGTGCAAAGTAGTAGAGGAGTTGAGAGTACCTCAGCCTTACTGCTGGGAGGCGCTTGAGTTGGCCCAAAAACATGAGTGGCCACCTAGTGGTAAAAAAGCTGCTGGACCGTGTACTGCAGCATTTTTATTGGCCTGGGGTATATGCCAAGGTGCAGAGGTTTTGTGAGTCCTGCTGTGTATCTGTATGTGCATGTAGTGTGATTGTAGCAGAGCTGTGTGTGTCTATATGTTTATGTAGTGTGTATATCTATATGTGATTGTAGTAAAGCCATGTATGTCTAGTACATTAAAATTAGTGCTAATGACACCTCTCTTTTACACAGCCTGGAAAATTTTAATCAATAGGAAAATTGATTGTCCTTTTTTCTGCCATCTAAACTTGAGGTGCGGCTTAAGGTACGAAAGTATAGCAGCAGCGGTGAAGGGGAGGGTGCAGAGTGTTAAAGGGGCCCACTGAGATTCTTTTGCCCAGCATCCTCAAAAACCTGGAGCCGGCTCTGATTATAGAGGTACCTTGTGAGTGGATTGCCACAGATCTAGTAGGACCACTTGTAAAATCAGCCCGTGGTCACCAGCATATATTGGTAGTAGTTGATTATGCTACCAGTTATCTGAAGGCAATTCCACTCTGACATACCTCGGCGAAGCTTATTGCTCAGGAGCTGTCTGCCATGTTCTGCTGAATTGGGTTACCTAAGGAGATTCGTACAGATCAGGGGAGTCCTTTTATGTCTATAGTAACCAGGGAACAGTGCCAACTTCTCCAGATTAAGCAGCTGTGCACATCGAGGTATATCTGGTAAAAAGTTGGGGAAGAAAATTATAAGGTGTATTATTAACCTGATAGGAGAAAACCAGAATAAATCTACCAAGTAAACCTGTTGAAGGCATGGATTGAGAGAATGTATGGGGACTGATGTAATCCCTGTCATATCTCCCTTGGACCCTGTGACACCAGCCAGGGAAGAAATCGGTGATGTGGAATCCGGGGTGGAGATAAGAAACATGTTCAACAAAAAAGCAGAGACATGAGCCTGGGAAATTAGTGCAGCAGAATACAAGCATATTTTCAGACCTGCCTGGCCGTACGTTGGTGATCTAACATTACATTGTTCCCGAGCCTGATGTAAATGTATGAATGAAACCATACTGTGCTCCAAAGGCAAGCCATCGCAGAGGAGGTGAAAAAGATGCTCCAGTTAGGTGTCATTTTAAAATCCAGGAGCGAGTGGGCCAGCCCCATTGTGCTGATCACGAAGCCAGACGGATTGCTACGATTTTGTAACGATTTCTGAAAATTAAATGAAGTATTAAAATACGATCTCTATCCAATGCCTAGGGTGGATGAGCGAATTGAGAGCCTGGAATAGGCCCAGAATTTCACAACACTAGATCTGGCCAAGGGTTACTGGCAGGTGCTGCTGGCAGAGTCAGCAAAAGAAAAGATTGCTTTTGTCATGCCAGAGGGACTCTTATTATTATGTTGCTTTGCCTTTTGGCTTACATGTGGCTCTGGCCACGTTGCAGAGGCTGATGAAAATACTTTTAAAACACCATCAGAAGTATGCATCCAAGTATTTGGATGACATTATCATCTACATCATTGACTGGCATTCCCTCTTGTCTCAGGTATATGCAGCAGTGAACACACTCGGTGCCTAAGGTTTGACGGCAAACCCCCAAAAAATGTGCAATAGGTCTCAAGGAAGTCATGTGATCAGCCGAGGGCTGATCAAACTGCAAATAAATAAAATGGAAGCCATTCCAACCCAGGCCAACCACGGAGGCATCTATCTGCACTATAAACTCTTTTCTAAAGTCGGGATTGGTGAGAACAGGCTGTCCACATGGAACCAACTTTAGTGACTGTAACGCTTCCTCCACACCCCTGACACACCTCCTACTTTTTGCTTCTACATGAAGCTCTCAGACAGAGATTTCGGTTCCCTGAGGTGGGGGATAGAGCAAAGGAGCAGGTATCATTTTATTGATTTATAAGAGATCTATAGATCCTAGAGCTGCAGTGTACGGCTCTGCTTCATCTTGTAGGAGGGCAGGAACTGTACTAAAAAGTTTTCTCTCACTGGAGTTCCCCTTTAAGTTGACCTGAAAATGTTAGTGGGCATTTTAAGTTCATCCTGAAACTTCATCCAAAAGCCAAATATCCCTAACTTTGTGAGTTGTGTATTAATTAGATACACAGGTCATAAATGAATAACAGAAGTTAGTTCTACGCAGATTAATGGTTTGCTCAACAACCCTTCTTGTGGCAAACTTGTCACTGCTGCTGATGCTTTTTGCCTGTATCAGGTTATATTTTTACTTACTGTTATCTGCTGCAGTATGAATATGACAGTTTGGATATACTACTATATTGCATATAATTTGCCTCTTTTATCAAGAGTGCCTAAAAAGAAAACTGTCTTTGTTGTGAATGATAACTAATCATATCTTAGTTTTAATTTTTTAAACTTCTAAAATAAAAGCTAAATAGTTATTGGTTGCTATGAGCAAAATCAACAGTTTTTATTTCACTGTTTTGATAAACCAACCCTATTTTTTAACATATCAACAGTAACAAGAAAAAAAAGAGAATTTTGTTTACGTACCGTAAATTCTTTTTTCTTTAGTCATCAATGGGAGACCCAGACAATGGGGGTTTAGGGCTCTGCCCTCCGGAGGTCACACTAGGTACTACAAGTTTGTAGACACCGCCTCCTCCGCTTATAAACCCCCACCGTAGGAGACATCCTCAGTTTAGTCCATAAGCTGCGAGGAGAAATTAAACCACACCCGAAACATCGGGAAGAATGCCGTGCACAGACGGTTCAACAACCCGGCAAACACTGTCTCAACAGAGAACAGAACAAGTGCAAAATATGCAACGGAACAACTGGGTGGGTGCTGGGTCTCCCATTGATGACTAAAGAAAAAAGAATTTACGGTACGTAAACAAAATTCTCTTTTTTCTGGTCGTCATAATGGGAGACCCAGACAATGGGGATGTCCTAAAGCAATACCCCAGGGCGGGAAGAGTTCCTCAACAAGACGGATAACACATGGTTCCCTCTAAAGGTGGGCAACCGCCGCCTGGAGAACCCGCCTGCCCAAACTTGCATCCGCAGAGGCATGGGCATGCACCATATAGTGCTTAGAGAAAGTGTGCAGGCTGGACCAAGTGGCCGCCTGACACACCTGTAGAGCAGAAGCTCGATGTCGCAAGGCCCAGGAGGCACCTACAGCTCTCGTAGAGTGTGCCTTCAAACCCACCGGGAGAGGCAAACCAGAAGACCGGTACGCCTCCTGAATGGGAGCCTTGATCCATCTGGCCAAGGTCGACTTCGAAGCCGCGGCCCCCCTTACAGCGACCCATCGTGAGGACAAATAAGGAATCCGAACTCCTAAAGGAGGCGGTCCTGGACACATAAATGCGTACAGCTCTCACGAGATCCAGAGTATGGAGGTCGCGCTCAACCTGATGAACGGGAGCGGGGCAAAATGATGGGAGAACAATCTCCTGGTTTAGGTGAAACGTTGAAACCACCTTCGGCAGAAATTCAGGCCGTGGGCGCAACACCACCTTGTCTTGGTGAACCACCAGAAAGGGAGACTTGCACGAAAGTGCAGCCAATTCTGAGACCCGTCTCAGAGACGTAATCGCCACCAGAAAGACCACCTTCTGGGACAGACGAGAGAGAGAGACTTCTCTCAGTGGCTCAAACGGCGGTTTCTGCAGTGTCGCCAGGACCATGTTTAGGTCCCAAGGGTCCAGAGGTCGTCTATAGGGCGGAACCACCCGAGACACCCCCTGCAGAAATTGACGTACCTTCGGGAGGAGCGCCAAGCGCCTGTCAAACAACACTGAAAGGGCTGATACTTGACCTTTCAGAGAGCCAAGGGATAATCCCAACTCCAACCCCGACTGTAGGAAGGCCAACAATGTCTCATTGATGGAGGACACCAGATCCTCCACCCCATCTGGAGGTTCAGACATAGACCCGAGAGTAGAACCCCCATCATCTTCCTCACCATCAGAGGAACGCTCCTCCTCAGAGAGAGTCTGGAGCTCAGGAGAAGCCTCACGGGCTCGCTTAGGGGGTCTTACAGCAGAAGTAAGAGACACCCGGGGGTAACTAGGAGGAGTAGCTGGGTTCTCCAGTCTCCTATGCAGTGCCTCCAGGGTTTGCGACATGGAGGACATCTGGGACAGCAGAGATTCATTAATCTTGTTCTGCGTTTCCCATGGCCCTGGGATCACCTGAACCTCAGGGTATAATCCCGGATTTGCAGACTCAGTAGTAGCAGACCGGGTCTCTGGGCGTCCGCAGTTATTGCAGGACCCCTCCACCAGTGTCCCGTTGCATGTAATACAGGCAATGGAGACCACCGCCGCCTTAGCAGCATGCTTCCCAACTGAGGACATCTCCACAGTGAGGGGAATATAAGCCAAAGTTCACAAACAAACCGGGAATCCCGGTGGCTTACCGACCGCAGTAAAGCGGTAGGAGGAAGCGGTGTGTGTGTGTGACCTCCGCGAGTTCCGGTCTCCCTTGTAAGTGCAGACACGCGCTGCCGTCAGATCCCAGCCGGGAAGTGAGGGAGAAGATGGCCGCCGACAGTGAAGATGTGGGCGGAGCCTGGAACACGCGGGAAGAACACACAACATGCCCAGCGGTGATGTCACCACAAGGGCTGCCTCCTCCTCCTCCAGGCTGCCTCCGCAATGGAGGTGCCGGAGCCCGCAGCGCGGGAAAAGAGTGTGAATATCACCGCACACACACTCAGACTGCATGTACACACAAAACACCCGCAGTCTACAGCCTCAGCCCCTGTGAGACACAGGGCGGTCAGCCAGGGCGACCCCAGCACAGGGTCACCGCCAGAACCGCGGACCCGAGGGTAACCGCGCGGTCTGAGTGTCATGACACCACAGTGACAGACACTACCCCCAGGCACACAGGAGACACACCAGGTGCCTCAGTGCCGGTCCGGTCTGTAAGCACCTTTAGGGAGGCCTCGGACGGGGGTACAGCACCAGTCCGGAGTGTAAGCACCATTTAGGGAGGCCTCGGACTGGGCTGGCTCCGTCCGGTCTGTAAGCACCATTTAGGGAGGCCTCGGACGGAGCGGAGCTGTGCAAGGCTCCAGGCTCCCCCTTACCAGAGCCTCCATGGAGGGATGGAAAGGAAAGAGCGCGACAGCGTACCGGGAGAACACTGAAGTGTCCAGGCTAAAAGCCCTCCGGTACCTCCACCAGCGTGTTCCGCAGAGGGTGAGCGGGGAGGCTGTCGGGGGTCCCGAGCGGGACCATTTTACCTTGTCTTCATACGCCATCACGTAAGCT
The DNA here is from genome assembly GCA_033576535.1 of Allobates femoralis. NCBI lineage: Eukaryota > Metazoa > Chordata > Amphibia > Anura > Aromobatidae > Allobates > Allobates femoralis. The sequence goes on along the minus strand of JARQOC010000003.1, from coordinate 596,197,423 downwards.
GTGAGAATGCAGTGAAGTGCAAGCAAAGCGTGATCCTCCGAGCACACTAAGTTTAAAACTGAGGATGTCTCCTACGGTGGGGGTTTATAAGCGGAGGAGGCGGTGTCTACAAACTTGTAGTACCTAGTGTGACCTCCGGAGGGCAGAGCCCTAAACCCCCATTGTCTGGGTCTCCCATTATGACGACCAGAAAAAAGTACTACACAGGGTAGAGAGAAATCATGTAAATATAAAAAAACTGATTACTGCTTAAAGAGGACCTGTCACCAACCACACATGGTGATCTAATTACAGCACTGAATGCAGCATGTCTGCTGCATCCAGGCAAAGAGTCCCCCAGCACTTGAGCAGCCCTGTACCCCGAGATAATACACTTAGAAAACTTACATTGTGGAGCCAAATAGGAGGTGGCTTGTGGCTGGAGCCAAGGGCAGATTCACACCCCTTGCATGTTTAATCTGCCCACCGCTGCCTCCCTGATGCCAATCATTGTCTCCCTCGCCTGCAGCATAACACAAGCTTATTGCAGTAATGGCCGCTTAGCCCCACCTCCTGCAGTGACATCACCGCTTATACCCGCCCTGCTCCATGTTAACCATGCTGTAATTAGATCACCATGTGTGGTTGGTGACAGGTCCTCTTTAATTATTTAGGCTGACTAAGATGTCCCAATGGTCATTTAAATTCCTCTTGCTGAAAATAAAATGTTACATTTTCCAGCAGAAAAACAAGCAAGAAATGTGGCAAATATTCCACAGCAATGCTGAGCAAAGTGCGGCCCACAGGCCACATCTGACCCCCTGTCTGTTCCAGTCAACCGAAGGGCTAAAAACTGAGGACTGCACCCTGTCCTCCCCGCAGCCCATCAGCCACCCTTTGCTTCCCGATGTCACCTCTTTTTGCATCCTCAGGATGCAGATAGCGATGAAAACATTGGTGGAATATACTGGAGGCTATGTGGAGCTTATAAGGAATAGAAGAGGCTATGTGAAGCACACAATATATATAGAAGGTTATGTGGGGGCTCAAAAAAGTATATAGGAGGCTTTATGGAGCTCATGATATATATATGAGCCTAAGTGGGGGTTCATGCTGTATTTAGGAGGTTATGTGGGGGTCATAATACATATAGGAGGCTATGTGTGGCTCATTCTGCATATAGGGAGCTATGTAGGGGCTCATAATGTATATAGGAGGCTATGTGGGGACTTAAAAAGTATGTAGGAGGCTTTGTGGAGCTCATGATGTATATATGAGGCTAAGTGGGGCTCATGCTGTATATAGGAGGCTATGTGGGGGCTCATAATATAAAAATGTGAGTAAGAATATAAGTTCTAAACATGAAAGCCAGTCCTTTGTTTTTTTTATATCTTCTATCATTGTCATGTTTTTTAATCTAATTAAATAAATGCTGATTGTACATATAACCTGCTGGGATGTGATGCTGGATTCACTTTTCCTTTTTGGATTACTCATGCTTCTCAAAACATGAAGACTTAACTGGAAGTCCAATTTTTACTTACAGTTATAACAAGGGTGAACTGAAGATTTTGTTTTCTTTTTGACCATTTACATTGTATACAGGAGGCAATGTGGGGATTATAAAGTATATAGCAAGCTATGTGGGAGCTATTGCTTTATATAGGAGACTATGTGGTGCTCATATTGTAAATAGGAGGCCATGTGTGGGCTCATTGTATTTATGAGATTGTGGGGGCTCATACTGTTTATAGGGGGCTATGTGCAGGCTTTATTGTATATAGAAAATAATGTGGGAGCTCACACAGTATATAGAAGGGCTATAAGGGGGATCACAGTATATATAGAAGAGCTATGTGGGGGATCTCACTTTATATAGAGGGATTATGTGAGGGCTCATACTGTAAATAGAGAGGCTATGTGAGGGCTCATTCTATATGTAGGGGGCTGTGTTGGGCTCATGCAGTATTTAGAAGGGCTATGTTTGGGCTCATACTATAAAATGGGGGATGTCAGCATAGTTTATTAAGTGATACTATTAATATAAAATAATCATTATAATATGTTAATATTAACATTGAGCCAAATTAATTTCAACCATGTGCTCGACCCTCTATACCAGTCTCAGTCTTTCATTAATTGCCTACCCCTGTTTCACAACATTGTGATTAGTTTTATGATCTTTGGGACCCCTGCTAATAGAGAAAGGATTGAGGTGCTGTCACCACCACTTCTAATTGCATGCATGTGGATGACGTCTCTACATCATCATCACAGTGGCTGAAGTATTGCACCTGCACAGTGGAATCACTAGCTATTCAAAAGGATATAGTGAGGTGTGCCAATTCCACTGCGCAGGTGCAAGACATCAGGCACTGTGTGGCTGAGACGTCATCAGCTTACATGCATTTAGAAGAGGCAGCGTTTGAAGGGACCGGGTTGGTGCTGACCACAATCAGAATTTGCCCAAACAGCGCAATTGACATGCAGCAAAGGACAAGGCTTTTTATCAGGTATGGGGGCACATCTGAAGATCTAACAGGGTTACAGGAACCCCATTCACATAATCTGAAAGGTAATGGGCAGAGTTTCTAAGCCAATAAAATGGTGACAGACGCCTGTCACTTGCTAAAAAAAAAATTAATTACCTTGCAAAAATCCCTGAACTCTCTTATTTCTGATGGTCTTTCCTGTTTGTGCTATATCGCTCCATTGCAGAGATGTTCACATTGGTTTCTTCTGGAGCATACTATTGTTGTAGGAATCTTTTATATAATCATGTATATGTGTATTAAATCTTTTTCTTTAAGACATACTACGCCTTTAAATGCATTACATCTATATACTTGGAGAAATTAAAGGAATAGTTTTCTGTTAAATTCATGAGATGTCTAAATGTAGTGACCTTCACAGTGTCACGCAGGTGTAATGATTATGTAGAAACTCTGGAATCTGATAGCGAGGTACATAACGAAACTGAGACCAGGGTTTGGATACATTAACTATTTACAAATAAACCAGTAATTTAGAAACAGAAACAAACAGTTGGCAAATCCTGTTATAATAAGCAGAGTGATATCAGCACAATACCTGGAAGTCCAAGAATTATTATATGCAGCGTGTGACATTGCGTGAATGACATGAATGTCCAGAAATTATAAGCAAGAGTGCGACCGGCACTTTTACGTGAATTGTTCAGAAAAAATATGCAGAAGGTGAACAGCAAACAGATGGCTATCAGTGTACTCCTTAAAGGGAAGGTGCCGCATTTTTTTTTTTGTATTAAAAATAATTGTTTATAAAAACAATTATTTTTAATACTAAATACATTTTGTAACTTTAATACTTTTTTCATTATTAACTGTTTTTGCAGCCACTGGGGGCTGCCATCTTTCTTTGCAGGAGTGTGAAACGACACTTCCACTCCTGCAGTTACGGCAGCCCTGGGCATAGACACCAATGGTCGGATGCCGACCCTATACTTAGCATTGAGCTGCCGTCCTGCTGTGTACTGGGCACGCCCCTGGGCTGTCCAGAACACAGCAGAGGGAGGAGATCGGCGCCATCTTTGTGGAGCTCACAGTGTCTGCTGTGAGCTCCACACTTTCCTCCTATACCGATCGCCTCAGCGTGAGCTGAATGCTGATCGGTATAGAGACAGAGGACGGGATGCGGCAGGGAGAGAGGAGCACAGTCATCGGAGGTCCGGGGTGAGGTAAGTATCGGCGGGAAGCGGTGATCAGCGATTCTATCACCGCTCCCTGCCAGCCTGCAGTGATCAGGCGACAGGAGTGTGATCATCACACCGTGCTCTGATCACGCTGGGGAGAGCAGACATTAGAAGGGACACTAAGGGGGACAGAGAGAGCGAGACACGCAGGGGGAGAGAGAGAGTGACATGCTGGGGCAGAGAGAGAGACACCCGCAGGGGGACAGCAGACATAAGAAAGAATACACACATGTGGGGGAGACAGGCATGAGGGAAGAGACATGCAGGGAGAGAGAGACATGGAACAGACATGCAGGGGGAGAGAGCACACATGGGGAGACAGACCAGTCATAGTGGGAGAGAGACCGGGCACAGGGGGATGAGCACACATGGGGAGAGAGACCGGGCACAGGGGGATGAGCACACATGGGGAGAGAGACCGGGCACAGGGGGATGAGCACACATGGGGAGAGAGACCGGGCACAGGGGGATGAGCACACATGGGGAGAGAGACCGGGCACAGGGGATGAGCACACATGGGAGAGAGACTGGGTATAGGGGATGAGCACACATGGGGAGAGAGACCGGGCACAGGGGGATGAGCACACATGGGGAGAGAGACCGGGCACAGGGGGATGAGCACACATGGGGGAGAGAGACCGGGCACAGGGGGATGAGCACACATGGGGAGAGAGACCGGGCACAGGGGATGAGCACACATGGGGAGAGAGACCGGGCACAGGGGATGAGCACACATGGGGAGAGAGACTGGGTATAGGGGATGAGCACACATGGGGAGAGAGACCGGGCACAGGGGGATGAGCACACATGGGGAGAGAGACCGGGCACAGGGGATGAGCACACATGGGGAGAGAGACCGGGCACAGGGGGATGAGCACACATGGGGAGAGAGACCGGGCACAGGGGGATGAGCACACATGGGGAGAGAGACCGGGCACAGGGGGATGAGCACACATGGGGAGAGAGACTGGGTATAGGGGATGAGCACACATGGGGAGAGAGACCGGGCACAGGGGGATGAGCACACATGGGGAGAGAGACCGGGCACAGGGGGATGAGCACACATGGGGAGAGAGACCAGTCATAGTGGGAGAGAGACCGGGCACAGGGGGATGAGCACACATGGGGAGAGAGACCGGGCACAGGGGGATGAGCACACATGGGGAGAGAGACCGGGCACAGGGGGATGAGCACACATGGGGAGAGAGAGACCGGGCACAGGGGATGAGCACACATGGGGAGAGAGACTGGGTATAGGGGATGAGCACACATGGGGAGAGAGACCGGGCACAGGGGGATGAGCACACATGGGGAGAGAGACCGGGCACAGGGGGATGAGCACACATGGGGAGAGAGACCGGGCACAGGGGGATGAGCACACATGGGGAGAGAGACCGGGCACAGGGGGATGAGCACACATGGGGAGAGAGACCGGGCACAGGGGATGAGCACACATGGGGAGAGAGACTGGGTATAGGGGATGAGCACACATGGGGAGAGAGACCGGGCACAGGGGGATGAGCACACATGGGGAGAGAGACCGGGCACAGGGGGATGAGCACACATGGGGAGAGAGACCGGGCACAGGGGGATGAGCACACATGGGGAGAGAGACCGGGCACAGGGGGATGAGCACACATGGGGAGAGAGACCGGGCACAGGGGGATGAGCACACATGGGGAGAGAGACTGGGTATAGGGGATGAGCACACATGGGGAGAGAGACCGGGCACAGGGGGATGAGCACACATGGGGAGAGAGACCGGGCACAGGGATGAGCACACATGGGGAGAGAGACCGGGCACAGGGGGATGAGCACACATGGGGAGAGAGACCGGGCACAGGGGATGAGCACACATGGGAGAGAGACCGGGCACAGGGGGATGAGCACACATGGGGAGAGAGACCGGGCACAGGGGATGAGCACACATGGGGAGAGAGACCGGGCACAGGGGGATGAGCACACATGGGGAGAGAGACCGGGCACAGGGGGATGAGCACACATGGGGAGAGAGACCGGGCACAGGGGGATGAGCACACATGGGGAGAGAGACCGGGCACAGGGGGATGAGCACACATGGGGAGAGAGACCAGGCACAGGGGGATGAGCACACATGGGGAGAGAGACCGGGCACAGGGGGATGAGCACACATGGGGAGAGAGACCAGGCACAGCGGGGTGGAGACAGCACAAATGGGGAGAGAGACAGTCACCTCCAGAACTGCGCTCACTTTTCTGCTGCTACAACATGTCTTCTCCTCCAGTCACCTCCAGAGCTTCAGTCAGTATTCTGTGACCTCATGTAATAGAAAAGTGACTGCCGCACTGAAGGTGACTGGAGAATAAGACATCCTCTCTTATCCTTCTGTCACCTTTATAGCTGCAACAAGTTTTCTGCTGTTACATCATGTCTTATCCTCCAGTCACCTCCAGAGCTTCAGTCAGTATTCTGTGACCTCATGTAATAGAAAAGTGACTGCCGCACTGAAGGTGACTGGAGAATAAGACATCCTCTCTTATCCTTCTGTCACCTTTATAGCTGCAACAAGTTTTCTGCTGTTACATCATGTCTTATCCTCCAGTCACCTCCAGAGCTGCAGTCACTATTGTGCTGTTACATTGTCTTATCCTCCAGTCACCTCCAGAGCTGCAACAACTTTTCTGCTGTTACATTGTGTCTTATCCTCCAGTCACCTCCAGAGCTGTGGTCAGCATTCTTGACCTATGTAACAGAATAGTGACTGCCGCTCTGAGGTGACTGGAGAATAAGACATCCTCTCTTTCCTCCTGTCACTTTAGAGCTGCAACACGTTTCTCTGTGTTACATCGTGTCTTATCCTCCTGTCACCTCAGAGCTGCAGTCACTATTCTGCTGTTACATTGTCTTATCCTCCAGTCACTCCAGAGCTGAAACAACTTTTCTGCTGTTACACATTGTGTCTTATCCTCCAGTCACCTCCAGAGCTGAAACAACTTTTCTGCTGTTACACATTGTGTCTTATCTCCAGTCACCTCCAGAGCTGCAACAACTTTTCTGCTGTTACATCGTGTCTTATCCTCCAGTCACCTCCAGAGCTGTGGTCAGCATTCTGTGACCTCATGTAACAAATAGTGACTGCCGCTCTGAAGGTGACTGGAGAATAAGACATCCTCTCTTATCCTCCTGTCACCTTTAGAGCTGCAACAAGTTTTCTGCTGTTACATCGTGTCTTATCCCCCAGTCACCTCCAGAGCTGCATCACTATTCTGCTGTTACATGTCACTGGTACCTAATCCATACCATGAGATGTCACATGACTGGCGACCCTTTATGTTTGCATCAACAGTGAAAATTTAAATGACTAAATAAAACTGAAACATTTACATTTATTATATACAAAATAAATAGTAAAAACACAAGGACAATATTCAGTCCAGGCCTGGCCACAGAGCTGACACTCTAATATCAGACTTCAGGGTCCACTCTATACTTTATATGCAGGCCTGGGCTGCTGAGCTGACACTCTAATATCCGACCTTGCTGCGTAAGGATCTGCATGTAGTTGTGTGTTGGTATCACTCTGTGTCTTCAACAAAATGGCTCCTCACTGTGATTGACCCCAAATGTCATTGTCTTTTATCCATTTGTTAACACCCAGAAAGGGAGGTGGGGAGGAGACATCACACTCATTGAACAAATCCAGCCCAGATTTTCAGCAGTCGTAATGCATGCCTGCTGTACACTAGGTTTTCATGCAAAGTTTCAGCAGCTGCTCCCCTAGTGTTTCAAAGTGGAACAATCAAACTTTTTATATTATTTTTCATATTTTACTCCATAAAAACAATATGACAATATTGGAAAAACAAATCAAAACATTAATACTTTACATTTTACAATTGTTGAATTTTTTTTTTTTGGTGGCACCTTCCTTTAAGGATGAAAAGTCCCACTCAAGTCCAGCACTGCAGCCCACACTGATCAAGTCCCAGATTAAGTACACTGATAGCAAAACAATGTCAAAGTTCTTACATAACAAGTAGTTCCAGAAGTATAAAGCTCCTCTCCTTGGAAGTCTGAAAAGGAGGTAACCACAGCCAACAAGTAAAATATTGAGGCAAAGAATAATAATAATAAACAGGACTAAAAGGAAGTTCAAGGGCAAGGCGAGACACCAGACTCCATTTTGGACCAGGGTAAGAATATGTAGAAATTCCATGGAGAACCTGGAAACCTTATAGCAGAGTGGTATAACAGTAAGGGGATAAGGAAGCAGGATGCTAAGATAGGCAAAAGGCAATCAGGGAAACTACTCTGACACCTAGGACTGGGGTTCACTAGTTCTCCCTGTACCTAAAATTACTTCTGAAGATGAAGACATCTGAGCCACCACCCTTGCCCTCTGCTCCTAATCAGCCCTAGGCTAGGATCTCCCTCACCTCCACCCACAGACCAGGAAGCACATCAACTCTCACAAAAGCATAACTCCAAGAAGGCTTTAGCACAAAACACACACGTCTTCTCAGCTCCAAGTCTTGCAGAGACATTCAGTGAAAGGAAGTGGAACTGTTTAAAGGAAGGAGGAGTGGACAACTACATCAACTGACACACCCGTAACAGCAGCTCACCTGTATTGGGGGAGCCTCCTCACCCATAGACTGCAACAAAGCAGCAACTACATATTAACTCTAAATGTGCCAAAAGAAATTTACTCCCACTTAACTACAGCAGAGCATTTCAGATGGACTGCAGAGCAGTCAACACATGAAAGTAACCCCCCTTGATGAGAAGCCTCTGGGCTCTATCCCAGCCAGTCCAGAAATTGTCTACATCTTCGAAGTGATGATATATGAAAGGTGTTACAGGTCTTAAGCACTGGGGATAGATCGAATTGGTACAACACAGGGTAGCAAATGGCCGAAATCCTAAATGGACCAATAAGCCCGAAATTAGGAGCCCCAGCTGCACACCTCCATCTGACGTGTTTGTGACACGCCCCAGGGCACTCAGACTTTGGACGCTTCCGGGGGAGTAACAGGGGTCGAGACCCGGCTCCATGATCCTGGGGATCAGTTTGTAAAAGTTCAAGGGGATAGAAGTTAGGGGATAGGTGTCGTGACACCACCTGTGGTAGCCGGCTATTGGGCCGGTGCTACGGTTCGGGACCACCAGGTATGATGGATGGGCAGCAGTGGGGATATTGCTCCCCACGGGTGGAGCGGTTACCTGAGGCAACTGTTAAGTCTATTGCGGTGGTAGGTCGATGGGGTGCAGGACTCAGGGCGGTGAATAACCGACAGACACGCAGGGGCCATTTCCGTTACCTTTACTCAAGCAGCAGATGCCAGGATATTGTCCACAGTTGATGTTTAGGAATCTGGGTGCCCTGGAAGCAAGTAAGGGATCACCTTACCCAGCTGGTTATGAGGCCTCCCTGCTGCGCTCCTGAATGCTGGTCCTGGTTGCCTGTAGCTAAGCTGCGACCCTTTACTCCTGCTAAATAGGCTCTCACTGATATGGCAGGCAGCTCGAGCTCTTCACATGTGTCTTTCCTCTGGCTACTCTCTGTGAGCTCTTCAATGCTGCTGTGCCTCCAGGTGCTTTGGTGGCTGGGAGACTTGGAATCTCCCGTCCTCCAGTTTTGGCTACTGGGCTTGGAGCACCCGCACAACCTCGGACTCCGGTGTCCCGTTCTGGCACACCATTCTGGAGTGAACCGTTATCAGGCTCCACTCCCCAGGCCTATTCCTCTCCTCAGACCCTCACTCAAGGGTCCCTCACACAGGTAAATGTGTATCCTTGGACGCGCCTCACACCACTCTCGTCTGCAGATGGCTTCTACAGTCATCCTAGGAACTAAACTAACCCCGCCCCAGGCCAGAATTTATAGGGGAGAGTCTCCTGAACCCGGGTCAGAGCTCCCCCTTCTGGTCTGGAGTCAGGAAGGTGTCATGTGCTGTGGTTACCTGATGTGGATACCCTACTTTGCTTCCAAGCATGACCTTACCCCGTGGGAGGCAAGGCCATCGTGGCAACCGTACTCTGGGGTGCCACATTCCCCCTAGTGAAATTCAGTACTGTGGACGACTGAGGAAACACTTTTTCCAAAACACAAGAAATAATAATAACAGTAGATAATTTGTACAGAGTCTCAAAATAAAAAAATTACAAAAAACAAGAAAAATGAAGAAAACAGTCACTACGGCGCTTAGTCCTTCCACCGTTGGTTGATGAAAAATTATATACAAGATTATCTTTAAATATGGACCAATAAGCCATAGGACTGGTTGTGCTAAAGACAAATGTTCAAGAATATGCAAAAGTTGATACAGTAAGTCCTGTAGGCACGTTTCGCTTGGTGATTTCATATTAGTTGCATGAAAATAAAACATATTTACATTTTTTAAACTTGTTCCACTTGTCTTACCAACATTTCCTATAATGGGTTGGAATTTGACCTAGGTAACTATGAGTGGATCTATGCAGTACAGGTACTTCTGGTTTTCTGATCTGACTACTAGTGTCTACTGCTGGTACTCTGGGTGTACTATCCACTATTCTACGTGTAGACCTATGTAGCACAGGTATACCAGAGTGGGTTTTTAGACTTACCATGGGACTAAACGTTTCACCACTAGCAGGGGGTTGATTTTCTGATTCTCCTGTAGCTAGTGGTTCTTCTAGCTCTTCTGAAGTCTCAAATGGTTCAGGAGCTATACATTGGGGAAAAGTCAATACCGGGATGGCTATGATCTGGGTCCAGGTTTTGAGAAAGTCTCCGAGCACGGTATGAATCATGTCTTTTTTCTGTTGCACGGGTTTAGGTAGATCTGGGACTTCTATTTTTCAACTGATCAGGACATTTCTTTAGATTATCTCTTGATACTGCTGCTGAAGTCTCTCCTCCATCTTTACTGACTAAGCAGACTTTGGTGCTTTCAAAGTTTGAAGGCATTATGGTATAGGGCTCTGCCTCCCACTGGTCAATCAATTTGTTGGTTCTCTGCTTTCTTTTTAAGACTTGTTCTCCTGTTGTTAAGGGAACCGCAGGTGCATTTTTGTTGTAGGCTCTCTCTTGTCTTTCTCTTGCTTGACACAGGTTTTTCTCTACACATTCTTGCACTTTACGGTATTTCTGTTGACGTTCTGCATCCCAATCTGCTTCTGGTGGGTTTGATTCAGGGGTTAACAAGTCCCATGTCTAGGTCAATGGGCAGCTTTCCTGTTCTTGATCTCATTAGGTATGCAGGGGTACAGTTGGTGGAACTCACAGGAACATGATTGTACAAGTCCATTAAGTCTGGCAACTTTTCTGCCATATGCTTCTTTCTTCCAAGGGCAGTGTTTTCAGAAGGTCTATCACCACTTGATTCCTCTTCTCGCACATGCAATTGGTCTGTGGACGGTACAGCGTTGTTCTTATTTTCTTGCATCCGTACAAGTTGCAAAACTCCTTGGACACCTCTGCTTCAAAGGCTGGACCTTGATCTGTCAGTACCTGTTCAGGATAGCCTTGGAGACTGCAGAAATATGCTTGGAAGCCTTTAGCCGCTGTCTTTGCTGTCAGGTCTTTCACTGGTACTACAACCAAGAAGCGTGAATAATGATCTACAATGGTGAGGGCATACACATAGCCTGACCGTCTCGGGGTCAACGTCACGTGGTCTAAGGCTACAAGTTCAAATGGTTCTTTGGTGACAATTAGCTGTAGAGGAGCTCTCTGACTATCCCAATCCTTCCTTCTCAGGTTGCACGGGCCACATTTTCTACACCAGTTCTCAATGGATTTCCTCATGCCAACCCAGTCTAATCTTTCATGTAACAGCACCTCCAGATTTTTCCATCCAAAGTATCCTGCTTCATCATGGTACGCCTCCAGGACCATTTTGACATCTCTCTTCGAGACTACTATTTGCCACACAAATTCATGGGTTCGTGCATTGATGTGTTGCCTGCACAGATTACCTTGATAGGTGAACAACTTGCTCTTCTCTTACCACAACTGTTGTGCCTCTGGTGGAGCATCTGGACCTGGGCGTGAGTCAGTCTGTTTTAGCAGCTCGATGAATAGCAAAATGGCTGGGTCACTGTCTTGCGTCTCTGCCCAACCATGGTGGGATAATGGGTTAAACGTGGCCTCTTGCATGACAGGCTGCTTGTTCCTCACCTCATGGGAACACTGGTCCACTTTGCTGTGGTGAAAAGCCCATAGCTCTACCTCTTCCAGCTCCTCCGGATCTTCTCCCGCATCTGACAAGTGGGGCATCCTTGACAGCGCATCAGCATTGGCGTTCTTGTGTCCTGCCTGGTACTTCATGGTAAAGTTGTAATTGGACAACTGGGCCATCCATCTCTGCTCCAGTGCACCCAATTTTGCAGTTTCTAGATGGGTCAATGGATTATTGTCTGTGTAGATAGTGAATTTTGCTGAAGCCAGGTAATGCTTAAAACGTTGTCACTGCCTAGACCACTGTGAGAAACTCTAGTGTGAATGAGCTATAATTGTCAGGGTTCCTTTCTGTAGGACAGAGCTTCCTGCTGGCATAGGCAATTACTCTCTCTTTGCCCCTCTGCACCTGGGATAACACGGCTTCCAATCTGACATTGCTTGCGTCTGTGTACACCACAAATGGCTGGCCATAGTCAGGGTAGGCCAGGATCTCATCTCCCGTCAGGGCCCACTTCAGCTGGTTGAAGGAATTTTCTTCTCTGCTGCCCCATTCAAACGGTGGACTCGGGCTCTTAGCCTTTTTGGACTGGCCTACCAGGAGGTCCAGCATGGGCGCTGCCATCTTCGTGAGGCCCTTGATAAACCTCTGGTAGTAGCCTACCAGCCCCAGGAACTGCTGTACCTCCTTGATGGTAGTGGACCTCCGCCAGTCCTGGCTTCTGTGACCTTGTCAGGGTCTGGTGCCACACCTTCAGCGCTGACCCCAAATCCTAGGTACTGTACTTTAGGCTTCAGTAAATGGCACTTGGACGGCTTCACCTTCATACTAAACTTGGATAATGCTTCAAATACCT